>CAUYUJ010005395.1:0-61779 GCA_963575745.1 Prorocentrum cordatum
CTGCGCCATTGGTCGCCACTTTCGTGGGCTCCTGGGAGGCCAGCGGATGGTACGCCAAACGCGGATCACCTCGGGACCTCGCGGCGCCTTGGGGGGCTGCGATCTGCGCAATTGTCGCCATTTTCGTGGGCTCCTCCTGGGAGGCCCAGCGGAGGTACGCCGAACGCGGATCACCTCGGGACCTCGCGGCGCCCTTGGGGGCTGCGATCTGCGCCATTGTCGCCATTTTCGTGGGCTCCTGGGAGGCCCAGCGGAGGTACGCCCAACGGCGCCCTGAGGGGGCTGCGATCTGCGCAATTGTCGCCACTTTCGTGGGCTCCTGGGAGGCCCGCCCAACGCGGATCACCTCGGGATCTCGCGGCGCCTTGGGGGGTTGCGATCTGCGCCATTGTCGCCACTTTCGTGGGCTCCTGGGAGGCCCAGCGGAGGTACGCCCAACGCGGCTCACCTCGGGACCTCGCGGCGCCTGGGGGGCTGCGATCTGCGTAAATGTTGCCACTTTCGTTGGCTCCTGGGAGGCCCAGCGGAGGTACGCTCAACGCGGATCACCTCGGGACCTCGCGGCGCCTTGGGGGGTTGCGATCTGCGCATGTGTCGCCACTTTCGTGGCCTCCTGGGAGGCCCAGCGGAGGTACGCCCAACGCGGCTCACCTCGGGACCTCGCGGCGCCCTGGGGGGCTGCGATCTGCGCCATTGTCGCCACTTTCGTGGGCTCCTGGGAGGCCCAGCGGAGGTACGCCCAACGCGGATCACCTTGGGACCTCGCGGCGCCTTGGGGGGCTGCGATCTGCGCAATTGACGCCACGTTCGTGGCCTCCTGGGGGACCCAGCGGAGGTACGTCCAACGCGGATCACCTCGGGACCTCGCGGCGCCCTGGGGGGCTGCGATCTGCGCCATTGTCGCCACGTTCGTGGGCTCCTGGGAGGCCCAGCGGAGGTACGCCCAACGGCGCCCTGGGGGGTTGCGATCTGCGCATTTGTCGCCACGTTCGTGGCCTCCTTGGATGCCCAGCGGAGGTACGCCCAACGCGGATCACCTCGGGACCTCGCGGCGCCCTGGGGGGCTGCGATCTGCGCCATTGTCGCCACTTTCGTGGGCTTTTGGGAGGCCCAGCGGAGGTACGCCCAACGCGGCTCACCTCGGGACCTCGCGGCGCACGGGGGGGCTGCGATCTGCGCCATTGTCGCCCTTTTCGTGGGCTCCTGGGAGGCCCAGCGGAGGTACGCCCAACGCGGATCACCTCGGGACCTCGCGGCGCCCTGGGGGGCTGCGATCTGCGCCATTGTCGCCATTTTCGTTGCCTCCTGGGAGGCCCAGCGGAGGTACGCCCAACGCGGATCACCTCGGGACCTCGCGGCGCCCTGGGGGGTTGCGATCTGCGTCATTGTCGCAACTTTCGTCGGCTCCTGGGAGGCCCAGCGGAGGTACGTCCAACGCGGATCACCTCGGGACCTCGCGGCGCCCTGGGGGGCTGCGATCTGCGCCATTGTCGCCACTTTCGCTGGCTCCTGGGAGGCCCAGCGGAGGTACGCCGAACGCGGATCACCTCGGGACCTCGCGGCGCCCTGGGGGGCTGCGATCTGCGCCATTGTCGCCACTTTCGTGGCTGCGATCTGCGCCACTGTCGCCACTTTCGTGGGCTCCTGGGAGGCCCAGCGGAGGTACGTCCAACGCGGATCACCTCGGGACCTCGCGGTGCCCTGGGGGGCTGCGATCTGCGCCATTGTCGCCACTTTCGTGGCCTCCTGGGAGGCCCAGCGGAAGTACGTCCAACGCGGATCACCTCGGGACCTCGCGGCGCCCTGGGGGGCTGCGATCTGCGCCATTGTCGCCACTTTCGCTGGCTCCTGGGAGGCCCAGCGGAGGTACGCCGAACGCGGATCACCTCGGGACCTCGCGGCCTCCTGGGGGGCTGCGATCTGCGCCATTGTCGCCACTTTCGGATCGTGGGCTCGTGGGAGGCCCAGCGGATGTACGCCCAACGCGGATCACCTCGGGACCTCGCGGTGCCTTGGGGGGCTGCGATCTGCGCCATTGTCGCCACTTTCGTGGCTGCGATCTGCGCCACTGTCTCCACTTTCGTGGGCTCCTGGGATGCCCAGCGGAGGTACGCCCAACGCGGATCACCTCGGGACCTCGCGGCGCCCTGGGGGGTTGCGATCTGCGCCATTGTCGCCACTTTCGTTGGCTCCTGGGAGGCCTAGCGGAGGTACGCCCAACTCGGATCACCTCGGGACCTCGCGGCGCCCTGGGGGGGTGCGATCTGCGGCATTGTCGCCATGTTCGTGGGCTCCTGGGAGGCCCAGCGGAGGTACGTCCAACGCGGATCACCTCGGGACCTCGCGGCGCCCTGGGGGGCTGCGATCTGCGCCATTGTCGCCACTTTCGTGGCCTCCTGGGATGCCCAGCGGAGGTACGTCCAACGCGGATCACTTCGGGACCTCACGGCGCCGAACGCGGATCACCTCGGGACCTCGCGGCGCCCTGGGGGGCTGCGGTCTGCGCCACCGTCGCCATGTTCGTGGCCTCCTGGGAGGCCCAGCGGAGGTACGTCCAACGCTGATCACCTCGGGACCTCGCGGCGCCCAGGGGGGTTGCGATTTGCGCCATTGTCGCCACTTTCGTTGGTTCCTGGGAGGCCCAGCGGAGGTACGTCCAACGCGGGTCACCTCGGGACCTCGCGGTGCCCTGGGGGGCTGCGATCTGCGCCACTGTCGCCATTTTCGTTGCCTCCTGGGAGGCCCGGCGGAGGTACGCTCAACGCGGATCACCTCGGGACCTCGCGGCGCCCTGGGGGGTTGCGATCTGCGCCATTGTCGCCATTTTCGTGGCCTCCTGGGAGGCCCAGCGGAGGTACGTCCAACGCGGATCACCTCGGGACCTCGCGGCGCCCTGGGGGGCTGCGATCTGCGCCATTGTCGCCAGGCCTCTTGGGAGGCCCAGCGGAGGTACGCCCAACGCGGATCACCTCGGGGCTTCGCAGCGCCCTGGGGGCTGCGATCTGCGCCATTGTCGCCACTTTCGTGGCCTCCTGGGAGGCCCAGCGGAGGTACGCCCAACGCGGATCACCTCGGGACCTCGCGGCGCCTTGGGTACTACGATCTGCGCCATTGTCGCAACTTTCGTGGCCTCCTGGGAGGCCCAGCGGAGGTACGTCCAACGCGGATCACCTCGGGACCTCGCTGCGCCCTGGGGGGTTGCGATCTGCGCCTCTGTCGCCACTTTCGTGGCCTCCTGGGAGGCCCAGCGGAGGTACGTCCAACGCGGATCACCTCGGGACCTCGCGGTGCCCTGGGGGGCTGCGATCTGCGCAATTGTCGCCACTTTCGTGGCCTCCTGGGAGGCCCACGCGGAGGTACGCCCAACGCGGATCACTTCGGGACCTCGCGGCGCCCCTTGGGGTGCTGCGATCTGCGCCACTGTCGCCACTTTCGGGGCCTCCTGGGGCCCCCTGGGAGCCAACCACCCTGGGGGGGAGGAGGAGGAGGAGGAGGAGGAGGAGGAGGAGGAGGAGGAGGAGGATGAGGAGATCTGCGCAATTGTCGCCACTGTCGTGGGCTTCTGGGAGGCCCACGCGGAGGTGCGCCCAGCGCGGCTCGCCGCGAGCGTGCGTTCCCGCGGCGGCCCCTTCGAGGAGCGAGGGGGACAGGGAGAGGGGCAGGCGGGGTGGGGGGGGGGCACCCCAGTGGCAGCGAGAGGAGGCTGGGGAGGGGAGGGCGAGGGAGGGGAGCCCGAGTTTCCCGAGGCCGAGGGGCAAGGGGGGGGGCACCCCAATGGCAGCGAGAGGAGGCTGGGGAGGGGAGGGCGAGGGAGGGGAGCGAGTGTTTACCGATGCTGATGGGGCGGCTGCAAGGCGCGCTCCTCGGCAGCGGGCCCAGGGGCAGGTGGTGGGTGGACCCGCGTCCGCCGCTATGCTGTGCCCAGGAAGAGTGAGGGGGGAGGGCGAGGTGAGATAGGATGACCTCCTCCTCTTCCTCCTCCTCCTCCTCCGCCTCCTCCTTCTCCCCCTCCTCCCCCTACCCCTCCTCCTCCTCCTCCTCCTCCTCCTCCTCCTCGTCCTCCTCCTCCTCCTCCTCCTCCTCCCCATCCTCCTCCATGGGGGGAGGGCGAGGTGGGATGAGGGAAAGAAACATGCGATCCGCGCTCGCGCCACATCCGACGTCCTGGCTCGCCCGTCCATCCCTTCCATTTGCGCGCTGCCTGCCAACGACTGCGGTGTCCTCGAATACGTGGACCGTCTTATGGCGGCCCCGGGACTGGACCAATCCCTTGCTCTGACATCAGCGATTGGGGGCCTGTAACAAGCTGGGAAGGGAAGGGGTAATTGTGATGTTAAGATGGCATGATGATACTTATACTGATAATGATACTGCTCATGCCAATGATGATGATGATGATGATGAGGAGGAGGAGGATGATGATGAAGATGAGGAGGAGGATGAGGATGAGGATGAGGATGAGGATGAGTATGAGGATTATGATGATGATGATGATGCTGATGATGATGATGATGATGATCATGATGATGATGATGATGATGATGATGACGATGACGATGATGATGATGATCATGATGATGATGATGATGATGATGATGATGATGGTGATGATGATGATGATGATGATGATGATGATGATGATGATGATGATGATGATGATGATGATGATGATGATGATGATGATGATGATGATGATGATGATGATGATGATGGTGATGGTGATGGTGATGGTGATGGTGATGGTGATGGTGATGGTGATGGTGATGGTGATGGATGGTGAGGAGGAGGAGGAGGAGGAGGAGGAGGCGGAGGGGGAATAACCCCACCAGCCTTCTGAACGTAGGTGGTCGTCTAACGAGATTAATGTGTTCCTCGTCCAAAACAATACCCCGCGACGTACCCGACCCTTCTGTGGTGATTACACTCAGGACCACTCAATGCTGACGGGCATGCTGAGAAACCCGCAGTGCGGAAGAAGAGCATCCAGCAGTGAAATCAGAAGAGCGCAGCAAGAAGAGCAGCCGCAACGCGTAAGCCGTACCTCTGTTGGGCCTCCCAGGAGCCCACGAAAGTGACGACAATTGCGCAGATCGCAGCCCCCCCAGGGCACCGCGAGGTCCCGAGGTGATCCGCGTTGGGCGTACCTCCGCTGGGCCTCCCAGGAGGCTATGAAAGTGGCGACAATGGCGCAGGTCGCAGCCCCCCCAGGGCACCACGAGGTCTCGAGGTGATCCGCGTTGGACGTACCTCCGCTGGGCCTCCCAGGAGCCCGCGAAAGTGGCGACAGTTGCGCAGATCGCAGCCCCCAAGGCCACCGCGAGGTCCCGAGGTGATCCGCGTTGGACGTACCTCCGCTGGGCCTCCCAGGAGCCCACGAAAGTGGCGACAGCGGCGCAGATCTCCTCCTCCTCCTCCTCCTCCTCCTCCTCGTCCTCCTTCTCCTCCTCCTCCTCCTCCTCCCCCTCCCCCTCCTCCTCCTCCTCCTCCTTCTCCTCCTCTTCCTCCTCCTCCTCCTCCTCCTCCTTCTCCTCCTCTTCCTCCTTCCCGTAGCCATTTTGGCTCAAGATGCTTTGTTCCACAGGGGAACGCGTGGATACCGGTAGTCCGCGGCCAGTTTGCAGTCCTTCCCCTGGTCAGCCCCAGGGCGAGCGCTGAGGTGGTCCGCCCCACCTCGGCGCGTCTCTCTCATACCAGGCATGGTGCCGCAGCCGCCAGCGGTCACTGTGCTTCGAGGCCCGCGCAAGTCCCACTGGTGCTGCGGGCAATGCGGGCGCGCGGAGAACTGGGCGTGCCGCATCCTGTGCCTCTGCGGCCGCGACGCGCCCGCTGCCATCGTTTCGCGTGCTCGCCAGAAGCACAAGGAGGTTGATGCTGGCGGAGGCGGCGGCAAGAAGGCGGGCTTCAAGCAAGGAGGCTCGGCGACGCAGGGCATCCCCAAGCAGCTTGCGCGGAGTGGATGCAGGCAATCGAGAAGCGCTTGGCGCCGCCCACAAGGAGTGGCCCAAGCCTGGCGGCACAGCGCCGTGGCGCGAGGCCGCAGACGGCGCTGACCCTGATAAGAAGTCACAGAGTACCAAGCTCGGCGAGCGGATCACGGAGCTCGAGGAGTGCATCAAGAAGCTTCCACCCGCCGACGAGCGCAACAAGGATCTTCGGGGTCCGATCGAGAAGCAGTTGGAGACGCTGCGTGCGGAGAAGCGTGCGCTACTGTCTCCCCAGGCCCTCCATCGGCGCACGCAGCAGGATTTGTAGCGGGCGCGGAACGGCCTGGAGAAGTTGGAGAAAGAGTAGGGTGAGAAGGATCGCCAGCTTGAGGAGCTGGCCAAGGGCATCGCGACGCGCAAGGAGACCATCGCAGCCAAGAAGTTGGAGGTGGCGGCGCTGGACGCGGCTTTCAGCGAGTCGGCCAAGAACGTCACCACCGTTGCGGCCGACATCGGCCTTGTTGAGGACGACGTGGCCGACCAGCCCGACCTCGTCGCGCTCATCAAGTCTGAGGCATGGGTCAAGCTCAAGTCGGCGGTCGCCAGCAAGGCTGCTGCCCGCGCCGCCAGCGCTGGGACTGTTCCTCCTACTGCTGATGCTGCTGATGAGGCTATGCCTGCCCCCACGGAGGTGCAGAAGCGGGCCCTCTATCATGCTCGGAGCGAAGGCAGCATCGATGACTTCATGTCCGCCTTCGACACTATGTGGTCCGAGCTGGCGGCCAAGCGAGCGCGGCATGGGTAGTCCTTCGACTGCCTGGCCTGACGTTTGTGGGCTGCCTGGGCGTGGGCGGGAGCCGCCGAGCGGGGCCAGGCCGACGGTCGGCGCTGAGTTCAGCATCGAAACCTACAACGCCAGCGGCGGCAAGGCGTCCGTCAAGAAGCGCATCGCCAGCACGATGGCGAGCGTGGCGCTGCTGCGGGAGTTCGGGCACATCAGCGAGCACGTCGGGGCTTTGGCTTCATGGTGCGGTGTGCGGGTTTGGAGGCTTATGGCGTTGCCGAGCCTGCCGGCTTCTGGTTCTGTGCCGTCGGCAGGTGTTGCTGTTGCCGTGCGCGATCGTCGCGGACTTCGTCCTCCTAGCGTCGGTGTGCATGAGGTCGCCCCGAACCGAGTTCAGCATGTTCTCATCGATATACCCGAGCTGCCTGTCGGCCTGCATGCCTTCAACGTGTACCTGCGCACTGGTGAGGGCGCCGCTGGCCGCAACGGCAGGCTGTTGCAAGAGTTGGGCCTCGCTGCTGAGGCACTGGACGGTCCAGTCGTCATTGGTGGTGATTGGAACATGTGCCAAGGCGAGTTGGAGGCGAGCCAGTTCCCCGCTCACGTTGGTTGTTTGATTGTGAGCTCGTCTTCTGTCACGTTTCGAGGAGGTACAGGTCAGTATGTTATCGATTGTATCCTCCTCAACTCAGCGGCCATGAGGATGTATGCCAGTGTGGGCATTGATGTCAAGTGGGCCAAGCGAGGCCATCGGCCTGTTCATATTTTCCTCAAAGGTGATGCTGAGCACGTCAAGCGGCTGGTCTACACGGCGGCGCTAAAGATGGACACCCAGATCATCATCGGGCCGCAAGTGCAGCCGCCCACCTACACTAGCGCTCGGTGTGTTGCCGAAGCTGCTGTCCAGTCGTGTGGCGATCCTGAGTCTCCCCCTGGAGTTGGATGGGGCCTTCTCTCGGCGGCGCGGGGCCACTTCGCTGTCGCAGCCGCAGAGGCTATCGCGAACGCTGTGGGTCATCAGGATCGCAAAGTTCTGTTTGGTTTCGCTCGGTACTTGCAACCCCGGTGGATCGACATCACCTATGCGGTCAAAGACGCGTCCGACCTGCAGGCTGTGGCCGAGGGTTGGCAATGGTTGCAGTCTTCCCTCCTCAGCATCATGCAGTGCAAGACGGTGGCCAACCCGTCCGTGCAGGACCTGTCGTTGGCTGCTGAGGAGATCCTCAACTTCGCGACGGCCAACTACCATGGGCAGGGTCTTGCCGCACGCCTCGATCGATCTGTTCAGCAGGCGCGCGGCATGGTGCAGGCTGGCTTCGAGGAGGAGGCATGCCGCGAGTTCCTAGGGGACATTGAGCCCGACGTCAAGCTCGCGGTCAACGGAGCTACCCAGGAGGACCGCCAGAAGTGGAAGGAGTGGTGCGCCATAGCTGTTTCCAATGGCTGACGCGTCCTCCACCGCGCTACGAAGTACCGCGACGTTGCTCAGCCCACGGTGGTCCCAACGGCCCACGGTGCGTTGGCCCACGCGCGCGATGTTGTTCGGCACGAAGTGGAGTTGTACAAGAGGTGGTGGTCCAGTTCCCGCCCAGTGCCAGCATGGATTCCTGACCGAACGGCGTTGCCGAAGGTGAATCCTGGCGAGCTACGTGCAGTTGCGCGATCGTTCTCGCACAACACCACGGCAGCGCCTGATCATTTTCATCCGCGTCACTTCCTTCTCTTGGAGGATCAGGCCCTCGAGGTGGTCGCCCTGATGTTCAAGGCGATGGAGTCTTTGGGACTACCGCCGAGGCAGTTGTGCTGGTTGACCACACCGATGCTACCCAAGACGTCTGGTTCTGGCAATCGGTTGGTGGTACTCCACGCTGGGCTCTACAGGATTTGGCAGCGGACGCGGCGGCCAGTGCTTCGAGAGCTGCAGGCCAGATTGACAGGCCGTACTGGGGTGCTGCTCGTGGGCGGTCCTCCGTCGACTGCGCGTGGCTTCAGGCGACCGAGGGTGAGGCCGACAGCAAGCAGGCCTACCACGGCGCACTCGCAGTTGCCGATTTCAGCAAGTTCTACGAGCGCATTCCTTTGACCAATCTGCGCGACAAGTACATCAGTTTCATCGCGCCCACGGCCTTCCTGAAGTTGGTGTACAACATGTGGCGTGCGCCACGTGTGCTGGGGTTAGCTGGTCATCCTGCGGAGCAGGCCCTTTGTGCCGAATGCGGTCTCCCTGCTGGAGATGTGTGTTTGTGATTTCTCGATCAAGGTATGGTTTGTGAGGGAGTATGACAGCTTCCTTGTCAGGCAGCAGTTCATTCAGTTTGTGAGCTACATTGACGACAACTCGATTCGGGTATCGTCTACCACGGTGAGCACGACTACTTCCATGGTGGTCAACGCAATGCTGGAGTTCAGGGAGACTGTCACTGAGCTCGACGCGATCATCAACAACAAGCTAGTGATTGTCGGCACCACCCTCTCCCTTGCGCAGGGCATCGTGTCCAGGCTCGGCCTACCTGCCTCTGTTGCGAGGCGCAGCGTGGTCTATGTCGGCGTCGACGTCAGCGAGGGCAGCAGGGGGGCCGACCAGGGCGTGCTCACCAAGCGCGCCAAGCGTAAGGTGCATATGCTGAGGCGCACGCGGAAGATCAGGCGCTTCGGCAAGGCCATCACTGGCCACAAGGCGCAGTCTATCGGCCGTGCCATCCGCGCTGGCGCCTTGCCCGAGGCCACCTACGGCAGTGAGGTCGTCGGGCTCAGCAACTCGGAGTGGCTGAGGTGCAGGCGTGATGTCGCTCGAGGCCAACTTCCTCTGCATGGTGGTGTGAGCCTTCCGAGCAAGACTGTCTTGCTCGGTGATGGCGCCGCTGCATCCGCCATTGCGCCTGCCATCCAGTGGTGCAGACTGTTGTGGCAATCGAAGGTCTGCAGACACCCGCTCGCTGTGCGTGCTCGTTTGTTGAGGCTATGGCGTGAAGCCAAGCCTTCTCAGGTCACCGACTGGGCATATAGTCGTGCCCCCTTGTCTCGAGCTGCGCTAGCTGCGCAGCGTGCGGGCTGGCGAGTCTTGTCTGCGATGAGCTGGATGGGCCATCGAGGTGCGACAATCGACGTTCGCAGAACGCCTCCGGGTATGCGTTCAACTCTCATGTTTGGTGGCATTCAGCGTCAGCACGAGAGGGCTTTGGCCATGCAGCTGGGAGTTCCGACAGGCTACAGGGCCTTGCTTGACTTCGTTCGGTCGTCGGTCGGCGGTCGGTCTCGACGGCTCTCTAGTCAGCAGAAGTTGCTTGTTGGGAGCTGCTCATGCCGCGAGTCTGGACCAAGGCCCGCGCCCAGGCTGCTGGCTACATGTGCGATGGCCCTTGTGCGTGCGGCCAGAGGCAGACAATCAAGCACTGTTTGTATGAATGCATGCTGCCTGCCGTCGTCGCCGCCCGCACTGAGGCTAAAGTCAGCCCGCTTTTCATCAGTGCAGGTATCGAGTCTGATGATCCCATCTTTGTGCAAGGAGTTCTCCTGTATGACGAGGGGGGGATTCCTCCCCCTTCCTGCTCGGATAAAGTGGTCCTCGAGGGCCCTGAGGGGGAGGAGTTGGCGGTTGAGGTTGAGGGGGTGGCGTCTCTCGTTCAGGGCCCTCGATTGGACGTAGCCCCCGACGGCTCCTGCACACGGCCAGGCTTAGTGGAGCTTGAGCGCGCGTCGTGGGCAATTGCAGTGCTGTCTCCTGGGTCTAATGTGCCCGTGGCAGTAATTCGAGGCCCTGTTGCTGGCAACCTCCCGCAAACGCCGAGCATCGCCGAAAGTGTTGCGCTTTGTTTGATTGGCCAGATCGCCGACCGCGAGACCCTGGCTGGCAGCGACTGTATTACACCCTGCGATTCGGCGATTCCAGCAGCCTGTTCAATTTCAGCTGCGCGCGTCCAACCAGGCAGCTGGCTTTCTGAAGTTCTGTCGTGGCCTGGAAGGCCACCAATTCATCTCGGTTCGGCACGTCAAGGCTCGTCGGTCCCAGGAGCAGATTGACAGTCTGTCGGGCGAGGGGCGCCACTGGGCCGAAGCGAACCGTTTCGCCGATCACCATGCTAAACTTGCCGCCAGTTTACACCCTGCTCCATCGCCAGAGTTTTTGGCCAAGCTTGATCTCGCGAGGAGTCGGGCTGCCGATTTTGTGGCGTTGGCTGCTGCCGTCCTCCCGTGCTTTCTCGAGGAGAGGCCGCAGCGGTGGCGGAGACCCACAGCACTGTGCCGACAGAGGAACTCTCGGGGGGAGGGGTGGCACGCTTGGGGTCTGGGGGAGCTCGGCTGGCAGTGCGAAGTCTGTTTCAAAGTTGCGCCATCGTGTCGTAACTTGCCGTTGAATGGTTGTATTGGGACCCCGTCGTTTTTGAAGCCTCTCACGGTTGACTCGATGGGACATCAGCTCGTCGCCGTCAGTGGCTCTCGTCTTGCTCCGTTGCGTGTTGTGCGGTGCCGTGCCGAGGAAGAGAGCACTGAGGCTCGACGGGGATCCCTGTTGTGTCTGAAGTGTGGAGGTTGGAGCCAGGAAAAGGCCATTAAGTTGAGCAAGCCCTGTGCCCCCCTCCACCTGCACTGGTAAAATGATTTTGTCGCGTTTTCGGAGAGGGCTTGCCCCGAATCCCCGAATTCGTGCATTGATCGACCGAGCGCCCCACGCGTCGGCCTCACAGTGGCTAGTGCGAGGGATGTCAGAGCGACGACTTCAGTTGTTGAGTACTCGGTCGACAGTGCCATCTCGTATGAAGCTCGAATGGCTCGCTTGATGGAGCGAGTTCGAGCCCGCGAGAATAGTCGCCAGGTTTGAGGTTTCGCAGCGGGTACACCTGTCGCGAGCGCCGTGCGTGGCTTTGTCACCACGCTCGGCCTCACAAAATCTCCCCCTGATGGGGCACCCGCCCAACAAGTTTTGCGGGCTGGACCCTCTCTCAGAGGACTGTCCTCCTGGGAGTCGCCCCATCATCTCCTCCTCCTCCTCCTCCTCCTCCTCCTCCTCCTCCTCCTCCTCCTCCTCCTCCTCCTCCTCCAGGGTGGTTGGCTGGAGGGGCGCCCGCCCCGTCTCCCTGCATTTTTGCGCTGCTCGCGCCCGAGCGGGCGGCCGCGCGCGCCGGGGCCCCCGCGATCGCCGCGGCGCGGCGGGAGCGCCCCAGTCGACTACACGTAAGAGTGACCTTTCCCAGACGTCGGGCGTCTCGAAAAAATCGAGACGGAGGTTTCTCATAATTAGTTTTCGGCCTCTCGGGGCCCTCGCCGGGCCTCGGGACCGTTAAAAAACGACTCGGGATGAAAAACCGGTCCCGGGGAAGTGGTCGGGAGGTCGGGGGGCGAGTTTCGAAAAAATCGAGACGTCGGATGTCTGGGTTCGCCGGAGTGACCTTTGGTGCGAGTCCAATGGGGTCCCCCGATCACCGATTGCGATGCGACCGTTGCGCCTCGCGCGCTCGTTTTGGGTCCCCCCCCGCGGCCCCCCAAAGAGCCGCGCACCAGAGGTCACTCTTGCCCAGGGTCACTCCCCAGACATCCGACGTCTCGATTTGTTCGAAACTCGGGCCCCCGACCTCCCGACCACTTCCCCGGGACCGGTTTTTCATCCCGAGCCGTTTTTTAACGGTCCCGAGGCCCGGCGAGGGCCCCGAGAGGCCGAAGACTACGAAAAACCTCCGTCTCGATTTTTTCGAGACGCCCGACGTCTGGGTCTGGCGTGCAGGCGACCCCGGGCGGGCGCCGAGGGGGCCTCGTCTGGCTGCCACTCTGCCCGCCGAGCGGGGGGCGGCGCGGGGCCGCCGCGCGCCAGGGCGGACGGCAGACGAGAGGAGGCGGGGGCGCCGGAGAGCGCAGCCGGCACGCCGCGCGCGCGGCAGCGGCGGGGGGCGCGCCGCCGCGGGGCGGGTGGAGGAGCACGAGGAGGAGGGGCACGGGTAAGGGGGGGAGGAGGGGAGGAGGAGGAGGGAGGGAGGGAGGGAGGAGGGGGGGAGGGAGGGAGGAGGAGGAGGAGGAGGAGGAGGAGGAGGAGGAGGAGGAGGAGGAGGAGGAGGAGGAGGAGGAGGAGGAGGAGGAGGAGGGGAGGATAATCATGCCCTGCGGGCGGAGGAGAGGAGGAGGAGGAGGAGGAGGAGGAGGAGGAGGAGGAGGAGGAGGAGGTCATGGGCATGAGGAGGGAGACTGACATTAGGAGGATCATACTTCGAAAGAAGAAGAATAAGAAGAAAAGCCAGGAGAAGAACGAGGAGGAGGAGGAGGACCCAACCAGTGGACATACCTACGACCAACCAGCACCCAGCCAGCACATCGACTCCAACAACACAGGCCAGTACTGACAACATGGCCCATCCGCAGCCCAATACACCCACCACCACCGCAGTTGAGGATAACAGTGATATCCCACCACCAAAAGCTGCGCCTGCACAAAGGTGGCTCATCGACTTTCCATCATATAAACGCACACCGCACACAGCTACTTCGCCCGAAAGTTCCACCTGACATGCCTGACGGTCAAACAGGCTCCACACAGGTGCCAGCATGCAACGGATGGTTTGACACACAGCACGTTGACGGCACCGATGACAATCAGCTACTATACTGCCGGGACGCAGTTCGCGACCACCAGCGACGCGATCAACAAAACTTCGAAGAGGTGGACAGATGCAGCTCACGACTCCGGGATACTCAACACCGCGACGAGATCACTACAGCGCTCAAGGCTCCACCCGTGTCCAGACCCAAGTCTCGGACGGCCGAGCACGAAGCGCCACCGGCACCGAAGCCAAGCCTTCCGACGCACAGTGCAGAAGGACCATGCTCGGGCTAGTCTATTCGGGCGAAGAGAACTATGCACATGCACCGATCCTGACAACGCCCATCCTTGACCCAGGATCGGTGCATATACCTTCCTGGCCAAGGTAAGAGGGCGTATGCACCGATCCTGGGCTCAGGATGGTCCTGGCCAGAATCGGTGTGTGTGCACAGTTCGCTTTCCTCTGTCTATGACCTCGCATCGTCTGCAACGGATACTCCCAGAGCGTCAATGTCCACATGGACTGCGCTGCCCCAAACTCCTCCCGCCTCAACTTACAGGCGTTTGCACGTCGCGTCCTCTTTACGGTGTCCGTTCCTTCTCCTGCTGCTGATGTCCACCCGCGTCTACTCCTCTACCTTCTTACCAGTTTTCTGCTTTACTCTTTTTCTTTTATCACCCGCAACAGGGTTCGCGCTGAATCCGAACAAACAGGTTGCAACAAACACGCGGGTCCCATCACCAAGGAGGCTAGGGGCGAAACGATAAAGCCTTAGGTTGTAGCCTCATTATTGCTACGAGCGTCGAACATACCATCTCACAAGTGTTGCTTTATTTGTCCCAACGTATCTTTATTTGTAGCACTGAGGAGGCCAGCCAGTACTACTTGTGCCAGCCTAATCAGTTGCCGCTTCTTCATTCCCTTGAGTTTAAACATCTGCATTATACGTAAGGGCTTCGCCCCTTGCCGCCAGCCCCGTCTCTATCAGACTGGGATGTGTGTGTATATATATATATGTATACAGGAGTCGCGTCGGTGCGTCTCGGCGCAGCCTTGGCGCATCTGGGAATATCATACGGGGGCGGATAGGAATCATCAGCGCTTATCGAGACGTTGGCGTTATCGAAGACGCCTACGGCGAATCACCGCCGCCCCCTGCCTTTTTGGAAGCGCCTATGTGGCCGAACGTTGAGGCCAGACCTGCCAAGCTATCGGACCATGTGTTCCCCGAATCGGTTTGGAAAGCCTTCGGGAAACACGTGGGTATCTTGAAGGTCATCTTGGCCGTCTGGAAGCCATTTTGACTCTTTCGGGCCTTCTTGGAGGACGTCTTGGAGGGCTCTTGGGCCGTCTTGGATGCCATCTGAAGCGTCTTGGAGGCCTCTTGGGCTGTCTTGGCGGCCTCTTGGGGCCGTCTTGGGCCTCTTGTGCGATCTTTGGGGGCACTTAGGCTGTCTCGGGCCGTCGGAAGGCAGAAGAAAAGCAAATGCCACAATCCTTCAAAAACTCATGGGAAATCAATGATTTTAGCTTTTTCGGCCCTTCCTGGAGGCCCTCTTGGAAGCCTCTTGGGCCATCTTGGGCCATCTTAGGGCCATCTTCGGCCGTTTTTGGTGGGCTCCTGGCCCGTCCGACGCCGTCGGAAGCCGTTTGGGTGGCCGACTTGGGGTCCTCTTGGAATGCTCCAGTGCCGTCTTGGAGGCCATCTTGGACGTCTTAAAAGTCTCCTGGGCTTTCTTGGGGGCCTCTTGGCGGGCCTCCTCAGAAGGTTCGGAACCACCGGGGTCTTGCGAGAAGTTTTCTACGTACGCCTTCCCCGAGAGCACGGAGTGCCTCTCGGCATGCCAGAGGGCGTCTGAGAAGCCCCACCGCCTTCTGAGAAGGCTTGACCCCTGGGCGCGCTGCCGATGATCTGCCTCTGCCGTTCGCGGCCCTGGCCCCCCGACTCCCGACGTCGTGATTTGTTCGCAACGTCGACCCCCAGAGGTCTGGACCCTTTCGCAGGGACCGGTTTTGCATTCCGAGTCGTTTTTTGACGGTCCCGAGGCCCGGCGAGGACCTCCAGAGGGCGAAAATAGTCAAAAACCTCCCGTCGTGATTTTTTCGCGACGCGAGGGGGTCTGGGCCCCTTGCGTGCTGGGCCGGTTCAGAGACGCTCGCCGCCCACCTGCACGCCGGCCCCGACCGTGCCAGGTCCTGGACCCGGGAGTGGCGTCCTGGCCAGGCCAGAAGGGCGCTCTTCCTTGTGGTCCACCGAGCAGGAGTCCAGGTGGGCGGGGAGGGAGGGCAGGAGGGTGAGGGGGGAGGAAGGCGGAGGAGGAGGAGGAGAAGGAGGAGGACGAGGACGAGGACGAGGACGAGGAGGAGGAGGAGGAGGATGAGGATGAGGAGGAAGAACGATAATAAGAAGGGAAGGACGAGAAGGAGGGGGGAGGATGAGGAGGGAAGAGAGGAATCTGAGCGAGGAGGAGGAGGCGGGGGGAGAGGAAGATAATGCTACCAGACTGTCGGATCGTACAGCCATAGCGGTGGCGGGCCCTTGTGCTTATGAGGTGCGTGAGGCTCCGCCTTTTCTGAACTGGTGCCCAGGGGTCGTAGTCTTTGTCTGACGGGATGTGCTTGACTGGTTGTAACAATTTAGCCCACATGTCTGATCAAGACGATCGAAATAGGTATTTAAGGAAAACACGGGTACAAAGACCGACAGCAGTTCTGATTCATTCTGAATCAGACTCGCTGTCGCCGTCGCACGTTGTACAGTTGAGTCAGAAGGCCGCCTGCCCAATAGCGGCCGCTGTCGGTTTGGGATTTGGGACAGCGTTTGTTGTTAGGCATCGTACCTTTTTTCCGCACCCATTCCAGATTGGCGCTAATGATTTAGCCCACACGTTTGAGCAAGAGTGTGACATCCACTGCGGGCGGATAATTGAAAAAGAACTTTCGAGTGGGAGGGCGAGGCAGGAGGCAGGAGGAGGGCGGAGGAAGGAGTAGCGCCAAAGCGGCCGCCGCTGTCGTCGCCCGGGACTGCGACGGCCAGGGCGAGGCGGGGGAAGCCAAGAGAGGGAGGGACGATCGGCAGACCAAGAGAGTGACATTCAATTGGGAGATCAAGGTCAGGAGACACAGCTGGGAGACCAGGGGCACCAAGACAAGTACCAACTGGTTTAGTTCTCTCGTCAGTCTGGGTGCGGCACGAGGGCGGAGACGAGAGAGGAAGGCGGCCGCCGTCGCTCTTGTGGTCGCCCAGGGCGCCCCCCCCCCGCGCGAGGCCCGAGGACCGCCCCACTGCGGGGCAGTGCCTGCGGCACCCGTGGCTGCAGCGGCCCAGGCAGCCGCGCCCCGCAGAGTGGAGGAAGGGGGGGAGAAGGGGCGGAAGCCAAATTCGGAGGAAGGGAGGGGGAAGAGTGACGGTGGAGGGAGGAGGTGGCCATAAAAGAGAGGGAGGAGGAGCAGGAGGAGGAGGAGGAGGCCAGTGTGAACCCAAGGCCCATCAGAGATATTGCAATACACCTTCCCTCCAGGCTCCCTCCTCACAGGCCCCTGCAAGGATTCGTTTTCAATGGAGGAAGTGCCCCGTTGGAGAATAACCGTTTGAAATTCCGGAACGGTGCCAGAACACCATTCATGGGACTTCAACGTCGCGAGTCGCCAGTATTGTTGCGTCTTGGCGATCCTGAACCGCGCCAGAAAACCATGCCTGGGACTTCAACACCACGAATCAACGTAACTGGTGCGCCCTGACAGTCCGACATCATGCCAGAACATTATTCCTGGGACGGTTACCGTGAGAACCCTTGAGCCGGTTGTCAACTCTCAAAACGGATATGCGCGGCGCTAAGGCGAGAGCCACCTTTTGAAAAGGAGCGCAGCCCTCCATCCGTTCAATTGTTGCATGTGTTATGACGACCGTGCGCGGCGCGCGAGAGCTGCATTTTGAAAATTACCCGCCCTCCATCCGTGAAACTTCTCAGGGGCGAAAGAAGGACGTACATGTACATGGATCCACGCTGGTTTCGAGAGCACGCATTGCACAAATGTTCGTATAATGCGGCCCGTCTCGCGAATCGAGGGGCCGCGTTCATGTACATAGCTAGGCGCGTACGTCCTTTGTGGGCTCCCTAACTTCTGCATCTTGTTATGACGATTGTGTGCGGCGCTACGATGAGAGCCACATTTTGAAAACGACCCGCCCTCCATCCGCGAAGCTCTTGCAAATTGTTGAGGCGATTGCGTGCGGTGCTAAGGCTGGAGCAACATGATTTTGCCTCGGCCCGCGAAACTCGTGCACACTTGTAAGACGGATGTGCGCGGAGATAAGGCGAGAGCCACATGTTGAAACCGACTTGTCCCCAGTCCGTGAAACGCTTGCGAGTTTTTCAGACGGGTGTACGCGGCGCTAAGACAAGAGCCATAGTTTGAAAGCGACCCGCCCTCCATCCGTGAAACTGTGAGAATCCGTGAAACTGTGAGGATCCATGTTGTAAGCCTCGGGATCGTAAACGGTGAGGACGTCTCAGGCGCAACGCCCGGCCCGCCATTCCCTCTGGCCTCGGGGTGCGACAGTGAGGAGTTGTTCATAAGGAGAAGGAATAGAGGAGGAGGACCCCCCCCGCCTCGCCAGACCATCCCGCGCTCGGGGGGCTCGGTGGGGTGTTTGTAACCTCCACTTCGACGCCTCGATGCTGGGGGCGGTCGGGTGTCCCCATCCTCTTCCATCCTCCTCCTCCTCCTCCTTCCCCCTCACTCCTACTCATCCTTCCTCCCTCCTCCACCTCTTCGGTCCTCCTCCGCCCTCGTTCTCTCCCCCCCCCGCCCCCCCCCTCCTGCGTCGCCTCTGTGCTCCGTGCTCACCCAGGATGCACCAGCACGCCCAGGCACGCGTGTCTCGCTTGTGCAGTGCGCTTCTATCCGTTCAGCTTGTGTTGACGTATGTAGTGGTGGGATGGACGTCAGTCTCTCTCCCTGCTTTTGCTCACTGGCCCGCCTCCTGCCCTCTCCCGGCGAGCCTGCTCCCCGAAGGAGGGAGACGGCATAAACATAACCTTTGACAGTCCGCGTCGATTTCTTAGATCCGCATTGGACCCCCTCTCCTGGGTGCGAGGAGCGCGCAAAGGGCGGCGCCAGAGGCGCAGCCGAGGGGGGTCAAGCGCAGATCCAAGAAGTTCGCGCGGACCGTCAAAGTTTGTGTGTGCCGCTTGTTTGTTTATATATATATATATATATATATATATATATATATATATATATGCGCATATATATATGTATATATATATATATGTGTATCGCTTTCTTTGTTTGAGTGTTCTCTGTTTCTCTTTCTCTGTCTTTCTTTCTCTCTCTCTCTCTCTCTTTGTTGTTTCTCTCTCTCTCTCTCTGTCTCTCTCTCTCTCTATGTATGTATGTATGTATGTATGTATGTATGTATGTATGTATGTATGTACGTATGTATGTAAATATATATACATATATATATATATATATATATATATATTCCCTTTTCTATATTTTTACAACCCGGGGGGGTGTGACCCCCCCCCCCCGGTAAATCCGTACCCCCGGGATCTGGAGATTTTAGGACCCCCCTGGACGCTCTTGCAAGGGGTCCCCTGGGCCTCCGGTCCACCTGGACGCCCTTGCCGGGCCTAGCCAGCGGGCCCAAAGCGGTCAGGAGGGTGGCAAAACGGCCCTGCGAAGGCCCCAAGCGGCTCTAAGAACCCACCGTGCACTCGAAGACGGCCCAAAGAGCACTCCGATGTGCACCTCGATGCGACAAAAAACATTGATTTTCGCATAGTTGTTCAGAGATTCTTGGAACCTCGGTTCTTCGGTCTTCCGGGCGTCCGAGACCGCCCGAGAGGCACGGAAAAAAATCCCAAACCCAACCAGACCGGCCTCCGGACAGTCCAAGCGAGCGCCAAGATGGCCCAACAGGGCCTTGATATGGCTCCAAGAGATGCCCATGACGGCCCGGGACGGCTCCAGGACGCTCCCCAAAGCAATCCACATCGTGACCCGGTCGTTGAGGGAGCCCGGGTTCGCAGCAAAGCGGCCCGAGGAACCCACCAGAGGCTTCCGAAGGGAGCCCCAAGAGGCCAAAAGCGTCGAATTCCGATGGAGAAACACAGATCTCTAACAGGTACGGGTTTTGCGCCTTCCGGGATTCAAACACGGACCAAGACGCCCCCTAACTGTTCCAACCGGGCCCGAGAGGCTCCGACGACGGTCCAGGAGGGTCCCAAAGCGACGCAGGAGACGCCCAAGGCAGCCAAAAGAAGCTCCAAAACTGTCGCCGAAAGGCCCCAAGGACTCCCACAGGGGCCCCCAACAGGCTCCAGCCCCCCCTAAGAGGCCCAAGCCAGGCTCCCGAGAATGCCACAATCGCTTCCAGAAGGCCTGCTGGCTTTTACGAGCTCCCCCAAGAAGCTTCCGAAGAGAGCCTCAAGAAGCCACAGTCGTCGAATTCCTGAAAGGAAACGTGCAGAAGTCAGAAAAAAATGTGGAATGTTTTTCAGACGAGAGGCTGCGAAACAAGATGCACGGCGCGAAGCGCCAGTGCAGCCTTGAATATATATATATATATATATATATATATATATATATCATCTAGGGACGTTGTTATCTCTCCTTGCTTCTGTCTGCTGGCCCGCCTCTGTCCCTCCCTCTTCGGGCGAGCCTATTCCCTCACCCATCCCGCCGTCTGGCGGGAGCGTAGGGGCTAAGGTGGCGCTCATCTTCTTCGGGTTGAAAGCGCTGGGATCCGAGTCGCGCCTATCCCCCCTCGGGCGTACATAGCCCACCCTGCCCGGGAACCTTCGGGTCTGGCTACAGTCGTCCTTCCTCCTCCTCCTCCTCCTCCTCCTCCTTCTCCTCCTCTTCGTCTTCCTCCTCCTCCTCCTCCTCCTCCTTCTCCTCCTCCTCCTCCTCCTCCTTCTCATCCTCCCCCTCCTCATCCCTACTCCTCCCTCCCTCCTCCTCCTCCTCCTCCTCCTCCTCCTCCTCCTCCTCCTCCTCCTCCTCCTCTTCCTCCTCAATATTCGTCCCGCCTCCCCCTCCTCCACCGCCCCCCCCGCGCAGGGACGCCAACTCCCTGCAGGCCCCGCCGAGGAACCCCTTGCTGGAAGTTCTTCGCGTTTGCGGTATGTTCTTGTGCATCCTGGGGCGGGTGCCCTTGGATGTCCTGCGTGTTTTGGTCGGCGGAGGCTCTCGTGTTTTTGAGGGATGTTCTTCTGGGGGCCCATCGGCCATCTGATATGTCGGCGATGCGTCGCCGATGCAAGCTCGGCGCTTCCCACGCTGGTCCCCCCTCGATCGTTCCCCCATCACCCCCTCCTCTCGAGAACAAGCACGAACAAGCCGCGCGGATTTCTCGGATCGGCGTTGGACCCCTTGGCGGCGCGGGGTGGCCATCGCCGTTCCAAGAAGTCTGCGCGGGCCTCCAAAAAGTTTGCGCCATTTTCGATGTGTCTGTCCTGCCCCCTCCTCTCTCCTCCTCCCTCCCTCCCTCCCTCCCTCCCTCCCTCCCTCCTCCTCCTCCTCCTCTTCCTCTTTCTCTTCCTCCTCCTCCTCCTCCTCCTCCTCCTCCTCCTCCTCCTCCTCCTCCTCCTCCTCCTCCTCCTCCTCCCCCCCTCCTCCCTACTCCCTACTCCCTCCCCCCCCCTCCCCCCTCCCTACGCCTCCCTCCTCCGCCGCCCCCCCCGCGCGCAGGGACGCCAACTCCTTGAAGGTCTGGCCGAGGACCCCCTTCAGCTCCTGCACGCTGGAGAGCCTCGGAAAAAACCACGAGCAGGCGGCTCCTCTCCGGGGGACGCTCGGCGGGCGCGGGCTGCGCGGGGGGGCGCTGGGGCGCTCCTTTCTGCAGACTTCCACGGCCTGCCGACGGACTCGGCTCGACCAGAAGACGGACGACACCACCCCACCCACTCAGAGGATGGAAAGGGTACCCATACCGCCACCGTGCCTCCGTTTTCCCCTTTTTGGGGCCTCTTGGGCGACCCTCGTCGCCACCGCTGGATTCGCTTCGAAATTCTGGTCAGAACGCACCCCAGGAGAGGTCCAGGGAGTAGCGGTATCGGTACCTGGTGGTTTTCCACCAACGGCCTTCCATGTTGCGCTTTGGCCACTCGGGCGCCGCAGCGTATACCACGCAAACAGCCACGCCGGATCTCTCGGTATACGCTAAGCCCCGTGGGCCCATAGGTGGTGTGGTGCCGCTTGTTTTGATGTCCATCGGCCAGATTTTCTGCAGCCTTCTGTCAGTAAGCAGAATACAGCCCCTAACCCTAATAGCATAATGAATCGTCTGACACGTCTGCACGTGGGTGGCTTCGTCTGACACGTCTGCAGAAAAAAAGGCCCCCTGTGCCTGATGCCCTTGCCCCTCTCGACTCTGGTCCCCTCCCAATGGAGTGGGGGTCCTTGGTGTTGCTGCTCCTTCTGCACGCAGTCAAGATGTTGAGCCAAGAACCACTTAGGCTTCAGGAGGGGAGGCCTCTCTGTCGCCGATGCCCGCCGAGGTCGGGAGAGCCCTTTCGTTCCTTGTGTGGTCTTCCTCGTGGTAGCACGATGACCGGACGGCAGGTTCGCGTCGTGTCGAGTTAGGGAGAAAGATGGAGCACAAGAGAGAGAGAGAGAGCAGCAGGAGAGGGGGCGAGGAACAGTAAACACGCGGCAGAACCCGACGGGCAGGTCGGGCGGGCTTGAAAAATGTAAACTCAGCAGCAGTAGCAGCAACAACAACAACAACAATTGCACAGACATATGAACTTGTGACGGTCCGCGCGGATTTCTTGATCGCGCGGAGCGGCTTCAGGTGCGGCGCCCGAGGCGCCCCCAGGAAGATCCAGTGCAGAGGTCCACGAAATCCGCGCGGATCGTTTACAGTGGAGGCCCATGCCAAGAAACACCTTGCTTGCCTCCATGGTGCCTTGGGTTTCTTGGGTTTCGATGGTTTCGCCATGGAAAGCGTGACGTTCCCACACCAAAAATCGATGGTCTCAAGGTTGGGTTTCTTGTGAAAAAGGTTTCTTGTGAACGGGCCCCTATTGTATGCCGTTTCTCCTCCTTCCGTTCCAGACGTTGGAGGTCTGAGTATATCGAGTTCGCCTGGGGAGTCGCCTCGCTTCGTCCATGGGCGAAAGGCTGGTCCTTTCTGCCAAGCTGCGTCAACACCCGCGCAGAAACAAATAATCTGGAATCGTGATCATCAGCAGCATCATCATCATCATCTCATCATCTTCCTCATCATCCTCATCATCATCATCGTCATCATCATCATCCTGGAATCATCCTCATCATCATCATCATCATCCGTAGTCGTTTTGGCTCAAGCATTTTTATGCGCAGGACTTCGCAACCGAACAATCCGACAGGCTGAACGTCGTACGCTTTACGAGGTCATGCCGCGCAGGTCTAAGGTCTTGCTATGTATCGCGACGTTGCTGGCGCACACGGTGACAGGTGCCCCAGCGGCATGCGACGCATCAGTTCACCATGACAGCGGCGACAGCGAGGGTCCGAGCTTGCTTTAGGTTTCCGGGCAGAAGGTTCGGATTGGTTCACATTACCCTGGCATGGGAAGTCAAGCCCAGGACGAGGGAAATCCCTTGGTGTCTATCATGGTTTTAACTTTTAACCAGCCTGCATTCGTGACACTTGCTTTGCGGCAGATCAGTGCTCAGGACTATCCCAACATTGAGGTCGTGCTTGTCGACGACGGGACGCCGTCCATTGAAGTGGTGTTGCGGCCAGACTTGAACATCGGCGCATCAGGCTTGTCTTTCATGAGCGCGCCTGTGACCTTAGTGCGATCGGCGACCCGCCTGTGCATTGGTGCCAAGCGCAATATGGGGCTCACAGCAGCGCGAGGTTCAATCGTTGTCCATTGGGACGATGACGATTTGTACCCTCCGAATCGAGTGAGCGTATAGGTCCGTCCACTCCTCGTTGGGGAAGCGAGCATCAGTGCCCTTGAGTTGAAAATCATTGGTGAGTTACCAGGCGCAAGCTTTGTCTCAACCTCTGCTGAAGTTCGAGCTCGTCCTAGCAATGAGAAATATTTTCTAGGATCCATCGTTTATAACAAGACGCTGATTATTCAGATGGGAAGTTTTGCGGATGTCAGTCTTGCGGGGGACTTGCATTTTATTCAATCGCGTCGCTCACTCCGCCGGCCCATGTTGCACGATCGCTGCTGCTTCGCCGCGGGCCCGGGGCCACTGTGGCGCCGCCGAGGAGGAGGGGGACGAGGATGGGGGGGGGAGGGGAGGAGGAGGAGAAGATGAGAAGGAGAGGAGAAGGATGAAGATAATAAGTAGGAGGAGGAGGAGGAATGGGAAGGGGCGGAGGAGGAAGCCTCTCGCTGGCATCTTGTGTTGCTCTTGGGGCCAAACAGGGTCGTCAAGATGCTTCTTTGGGAGGCCTCTTGGGGTCTTTTGAGAAGCCGTTCGGGGTCGCCTGGGAGGCATTTTTGAACTTATGGGGCCTCTTGGGGCCTCTTTTGGGCTTCCTGGGGGCCTCCTGGGGCCCCCTGATACAGTTGGCCATAGATGAGTAAGTAGACGTGGAACAAGTTAACTTTAGCAGCCTTCATGTTGAGTTGTTCTGTGCGAAGTGCAGTTTAGGTGCCACATCTGATGTTGTTGCGTGATATGCGTTGCAAGTTATGCGTGTGTGCGTGGATGTAACTTTGGCAGACAGTGGGAACACATCTTGATGTGGTGCACATGCAGCGCGCGTGCATCCAGATACTTCTTGTACTTATACATTACTTATGTTACTTGCAGGTAACTTGTAGATCACTGTTCGGGGGGCGTCGTGGGGACATAGCGCGTTGCTCATGGATGATGTAGTGGGCGACCCGCTGGCGATGGATGGCGTAGCGGACGACCCGCTGGCGATGGATGGCGCGGCGGGCGATCCGCTTGCGACAGATGGAGGAGGGGAGGGGGGGGGGGGTAAGAAGGAGGAGGGAGGAGGAGGAGGAGGAGGAGGAGGAGAGAGGAGGAGGAGGAGGGGGGGGAGGAGGAGGAGGAGGGAGGAGGGGGATGGAGGTAAGAAGGATGGTGATGATGATGATGATGAGGAGGAGGAGGAGGAGGAGGGGAGGAGGAGGAGGAGGAGGAGGAGGAGGAGGGGGAGGAGGAGGAGGAGGAGGAGGAGGAGGAGGAGGAGGGGGAGGACGAGGATGGATGGCTGGATTGATGGATGCTTGGGGTGTGTTCTGTTTCACTTGAGCACGTGTTCTGTTTCACTTGAGCACGGCGTACACGCCGTCTGATTCGTACCGCGCGCTGGCCGCGAACGCATGACGCAAACCTACATCAGAAAGGCTGTCAAGCAACGTGTACCACACACATGACTGCGTTCTCCTGCCAGTCGGATTCATTTCCTGAACAATGAGGAACACGTTGGCTCGATCTTGGACACATGCGATGGCCATACCTGCCGAACCACCGAAAATGACAACGTCATCAAGATGAATCCCACCAGCCCTCTGGGCGTCGGTGGTTTAAAGCGTTTCCTCTTCCACCCCTCCTTCTTCCCCTTCGGAGGGGGGGGAACCCCTCCCCCTACCCCCCCCCTACACCCACCCACCGACCTGGACAGGGGCAGGCCGCGGGTAGTTAGAGCGTCCAAGATCGACTCCTGGGAAGGCTAAAATTCTACACCCCTCACGAGGATCGCGGCTCCTGAGGGGGGGGGGGGGAGGGGGAGGGGGGGGAGGTTTTTTTTTTGAGGGGGGGGAAGGGGAAGGGGGAGCGCGGACCCTGCGTAATTTGCAAAGGAACGTGGCCCTGTGAGCGCGGACGCAGCGTAAATTACTTGGGATCGTGGCCCTTGGAGTGCGGGCGCAGCGTAATTTACAAGGGGTCGGACCCCTGGGAGCGCGACCCCATTGTAACCTACGAGGGATCGGGGCCCTTGGAGCGCGGGCGCAGTGTGAATTGTTAAGGTTCGTGGCTCTAGGAATGCGGACGCAGCGTAATTTTCCTGATGGGTCGTGACAGCTGGAGGAGCGGTGGCGAAGCGTGATTTTGGACCTCGTCTCGGTCGGTACTGCTTCGGTTCGTCCTGTCTCAGTTCGTCGTGTCTCGGTGTGCCGCGTTTCGGTCCGTCCTCGCTCGGTGCGTTCCGTCTTTCTTTGGATTCGCACCCTCTCGGTTCGTCCCGTTTCATAACTGAGTCGGAACTTGAGCTCGGCAGCAAGGCACAACGCGGCGCAGGACCGCGCATTGTTGGCACGTCTATTTCGTGGGGTGGTTCGTGGGATGTCTCGTGGAGTGTTTCGTGGGGTGTTTCGTTTGGTGATTCGTAGGGTGTTTCGTGGCTGTTCGTTGGGTATTTCGTCAAGTGTTTCCTAGCGTGCTTCGTTGAGTGTTTCTCGGGGTGTGTGCCGCGGGGTGCTTCGTAGCGCGTTTCGTGGGCTGTTTCGCGTTTCGTTTCGTCCAGCATTTCGCAGCACGGCACAGCACAGCGCAGCGCAGCTTCTGGCACGGTGCCATCACCATCGATGGACTCATCATTGCTACTGCCCATCGGCCAATCCAGGTGTCTCGAAACGTTTCCATACTTCACATGTCTGTATCCCTTTCCGGGTTCGTGGGTCCAGCATGTTTCGGCCTCCACGGAGGCCCTCGTTGCCACCGTTGGATTCGCCTCGGGATTCTGGTCAGAAAGCACCCCAGGAGAGGCCCGGGGAGTAGAGGTATCGGTATTTGTTGGTTTCCCCAGAGCCGTCGCCGTCTGCTCCGGGCCGCCACCGTCGGGCAGGCTGTACAGTCGGACTGATGCACAAGATCGAGGTGGGTTCGGGGTTACCATCGTGTTCTTCGTGTTTGTTGGATGTTCTCGTGCATCCTGGGGAGGGTGCCCCTGGATGTTTGTTCTGGCCGACGGAGGGTCTCACGTTCTTGAAGGATGTTCTTCTGGCCCAGGTCCGACTGTAACGGGGGGGGCAATACCTGGGGGGGTGGGGGGGCCCGCAGGAAGGTGGCCCCAAATGGTCTTCAAATTGCCACCGCGGGCCCAAGAGGTGCGCGAAAGGTGCACGTCACGTCTTATGCCCCCCCTCGGCGGCGAAATCCGGAACCGACCCTCGCCGATCCACGATCCAGGCAACTCGACGGGCGGCGGGGGTAGGGCTTGGAATTTGCCGAACTCGGCGAAATCCCGAACCCTACCCCCGCCCCCCATCGATTCAGGAGAATCGATCATTGGCGGGGGTTCGATTCGGATATCGCCACCGAAGGTCGCTGGGGGGTGGGGGGCAGCGTTGTTTCCAGGGCCAGGTCTCAATACGCTCGACCAGCGCGTTTGATCCGTCAATAGCAACCCTTGCGATCCCCATTCGCGAGAAGCTCAGATCTTAGGTCTGCTCTTACCGACGACTGGGCTGCTTAGGTCTGCTCTGACCCTGCGAGCATCACCCCCGCCTCCGTCGCCCCAGAAGCCCAGATCGCGTTCGCTGCCCTCCAGCGAGCTTCAACCCAGCATGCCCCCCCATAGACGAGTCGGCATCGCTCGGACGTGTGCATTCTCTCCTCGGCGAGGGCCCTCGAGGAGCATCCTGGATCATCTTGCGGAACAAGCACGCGCACGACAGCGGGCAGCACAGGGGCAAGGTCGTATGAGCGATGTGCGAGACGAGCACCCGACGCCGCGCGCTGCCGATGGTCGGGAGCGTAGGCTTCAGGGAAAGGGCCTATGCCTATGAGCGATGGGCGAGACGAACACCCGACGCCGCGCGCGGCCGAGGGTCGAGAGCGTCGGCTACATCGCGCCCGAGGTGCTCACCCTGCCCTGCCCGCCGCAGACGACCCAGGCCCCCCCCCTGCGCGGCGCGCGGCTGCCTGCTGCCCGCTGCCCACCCCCGCCGCTGCCCTCGGGCCGGGGGCGGCCCTCGCTGCGCGCGGCAGCGTCGTCGTCGTCGCTCGTCGTCGTCGTCGTCGCTCGTCGTCGTCGTCGCTCGTCGTCGCTCGTCGTCGTCGTCACGCGGCGTCGTCGTCACGCGGCGTCGTCGTCGTCGTCGTTCGTCGTCGTCGTCGTCGTCGTCGTCGTCGTCGTCGTCGTCGTTCGGCGTCGTCGTCGCTCGCCGCCGTTCGGCGTCGTAGTCGTCTCTCGGCGTCCTGGCGCGGGCGGCAGCCCCCCGGAGGGCGAGCGGGCGCACCCTCGGAGGCGACCGACGACGGCACTGTATTGTCCGAGGCGGCACCACCACCACGGCGCCGAGCGACGACGAAGCCGGAGCGGAGAGGACGACATGCGGAGACGACGACGACGAGCGACGACGGCGACGACAACGACGACACCGCTGTGCTGCCCGAGGCGGCACCACCACCACCACCAGAGGGCCCACCTCCATGCCGCTCGGACGTGTGTGTTTTTCCTCGGCGAGGGCCATGGAGGAACATCTTGGACCATTCTCGAAAAATATATAAGCGCACGAAAGCGAAACAGTTCGCGGGAAATGGGCGCCCGAGCGGTGGCAAGATGCAGCGATGGAGGTCCACGGTGCCTCCCCGAGTCGGGAATAGGGGGGGGGACCTCGGGCGAGCGGGGGAGGGGGAGGGGAGGGGGGGGGGGGCGCCACGACACCACCCCCGTGGCTCCTTTCTCTGTTTGTGGCGGTGTCGCTTACAGTCGGTCCGAGGCAGAAGGTCGAGGTCGGTTCGGGGAGGGTACCCAGGTGTTCTTCGTGTTTGTTGGATGTTCTCGTGCACCCTGGGGAGGGTGCCCTTGGATGTTCTGTTTGTTTTAGCCGGCGGAGGGTCTCATGTTCTTGAAGGAGCCCCTTTCCTTCGGCAGCGGCTCATGGGAGCCTCGTGTACCCTCGCAAGTCCGTGTTTGGAGCGCACTGGCGTCCGTTAGCGTCGGGTAGTCGGGGAGATAGCGCCGATCTAGCGCCCATCAGCGTCGACTAGCGTCGATTTGCGAGAGCCAACGAGATGGTATGGGAGGCTCCCATGAGTTACAGCAGGAAGGCGAGTCCCACACCGCAGATCTCTGGAGATGTGGTGTTTCAATCCCGGCGCCAGTCCTCGATGTCGGCCTCCGTCGGGCCCCCTCTGTCCGCCGCCGGGCGAGATTACGGATACGCTCCGCGGCGACGAGCGGAGACCTGCATTCACCTTCTCTTCGGGCTGCGCACCGTGCCGCGCAGGGCTTCGCCGGTGCTGCGCGGGGCGGCAAGCGGCCCCCCACGCGTGGTGCAGCCACATGCAGCTCATCGCGCTCGGGAAGTGCTGCTCACTGCTCCCGTGTCGTCGAACCACAGGGGCCCCCAGGGAGGGCGTCTGGAGCTCCACTGGGGCCCACGGCCTGCCGAGCTCTCCGCTGCTCGGAGGTCTGGGCCCTCCCCGGGGCCAGAGGGCGCCGCGGCTTCCCCGATCTGTCGCGGCTTCCGGGCTCCCCAGCGGGGGCCCTCCACGGGTCCCGGGACCGTCAACACGATTACGGCAGGTTCGTGTCGTGACGGCCAGCGGCGACCCCGCCAGCGGCGTTCGACGTTGAACGCCGCGGGCGACCCATAGTCGTTCGATGTGGGGACGAGTCGGACGTTTCGGACACGGACGATCGTTCAAAGTTGAGCGATCCCCGCGGTGTCGGAAGCCAACGCCAAAGTCGGCACGACACGAACCTGACCTACCCGGGAGGAGTATTTGGCCTTGGGGACAAGCCCAAAGATCCAGAACCCGTTTCCTTTCAGGACCCGCTTCCTTCCTGCCAACGGACCCATAACCCCTCGCGCAATGAACAAATCATGACGGACGTTTTTGTTACTGCCATGTTCGGCTTTGGGGGGCGATTACCGAGCCTCAGGACTGCAAACAACGATTCAGGATAAAAAGCCAGTCCGGGGGAAGGGGTCGAGACCTCTGGGGGTCGACGTCACGAAACAAAAACATGACGTCGGGGGTCTGGGGAGGTCGGGGGCGTCCAAGAGGGGGGTGAGGATTGCGTGTGGGTACGTGGATCTCATAGCCAGGGCCATGAGATCTCCCAGATTTCATGGGCGCAGATTCCTCGGGCCATGGCGTGGGAACCCCCTCTTCGGCGCACCCGACGGCGGGGCTGCGGCATGCTGAATGCCGCAACCTTCAGGGAATATGCTGACACCCCCGCCGCCCCTGACAAAAACAATACAACGTGCTCGCGGGCCTCACGAACATGACCCCAGACTTTGCCTCACAGGGAACTTCGCACTGTTCCCGGAAAGGGCGTGGGCCCAGGGTTCTCTTTTGGAGGTTTGCCCCCGGAATCGACGACTGTAGGGCCGGCGGGATTATTTGCGATCAATATCGAGGTCGCCTAATTAGGGCCGGCGGAATTATTTTTGCGGATGTCTCGAGCGAAGCGCTTGTTTTTCAGAATGTTGTTGAGGATGTCTCGAGCGAAACGCTTCCTTTGTGTTATAGAGTGTCCTCTCCTGGGGACCAGAATGCAGAGGATCTCTCAAGTGAAATGCTTGTTTTCACGTGCCCAGGTCTTGAGGATGTCTCGAGCGAGACGCTTGGTTTCACGCCTCCAGGTTGCCCACTAGCGCCAGGATTTGTTGAGGAAGTCTCGAGCGAGACGCTTGGTTTCACGCGTCCTCGTCGCCCAGGCGGATGTCTAGCATGAGGATGTGTTGAGAAAGTCTCGATCGAGATGCTTGTTTGCACGTGTCCAGGTTGCCCAGGTGGATGCCTAGCATGAGGATGTGTTGGGAATGTCTCGAGAGATACGCTTGTTTTCACGTGTCCAGGTCACCCGGGCGGCTGTCTAACATGAAGATGTGTTGAGGATGTCTCGAGGGAGACGCTTGCTTTCACGTGTACAGGTCGCCCAGGCGGATGGCTAGAACGAGGATGTACTGAAAACTTCTCGAGCGAAACGCTTGTTTTCACGTGCCCAGGTCACCCAGGCGGACGTCTCACATGAAGATGTGTTGAGGATGTCTCGAGCGAACCACTTGTTTTCACGTGTCCAGTCCGCCCAGGCGGATGCCTAGCATGAGAATGTGTTGAGGATGTGTTGAGCGAAACGCTTGTTTTCACGTGTCCAGGTCGCTCAGGCGGATGTCTAGCATGAGGATTTTGACAGGATGTCTCGAGCGAAACGCTCGTCCCCAGCACGTTCCGTAGAGCGTCCCCTTGGCACGTCCTGCGGTGCGTCCCCATGGCTCCGCTGGCACGTCGCTTGGCGCGTCCCTTGAGACGTTCCGCGGCGCGTCCTCCTGGCATGTCCCCTTGTCAATTAGCTCTGGGGCAGCTGCTAGTTATGTGCTCAGGCAGCTCGAGCTTAAAGTCCAGATCAGTTCGGTCAGGACTCGGACGCAAAGGAGGACTCGATCCACAACGCAATAGAGCACAATCGCGGCATGGCACATCGCAGTTCAGCACGGCGCAGCACAGCACAGCCCTCGGCACGGTACATCAAGATCGATACACTCAGCATTGCAACCTGGCACGTTCCTTGGCACGTTCCGTGGGGCGTCCCTTGGCGAGTCCCCCTGGCACATCCCGTGGCGCGTCCATTGGCAGCGTCTCCTTGGCACGTCCCGCGGTGCGTCCCCATGGCGCGTCCCTTGGCACGTCGCCTGGCGCGTCCCTTGAGACGTTCCGCAGCGCGTCCTCCTGGCATGTCCCCCTGTCAATTAGCTCTGGGGTGGCCGCGCATGATCCAGACATAGCCGCGAGGTGCATTTTGTATGGTTTTTCGTCATGGATGGTAGCCCTGCGCTCAGCAGGAAATATGCTGACACCCCCGACGTCCCCTTCAAAAACAAAGTGCCCGCGGGCCTCACAAACATGACTCCAGACTTTGCTCCAACGTGTACTTTGTATAGCTTTTTGAGAGGGATGGTGGGGGAGGGCGCGTTTGGTTTTCCTGCGCATGCTCCGAATTTGGAGGCAGAGTGTGTGTGGCACTGTTGCCGGAAAGGGCACGAGCCCAGGGTTTTCTTTTCGTAAGTCAATCTGTCCCCCGGTGCGAAGTTCGACCGGGGCCAGCGAGTTATTTTGCGATAAACAACGAGGTCGAAGAGGGCCGGCTAATTTAAAGGTGAGGATGTCCCGAGCGAAACGCTTGTTTTGCAGAATGTTGTTGAGGATGTCTCGAGCGAAACGCTTGTTTTGTGTTCTAGCTTCTCCGTCTCCTCGGGACTAGAGTTCAGAGGATCTCTTAAGTGAAATGCTTGTTTTCACGTACCCAGGTCTTGAGGATGGCTCGAGCGAGACGCTTGGTTTCACGCGTCCAGGTTGCCCAGGCAGATGTCTAGCATGAAGATTTGTTGAGGCTGTCTCGAGCGAGACGCTTGTTTGCACGTGTCCAGGTTGCCCAGGCGGATGTTTAGCATGAGGATGTGACGAGAGTGTCTTGAGCGAAACGCTTATTTTCACGTGTCCAGGTCGCCCAGGCACAGTACAGCCTTCGGCACGGTACATCGAGATCGATACATTCAGCATTGCAACCTGGCGCTTCCTTTCTCGTCAAGGGACGCGCCAGGTTGCAATGCCCTGTGGCACGTCGCGCGGCGCGTCCCCGTGGCGAGTCCCCCTTGCACGTCGCGCGGCGCGTCCATCCCGCGGCAGATCCATTGGCACGTTCCGTAGTGTGTCCCCTTGGCACGTCCCGCGGTGCGTCCCCATGGCGCGTCCCCTGGCACGTTGCCTGGCGCGTCCCTTGGGACGTTTCGCGTCGCGTCCTCCTGGCATGTCCACCTGTCAATTAGCTCTGGGGCAGCTACTTTTTGCTCAGGCAGCTTGAGCTTAAGATCCAGATCAGTTCGATCAGGACTCGGATGCAAATGAGGACTCGATCCACAACGCTATACACTGTGGGCGCGCATAAAGAAACCATCTACTTTTCGTCAGGGTATCCTGGGTTTCTTTGCTCCGCGCGCTGCGCGTTGACTTCCCGCGGCCGTTGAAAGAGCTGCTGCGTTCAGGGTGCTCCAGGTTTCCCCTCAGGTGCACCTCGCGCACGGCTTCTCAGGGTTGGGTTTCTTGCGAGGGTTTCTTGCGGCCGCGCCCGCACTGTAGTGCTCAATCGCGGCATGGCACATCGCAACTCAGCACGGCGCAGCACAGCACAGCCCTCGGCACGGTACATCAAGATCGATACATTCAGCATTGCATTTCCCCGTCGCCCAATCAGGTGTTTTTTGAAGCGTTGCCATGCCTTACATTTCTATATTCCTTGCCGGGTTCGTGGGTCGATCATGTTCAGTAAGACAAAGGCAGCGAGACACAGAGAGAGAGAGCGAGAGAGAGAGAGAGTTCCAGGCTCCCACGAGGACTCCCACGAGGTCTCTTACCAAGACGCATGCTAGCACCCGTCCGTAGCCATTTATTCCCCATATCCTAAGATGGGGTTCTTGTTATTACTTGGACGCCTCCTACTCCTTCTCCTTCCTCCTCCTCTTGTTTCCTCCCCTCTTGTCGGGCTTACTCATACTCAGACTTGCTCATACACAGACTTACTCATACTCAGACTTACTCATACTCAGACCTACTCATACTCAGACTTACTCACACTCAGACATACTCATACACATACTTACTCATACACAGACTTACTCACACCCAGCCGTACTCATACACAGACTCACTCATACCCAGACTTACTCATACACAGTATTAGTCATACTCAGACTTACTCATACCCAGACGTACACATACACAGACTTTCTCATACACAGACCTACTCATACCCAGACTTACTCATACACAGACTTACTCATACACAGACTTACTCATACTCAGCACCCCTAAGGGAAGCCGCCAGGGGTGGTTGCACTGGCTCGTTCGCGGCCATTTTGTGGGGATGTCTCAGGCGGTTTGCCTGTTTCTGTGCCCAACATCCTTCGCTTTCGGAGCAGATTTGGAGGATGTCTCGAGCGAGGCGCTCATTTCAGCACCCCTAAGGGGAGCCGCCAGGGGTGGTTGCACGGGCTCGTTCGCGGCCATTTTGTGGGGATGTCTCAGGCGGTTTGCCTGTTTCTGTGCCCAACATCCTTCGCTTTCGGAGCAGATTTGGAGGATGTCTCGAGCGAGGCGCTCATTTCAGCACCCCTAAGGGGAGCCGCCAGGGGTGGTTGCACGGGCTCGTTCGCTGCCATTTTGTGGGGATGTCTCAGACGGTTTGCCTGTTTCTGTGCCCAACATCCTTGCTTTCGGAGCAGATTTTGAGGATGTCTCGAGCGAGGCGCTCATTTCAGCACCCCTGAGGGGAGCCGCCAGGGGTGGTTGCACGGGCTCGTTCGCGGCCATTTTGTGGGGATGTCTCAGGCGGTTTGCCTGTTTCTGTGCCCAACATCCTTCGCTTTCGGAGCAGATTTGAGGATGTCTCGAGCGAGGCGTTCATTTCAGCACCCCTGCCGCCAGGGGTGGTTGCACGGGCTCGTTCGCGGCCATTTTGTGGGGATGTCTCAGGCGGTTTGCCTGTTTCTGGCCCAACATCCTTCGCTTTCGGAGCAGATTTGGAGGATGTCTCGAGCGAGGCGCTCATTTCAGCACCCCTAAGGGGAGCCGCCAGGGGTGGTTGCACGGGCTCGTTCGCGGCCATTTTGTGGGGATGTCTCAGGCGGTTTGCCTGTTTCTGGGCCCAACATCCTTCGCTTTCGGAGCAGATTTGGAGGATGTCTCGAGCGAGGCGCTCATTTCAGTACCCCTAAGGGGAGCCGCCAGGGGTGGTTGCACGGGCTCGTTCGCGGCCATTTTGTGGGGATGTCTCAGACGGTTTGCTTGTTTCTGGGCCCAACATCCTTCGTTTCCGGAGCAGATTTGGAGGATGTCTCGAGCGAGGCGCTCATTTTCACCGCCCAGGTGGGCCAGTTTTTGAGGATGTCTCGATCGGTTTGCTTGTTTTGGTGGCCAGGCTCGTGGGCGCAGATTCTTCTCAGGATGCCACAGGAGGCTCCAACAGGCTCCAGGAGGCCCCAGGAGACCACATGAGGTCCCAGGAGGCATCAGGAGGCCACAGAAAGACTCAAGAGGCCACAGGATGTCCCAAGAGGCTCCAGGAGGCCCCAGGAAGCTCCAGAAGGCCTCAGGAAACCACAGGAGACCCCAGGAGACAACAGGAAGCGCCAGGAGGCCTCGGAAGGCAACAGGAGGCCCCGAGAGGCCCCAGGAGCAGGAGGCCTCAGAAGGCAACAGGAGTGGCTCCAATCCCATGTGTTTTACGTATGCTCCTATCGATTGGGCCTCACCTGGAGCACGATTCTTTGATGTTCTACGTATGTTTCTATAGATGGTCCTTCTCCTGTGTACACAATCCTAAATGTTTTACTCATGTTCCTATGTATTGGGCCTCTCCTGGGGCACGAGTCCTTGGTGTTTTACGCGTGTTCCTATAGATTGCCCTTCTCCTGTGGCTCTAATCCGCAATGTTTTATGTACGTCTGTTGCTATAGATTGCGCCTCCCCTGGGGCACGAAACCTTCCTAGGAGGTCCCAGGAGGTCCCAAGAGGCTCCTGGAGACCCCAGGAAGCCCCAGTAGGTTTCAGGAGGCCCCAGGAGGCCCCAGGCTCATGCACAGAGACGCGCTCGTACTACTGAGGCTCATTCACACTCCAATTCATTCGCAGTTAGATTGATGTCCAGACCGTCACAACTGAAGCCCGTTAATATTCGAAAGCTCTTGCGCCTAGACATTCACGGCGGACAGGTCCATGCGAGTAGATGCACATATGGGGAGCTCCACGCAGTGAATAATTTAGGCTTAAGCTTCCACGACTGGACGCAGGTCTTGAAGCAGGCGCGAGCGCCCCTCTTGCCTCTGTAAACCAGCCCCCCGCGCCGACACGATGGGCTGCTGCATGGCCTCCCGCCAGGCCGTCGCGCCCGAGGACCAGCAGGCCGGCGGGCCGCCCCCGCACATGCCAGACGTCGCGGAGGTGCCCGTGCCCGCGGACCCGCAGGAGAGCGACGCCTTGCCGGAATCTCTGGCGGCGCCCGTCGACCAGCAGCACCAGCAGGAGGTCCCCAAGAAGGAGGAGCAGGCGACGTTCGACTTGGCGCGGTACACGGACGCCGCGAGCCTCTTCGACGCGCTCGCGTTCACCGTGGATGACCTCCACCCCGTGCGCTTGGTCCGCATGACGTGGTTGCTGCAGCAGCAGCGCGGCACCGTCCTGAAGAGGCGCCAGGAGCTGCCGGAGGAGGCCTTCGTGTCCGCGGACGAGTTGCGGGCCGTGTGGGAGGCCGGCGGGCGAGGAGGGAAAGACCAGGTGGCGCCGATCGTCACCATCTCGTTCTGCTGGGACTCGCGCGAGCATCCCGACCCCAATGGGGTGCAGCTGAGTTTGGTGATTGACACCCTGGAGACAGAGCGCCGCAAGTACTCCAAAGCCAAAGGTGACTTCAAGGGGTTCAGCGAGATGGGGATATTCTGGGACTGGCCCTCGCTGCTCCAGGGCGACCCGATCAAGGCCGAGGAGGCGAGGGCCGCCGCCCTGCGGCAGGGCAAGACCGAGGAGGACGCGCAGGAGGCCGCGGACAAGGCCAAGCGGACCCCCGCCGAGAAAGCCGCCTTCAAACACGGGCTGGAGGAGACAATGGACCTCTGGTACGCCCACCAGGCCACCACCGTGCTCCTGCTCACCCAGCACCCCCGCGAGCGGGGCAGCGCGCGCGAGTGCGGCTACGACCAGTCCGGCTGGACGACGTACGAGCGCTGCTCCGCGGAGCAGATCAAGCAGGTCTACCGCTGGGAGGCAGAGTGGAGCGCCGTGGCCGACCTGGGGCAGGAGGCGCGGGCGAAGGCGGCCGGGAGGAGGTGGCTGGTGGGCCCGGACGAGTTCGACCGGCTCATCGAAGACAGGTCCTTCACCAACGGCGCGGACCGGGAGGCGGTGAAGGCGCTCTTCCGCCGGATGAGCCGCGCGCAGTTGGGCGGCGTGACGAGGCTGGATTTCGACGGGATGCCACCCCCGACCCCCGAGCAGGCCGCGGGGCTCGCCAGCTGCCTGCGGCTGTGCGCCCGCCTGCAGAAGCTGGACCTGCGAGGATGCCAGATCGGCGACGGGGGCGCGCGGGCCCTGGCGGGGGCGCTGCCCTCCCTGCCCGGCCTGCAGGAGCCGCGCCTGGGCGGCAACAGAGGTCCGCACGAGATTCGATCCGGGTCGTTTCAATTCGGCGAATCGCATCGCCGCGAATGCCGATTCGATGCTGGAGGCCCCCTGCCACGATCCGGTTCGCGATTCGATTCGGTTGCCGAGCGATTCGATTGCGATCCGGTGCAAAGCGGGCGACGATCCGGTTCGCGATTCGCGATTTGGATCCGGCTGACCCGACGCCCGCTTGCTGCGCGAGAGGCCGCCAGGCTAAAGAAATGGAGGTGGAAGGGGAGGAGGTGGACAGCGAGCTGTCCAGACCGGGGGGTCCGGGGCCGGACCGGGGGCCCTCGTCGCCGCCGGGGCCGTCGTCGTCGTGGTCGTCGTCGTCGTCGTCGTCGTCGTCGTCGTCGTCGTCGTCGTCGTCGTCGTCGTCGTCGTCGCTGGCCGTTGCGGGCCTCGGGGGCCCCGGACGGTCGGGGCCCCTGCAGGTCAGCGTTCTGACGAGGATTTCGTGGCGGATCCAGCCTCGGCGACGAGCGGCCCCGAAACGCGCGAAACGCCGCCGTCGTCGTCGCCGCCGCCGTCGAGGGAGGAGGACCGAGGTTCCAGGTTCGAGGTTCGGCCTCCGGCTTTTCTGCTGTTTTGGGCTCTCGGGGCGTCCGGTGCCCCCGCCCCGTGGCCACGGCCGGATCCGCCTCCCTCTCCTCCAAGAGCCGCCGCCGCCGCCGACGACGACGACGACGACGACGACGAGGGGGAGGAGGGTCCCCCCCAGGGGGGCCCGGGAGGGTGGGCCCGGAAGGGCCGCCGCCGACGACGACGACAACGAGGGGGAGGAAGGTCCCCGACGGGGGGGCGGGCCCGGGATGGTGGCCCGGGAGGGTGGCCCGCGAGGGTGGCCCGGGAGGGTGGCCCGGGAGGGTGGCCCGGGAGGGTGGCCCGGGAGGGTGGGCCCAGGAGGGTGGGCCCGGGAAGGTGGGCCCGGGAGGATGGCCCGGGAGGGTGGCCCGGGAAGGTGGGCCCGGGAGGGTGGCCCAGGAGGGTGGCCCGGGAGGGTGGCCCGGGAGGGTGGGCCCGGGAGGGTGGCCCGGGAGGGTGGGCCCAGGAGGGTGGCCCGGGAGGGTGGGGCCCGGAAGGGTGGCCCGTGAGGGTGGCCCGGGAGGGTGGGCCCGGGAGGGTGCGCCCGGGAGGGTGGCCCGGGAGGGTGGCCCGGGAGGGTGGGCCCGGGAGGGTGGCCCGGGAGGGTGGCCCGGGAGGATGGCCCGGGAGGGTTTCCGAGGGGCACGGGAGGGTGGCCCGGGAGGGTGGCCCGGAAGGGTGGCCCGGGAGGGTGGCCCGGGAGGGTCCCCGAGGGTGGGGCCCGGGAGGGTGGCCCGCCGGGAGGGTGGCCCGGGAGGGTGGCCCGGGAGGGTGGGCCCGGGAGGGTGGCCCGGGAGGGTGGTCCATGAGGGTGGCCCAGGAAGGTGGCCCGGGAGGGTGGGCCCGGGAGGGTGGCCCGGGAGGGTGGCCCGGGAGGGTGGCCCGGGAGGGTGGCCCAGGCAGGAGGGTGCTTGGATGCATCCTGGCTTAGCTAAGGGTTATAAGACTTAACATGGTTTAAGCTGGTTTAGCTAAGCTTCAAGATGGTTTAAGTTGGTTTAACTTGATTTAGCTAAGGCTTAACATGACTTAGCTTCGGGGTAAGGAAGTTAACGACAGCGAAGTTGTAAGTCCTGTTAAACCGTGTTAAACTATGTTAAACTATGGTAAGGAAAGCTAGCGAAAGCTAACTCAAGTTAAGTGGTTAGCTAAAGTATGTTCAAGTAAGTTAAAACAACTTAAAGTACGTTAGCGTATGTTGAATCATTTCAACGCCATCGCGATGATGGAGGGAGGACGGGGCGAGGAGCAGGGGACGGGATGCGCATAAGGAGGAGGAGGGGCCGCCGCTGCAGCTGAAGCCCCTCGCAGCATGGAGCTTACAGCTCGAGTTGTTGGGCGCGGCTGCAGCCGCCGCGCGCATGCGGACTCATTTTTCTCACCTGTTAGCTATAGCCAGGCGGGTTGAGCGCAGTCGCGCGGCCTCCACTGAGGGACCGCGCGGGCGACGCCCGCATGACCTCGTCGAACGCCACCCGCTGCAGCGTGGCGCCGGCAGTCGTCCAGACGCTCGCGCCGTGGCTGCTGCCAGCGCCGCGGCGCGCCCACCGCTCCACCAGCGCCGCGTGGAACGGCTGCGGCATCCGCGGGGGGCACGCGATGGCGACCAGCTGCCGCGCCATGCCCATCACGTAGCCGCCCCCCGCGCCCCACAGCACCGCGGCGTCGCCCACGGACACGCGGTCGCACTCGTTCAGGCGACCGTGCTTGGCGACCCTGAACTCCAGCCCAGGGAGGCCGAACGCCGCCCTCAGCTCCGCCGCCAGCCGCCTGGGCGCGGGCAGAACAAATAACAACGTCAGCAAAACAAATCATGAAAGAAACAAAAAGTCGCCTGGACGCGGGCATGCTCGGCTGCAGGAGCGCCGCGCCCTTGGCGAACCCGTCGTCCGCGACGTCATGCATCCGCTCGGGCGCGACGCCCCGCAAGACGCTGCGGCCCCACCTGTCGCAGACCGAAGCGGCGCTGCTGAACAGGTGGTTGGCGAATTTCTTCACCGTCTTGTTCTCCCGCTCCAGGGGCCAGCGCGTGGGCAGCGGCCCGAACTTAGTTCGCGATCAGCGCGGGCGCGCGCATGAGGTCCGCGCCCGCGCCCGCGCGCCGTGCGAGCGCGCGGGCGGGGAACGGCTGCAGCCGCGACGCCATCACCATCATCATCAGCATCATCATCATAATCGTCGTCGTCATCATCGCTCGCAATCGTCATCGTCGCCGTCGTCATCGTCGTCGCCGTCGTCATCATCCCCATCATCATAAGCATACTCATCATCATCCTCATCGTCATCGTCATCATCATCCTCATCATCATCCTCATCCTCCTCATCGAAGAGCTGCAGCTCGGCGACGCGGGGCGGGGCGGGCGGGGGGGCGGGCGAAGCGATTGCATAATGAAGCTTCGGCGTCATCGGGCCCTCGCCGCACAAGCGCTCGAACTCGCCCAAGTAGGCCCCCCGCTGCGCGCTGCAGCGCCGCCGCGTCGACTGGCACGCGGCGGGCCTCGACGGCGGCCTCAACGACGTCGACCAGCTGGCCGAAACACAGCGCGTGCACCGCCATGTCGGGCGCCCCGCGCGCCGACGACGCGGCGCGGAAGAAGTGCTTGAGCCAGGGGGCCAGCGCGAGGCTCTCGGACGCCGTCGCCTTGGAGCTCACGTTCTCCCAATGGCTCTCGGCTCGTTTCGGCGCAAATGCGCCAACCGTTCTGCCATCGCAGGGCTTCGGCCCTTTGCGCCCGACGGCGGGCCGCTGGAAGGTCTGCGCGGCCTCGCCCAGGACCTTGTGCGTGATACCGTGGCCTTTCGCCACGCGCATCAGCTGGCCCACGTGGGAGCCGAAGACGCCGCTGGCGAACATGACGTGCATCACGTCCCACATGCACGCCCCCATGGGGTAGAGCTTGTGCATCGCGCGCTCGTTCCCGAGCAGGCCGCTCGTCGCGGCGAGGGCCCAACCGAGGTCGGTCTCCAAGTCCTCCAGCTTGCCCTTGCTTCTGGGCATCAAGGACAACGCCCGCAGCTGCCTGAAGATGGCCTGCAGGACGGAGACGGTGACGGGGACGGACTTGGTGCTGTCAGCGCGCGTGTGAGGGACGGCAGCCCCTGTCGGGTCGTTAAGGTGGGCCTCGCGGGCGCTTTCTTGCGTCGTACGCATTAGCGCACATGGGGCGTGGCTTCAGCCCACCAGACCCTTTGCACCCATATATTGCATGGATGCCGCCCTCGTCGGCCAGTATAGCACCTGGCCGCAGAAACAGGTGCATCGGCCGCCCAGGGCGGCCGACGGTGGCGCCCGCGCGCCCCATGTCGCGCTCCCCGCCGAACAGGCCGACGATGGCGCTGGCCAGCCCCGACACACCGCTCACTGCTTTCCTTGCCAGCAAGCTCCGCACGATGGCAACCTCCATCCACGCGTCCTACAGGGGGGCGCGAGCCGCGTGGCGCTGGATGGGCTGCAGCCCAGAGTTTCGAAGTTTGGATGCTTGGAGTTTGGAGGTTGTGAGGGTGGATTGGCTGCAGCCCAGAGAATGTAGTTCGCGTCGCCCGAGTCGCGTCCTCGTTGCTCAGGGTCGCTGGGCCGAGCTCGAGGATGCTCCAGTACCAGCCCCAGCACTTCCTGTGCAGGGTCTGGGCAAGAGCGCTGCCAGGCATGATCTCGTCCGAATAGAGGACGATGGTCCACGGGTCCTGAGGCGCGGGCGGCCGCTTGGTCCAGGCGCCCTCCACGCGCGCGGCGAAGGAGCTACAGGAGCTGACCATGCAGTCAAGCATGGCCTGCGGCGTTTGGACCTCGAGGTCAAAGTGCCCATCGGTGTCGTTGCTGGGCACCTTTATATCCTTGTGGATCGGGCCGTGAGCGCACGACTCGTCTCGCGCCCCCCGCAGGCGGTTGCGGTTGCCGCTCGGCAGCTCCTCGCGCTCAGCTATCTCCAGGGGCGCGCCCAACGCTGCTTGGCTGCAGAACGGCAGGGAGGCACGCAGCCTGCACAACTCATCATTCGCAGCCTGGCGTCGCAGATCGCGGGCCGCGGGGGCCGCGCCCGCAGGCGCATCAGCGCGCGCGCGCAACCGCGCCGCCGTGCCGATGGCGGCGCCGCGGGCGGCGCGCGAGCGCGGCGGGGGGCGCGCCCCCGGCGTGGCTCCCTCAGCACGGCGGCGGGCGCATCGGCATCACTCCCCGTCGCGAATCGGTCCCTCGCCCAATGCTCAATGCCGCGAGCGGCGGCTGCAGCCGCGCTCGTTGCCGCCGCCGCCGCCGACGTCATCATGCGGTGTTGGCTGCAGCCGCCGTCGGCATCGCCATGCGGTGGCGGCTGCAGCGCCCCCGCGCGCTCGCGCGCAGCGACGGCGACAGCCGCGCTCGGCCGCATCGGGCGCTGCAGCACAGCGTTCGCGCATCGCCGCCGTCGCCGCCGTCGTCATTGTCAACGCCCGCGCCTTCTACGCGACAGTATCCGACCGCGGCGGGCACTCGCGGCAGCATGAGCAAGTCCCCGTCATGGTCCATCACGCGGACCTCCTGCGGGCCGTCGGCAAGCAACTCGCAGGCAGGGCGGGTTTGGCCGCCGTGCCGCTGCAACGGCGTCTAGCGAGGGCACGCGCAGCGGCAGCTGCCGTGATCTACCCATATGCCGATCCTCCAAGATCGGCCCATCATAGCGGGCGTAGTAGTCGCACTCGATACCCGCGAGCCTGAAGATCCACGTGCCGCCCAACCACCTGGGCAGGGACGACGCGCGACATCCCGCCCGCGCTGGTGCATCCCGCCCACCTGCGGGCGACCATGTTTTTGTTGACTACGTTGGCCATCATCCAATAGAACATGGTCTTCAACTGCGGGCGCGGCTGACATTTGAATGACGACGCGGCGGCCCAGCCCCCCGCCCTGCCCAGTCGCTACAGCGCGGGTTGGCGCCACGCTACAGCGCGCGCGCCCTCGTAGTTCCACGCCGCTCGGGTCACCAATAAGCGCCGCCAATGGAGGGCCGAGGCGCTGACGTGCCCCGCCCAGCCGTGGACATGCGGGGCGCGCGGTGGGCGCGGAGCCCACCGAAACATTGCGGCGCGGGTTCGGGCGGGCGCGGGCGGGGCGGGGCGGGGTCGCCAATTGAGACGACGCAGCTATGCTTGCAACAGCGCTCCCGTGCCTGCATGTAGCGAAGCTACAGCTCCGCGGGACAGGAAGGGCTGAGGGCGTTAACAATCGTGTGCCGAGCGCGGCGCGCGCGCTGGCGAGCCCAATCCTGCCGTCGCGCCCCCGCGGCGGTTGTACTAGGCGCGCTCACTCGAGAGGCTTGATGTCGATGCCCGCCCTTATCGGCGTGATCGGCTTGATCGGAGCCTTGCCGAGCAGGTAGAGGAACGTGCCCACGTCAGCCTGGCTGAGCGGAAAGGGGGGGGCAATGGTGATGGTGATGTGATCGAGTACGGCACTGAAGCGGCGGGGGAGATGATGATGCGGAATGGGATGTCGACGGCGGTGGCGGCGTGGAGCTTCAGCTCCAGGGAGGCCCGCCTTCGGCCGCATGCTGAAGTATTTCGTCAGTTTCTGCTGTACCTTCACCTTCCACTTCTGCTGGGCCTTCACCTTGACGCTGAAGTATTTGGTCAGCAGCTGCTGGGTCTTCACCTTGGTGGTGCGGCCGTCGGGCAGCGGGATGGCCACGTGGCTCAGGTTGTTAAACCTGCTGCGGGAGGCAGCAAACACGCTGACAATACCTGCTACAGCAGGTGCCAACGATAACACATGCTGCAGCATGTAAAACAAAGCGCCGGGCGCAGCCGTCTCCGTAGAGCAACTCGTCGGGAGACATCATCGAGCGCGCCGCCGCCTGGCGCGCACTCCAATACTCCCCGCGCTTGAGGCCCATGGCGGTGTAGTACCTTTGCTGCAGCAGGTAACGCAAAGCGCATACAGCGTTACGTTCGTTAAGCAAGACGGCAAGAACAAAGAGGGCATTGGTGGCGCGTGATCCAGTCCAGCTCCCTCATCACCGCCACATCGCCCGCCCCGTGCGACATCGCAACCTCCATCCACTTTGGCTGCGCCATCGGGCGGCGGCCGCGGCGCAGCTCCAGTGAGGGAGCCCTCGCAAATGTCTGAGACCTCGCAGATGCATATGCAATGGTTGGGGGTGGTTGCCGCTGAAGCTTCAGCTCCAGCGGGGGCTGTGGTCGGCGGAGTTGGGGGCTTCAGCTCGAGCGGTGGGGGGGGGCTTCAGCTCCGGGGGGTGTGGTTTATGCTCAAGAGCTGAATCAACACATAGATCCGTTGATATAAGCGCTGGCGGCGGCGCCGACGATGACGACGACGACGGCGTCCTCAGCGAGCGCCCGCGGGTCGCCTCAGCGCGGCAGCAGGGCGCTTCCTCACGGCAGGCGGCGCACCCTCGGCGTCGGCGGCGGCGGGGCGGCGGCGGGGCGTCATCTTCCCACCCGCCATCGCGGTGGCGGTGGCGATGCCGTCCGCGGCGTCAGCGTCGTTGTCGGTAGCGGCGCTGGCAGCGGCGCTGCCAGCGCTGGCAGCGGCGCTGGTTGCGCCAGCAGCTGGCGGCGCTGCCAGCGGCGGAGGTGCCACTGGAGGCCCAATGGCAGCGGCAATGGGGGCCCACACATCCGCCAATGTAGGCGCCACCCCTGTCCCTGATGGCGGCGGGCGGTTCGCCGCGCGCCATCGAACGGTGCGCGGCGCAACCACTGGCGACGTCGACGCCGCGCATCTTGCCATCATCATCTGCATGGTCACCATATCTGCTGCCGATGGCGGCCCGCTGCTGGCGCCAAGTCCTGCAGGATCATAAGTGGGAACAGCGCGCCGTTGCATCGGCAATCGCGGCAACCGACGCGCGCGCCACCGCTGCAGCGGCAGCCGCACCAACGGCAGTTGCCGATGCAATGGCAAACGCGCGGGCTGGCACACACGCGGTCCTTTAAGCGCGCCGTGCGTCGTGCGAATGGCCCCGAATGGGTACTTGGGGCGCGCAGCTCCAGGGGTTCCTGACATGGGCACCGACGCGCGCAGCTCCAGGGGCTGGAACGGCGGGACAGCTGAATTTCGAGCCCTCGCAGCTGCAGCAGCACTGGTTGAAGCCGAATTGGCAATACTGCTGAAGCTTCAGCTGCAGCGGGGAATGCGAGTGGTGGACGGGGGTTTGGCCAGGAGGTTTGATTTCAAGGGCCGCACCAAACCATAGCTTAAGTATAAAGCGCTCGGCTCTAGTCGGCAGGCTGGTCACACGCGCACGATCGGGTCGGGGCTCCTGCCCGCCGAACCGCTCATGCGCCCCAGCTGCTACCCGCCGCAACTGCTACCCGCCGCCGAATCGCCTACCCGACGGAACCCGCGGCCACCGCAGACTTGCGCGTGCGGTGGCGCTTGCCCGACGGCTCCACCCACATGGTGTAGGAGTGCCCGTGGTTTCCGCTGCCCTCGCCGCGGATGTAGGTTTGGGTCCACCATCCGCCCTTGGCCTTCACCATCTTCGGCGCGGCGCTCTCCTTCGCCGAGGCAGCGGCGGGCTTCGCTTTCACCGGAGCCGCCGTCGCCACGGCGGGCCTCTTGTTCACCGAAGAGGGCGCCGCGGCGGGGCGCTTCAGCGCCCTTGCCTCGCCCTTGGCGTTGGCTTTGCCCTTGGCATTGGCCTTGCCATTCGTGCCCTTGGCCACGGCAGCCATTGCCGCCACCGCGGCGTCTGCGGCGGCGTCTTCGCCGTCGCCGCCGCCGCCAGCGTCGCCACCGTCTGCGTCGCCCTGGCCCGCTGCCGCCTCTTCGCCAGCATCAGTAGTTGGCGGCAGCGGGATCGGGCGCGCGGCGGTGCTGCCAGTCCCGACTGCGGCCGCGGCCTTCGCCAATGCGCCGCCCCACTTCGGCTTGCTCAGCGGGGGTGCAGCGGCTGCTTGGCCCGCCGCGCTGCTTTCATGGTATGTTATGTTATGGCTGTAATGTTATTGGTGTAGCGTCGTTTACGTGTTTGTATTGTGTTGGGGGGGGTGCCTGATCAATCCCGTTGCCCTTCGACTGACTGGCGCGCGAGGTGGGCAAGGAGCTGTGCGTGCTGCGCATGGGCATTTTGCTGCACATGTGCGCCAGACCCACGATGCTGTGCTGCACGGGCGGGTCGTCCTCAGTGCACACGGCGGTGTACACAGGTTGCGCGAGGTCGTTTGGGGTAGTGTAGTTAGGCGCGCACACGATCCTCGCCCGCGCGCCGTTGCACGGTGGGGCACGGCGCAATATATAATATTGCACACCGCTTCCACCCACAGCCCCCTCACACCATCCCCTCAACACCGCCTTGCGCCCAGCCCACCATCCCGTCGGAGTGGGCGACGGTTGCAGCATGGCGCTCGTCACGAGCGCGCTGCAGCGCGCTGCAGCGCGCTACATGGGCAGACGGGCAGGACGAAGCCTCCATGTATACTTTCTGGGAGCGCGCGACGGCGGCTCCCTTGCGCTGACCACGCCGCGCGGGCCTACTTGACCACGGACCTGAACTGGACAGGATTGTCGTAGCCCATCAGCATGCTCACAATGGCGTAGACGGGGCGCAAGGCGTTGTCCGACTGGATAACCAGCCCGAGCGCCTGTGCAACGACAGACATGGAGCTACAGCTCCGATTCGGCGGGGCGCTTCCCCGCGCAACGCAACGGGCATGGAGCTGCAGCTCATGCGTGGACAACCTAGCGGCGTCACATGGTTCCACGACACGGGCGCCTGAAGGCGCTCGGCGATGACGCCCACCTTCGTTTCCATGCTGCTCGCCGGGTTCAGCTGATCCCAATCGCCGCGCGTGAGGAAGTAGTTCGGGTTGTCCATGTCCTGTCGACCGAACCCCGCACGCCTCCCCCCACGCGCGCGCGAGAGCGCCATCATCAACGCAACTCAGAGCAATTACAACGGCGGCACCACCAGCAACATAAGCACAACCATCAGCAACATCACCACCACCATCCGATGCAAAACAAAACATCAATCACAACAACACACACCACGATGACAAGCACAAGTCCCGGCGGCGGCCAATCTCCACGTCGCCGCTGCCCATGCCACCGAGCACCCGTTGGTTGACTGCAGCAGTGATCTCTACCTTCAAGTCGTCAGAGAACCCGCCGCTACCACCGGGATGTGCATTCGGCGGGGCAGGCTCGATGCTGCAGCACCCCGCGCCGCCAATGCTATCCCACGCCCCCCATCCCACCCCGACCCCCGCCCACGCTCAATCCCGTCATGCCCGAATGCACGTGCGTGCTGGGTGGCTGCAGCCCGTTAGATATGCTCGCTTGTACTTGCTTGTTGATCAGCGACGCGTCGTCCATCGCCAGCTCGTCCGAGCGGACCGATGCAATGATGGACATCGCCATGGTCCGATTGTTCGCAGCGCTCGCGGCGTGGGAGATGGCACCCGACTGGTAGCTAATCATGAAGCGATCCATGGATTCGATGCGGCGGGCGATCTCCATTGCGGCCACGCGAGCTGGAGTTCGAGCTGCAGCCGAACTGGAGGGGGGCGGCGTGACGGCGCTCGAGATGGAGCCGACGCAGCAGCGGCATAGCCTGCGTCACCTGAAGAGAGCAGGAGCTGCAGCTGCTGGTAGTGCGCACGCGGGCGTGGTCTTCAGCCCGTGCCCGCGCTGAAGGGAGGGCGGGTCGAGCTGAGCAGTGGCCGATGGGGAGAGCGCCGACGAGGGCGAGGAGGACGACGCCGACGACGACGATGCGGAGATTGAGCGGATATGAGGCTCATGAGGACTTGGGGCGGGTCTGCAGCCCAGCTCGGAAATCCAAAGCGGAGCTGCAGCTCCGAAACTACACGCGGCGCGACCAATGTGTTCATCACGCGGATAACCGATACTCCCGCGCAGGGGAGTTCAAGAGCGCGTCGGCACACTACGCGCCGAGCCGCTCTAAGACCGCACCAGTGCAAAAGCAGAGGAACTTGGTCGTCTGGGCGGCATTCACCTGGGCACCGTCGACCTGGACGTTGTCGGACAGCGCCCTGACCTGCATCAGGAAGATCGGGCGCCTGTCCTCGAACTCGCCCTTCTTGACGCCAAGTGCGTCGAGGGCCCGCGTCGGCGTGATCAGAAGCCATTGGGCACTCGACCTGTCGACGAAGGTCGAGTACCAGCCGTTGATCTGTTGCAGGACCAACAGCACGCGGCCGTCGTCGTAGCTCGTCATCCCCATCAGCGCGTCGTAGCTGATCGGCGGCAGGATGGTGCGGACCCAGGCGCCGCTGGATGAGCCGCCATCCAGTGACGACGCCGCCACTGAAGGTGCGGGCCGCTTTGGCGGCGTCGGCGTTGCATCCAACGCGCGCGCGGCCGCGGACCGCTTACGTGGCGTAGGCATGCGTCGCGGGCCGATGTTGGCACGGTGAGCACAGGCCGACGCGGGCAAGCCCTTAAGAGGCCTTCCTACCAGGAAGCCCCAGGAGGTCCCATGGAAGCCCGATGAGGCCCCAATAACATGCAGGAGCCCTCAGGCGGCTCCAGGAGGTCTCAGGAGGCCCCAACAGGCTCATGGTTCGTACAAGTGGTTATAGTGCGTGAACTCACTGTTCTAACATCAGCTCCCTGTTCAGCATAATTATCATGACACCGTTCCGCATCCCTATCATATCCCCCCGCCCCAGCGTTCTGCCGCCCCGCGTGCGCCGAGGGAGGTTGAGGAGGCATGACGAGATGATTGCGATGATGATAAGGTGATGACGACGTCGGTGGTGATAATGATAATGATGATAATGATGATGATGATGATGATGATGATGATGATGATGATGATGCTGATGGCGACGGTGGTTGATGATGCCGATGATGCCGCTGCATCGCGCGCCCGCGCGCCGCGGTTTCGGCTCGGGCGCGCGTCTTCCATGGGCATCACCGCCAGGGTCACGTCTGCCCCCGCGGGTGGTATACTCCCTCGTCGCCGCGGCTGGACGCGGCTCGGACAATGAGCTCGGGCACGGTGTCCGAGGACAGCGTGTATGGTGGCCCTGATGACCCATGGGCCATCTTACTCTCGGGCCCTCTGCCTGGGGTCCTCTTGGACTTGCCCGAGCAGATGGAGGAGGACGACGGCAGGTCGTCCAGCATGCCCATTCCTCGGGCAGGCATGCCGACGATCTGGGTCGCCGGCGAATGGGGCAACATTCAGCAGGGGAGAAGGCTGGGGAGAAGCCTGTCGGCACCCCCAGCACCTCCAGCGGCGATGCCGATGGAGGATGCCGCGCGCGAAGCGGGGCGCCTCCGCGTCGCGGAGGCGATGGAGCGCCTCGCCGTCGCGGCCGCGATGGCGCGGTGGCCGGGGGGCGCCGCGCCGACGCTGCACGACGTCGCGCGGTCCTTTCTCTGAGGACCCAGCCCGCCCATCGGGGGGTGGTGATGATGATGATGATGATGATGATGACGATGGTGATGATGGTGATGGGGGGGGTGGCAGTCGGGGTGACGATGATGAAGGCGACGCTGGCGACGACGACGACGGACAAGGAATGTGGCGGAATTGAATGAGGAGGGAATGGCCGACGGAGAGGAGGTAGGAACCAGACGGAGGGAGGATATACCGTGCCCTCGCCCGCCGAGCATCGAATTGGCGCGTAGCGAGTGCGACCAGTCAGTCGTTCAGCCAGTCAGTTACCCGCGAGGAACACATTCGGTGGGGGGGGGGGCGATGGCGGAGAGAGGAGATGCCGTTTCCAATGGCGAAAGCTGAACGAGTTGGCGGAGGTCGCGCCTCCACCGAACGGCACACCTCCACCGAGCACGCACGGCGTCGGGGAGGGGCCGCGCGCCGCGGGCCCTTGCCGCGGGACCGCACCGCGGCCGCGACCGCGAGGCCCCACCGCTGCCACACAAACGACACGCCGCCGTCGTCGTCTTCGTCGTCGTCGCCGTCGCCGCCGTCACCGTTGTTGTCCGTCGTCGTCCGTTGTCGCCCGTCGTCGACTCAGCATGCCCAATCTCGTCCGCCGTCGCCGTCCGCCGTCGACTCGTCCGTCGTCGTCGTCCGTCGTCGTCCGCCCGTCGTCGGCGCACCCGCTACAGCGGATGAGGGGGGCTGGGTGAGTGAAGATCTGGCACTCGCGGGCCCTCGGCGGCCATCGCAACGGCCCGGTGCGCCCAGTGCTGCATGGCCCTGCCCATGCGGCCGAGCATCTGCTGCGACCTGTGCAGGGCCTCCCGCGCCTCGCGCGCGGCGCGCTCATGGCCGCCGAGCAGCAACCGCATATCATGCAGCTGCCGCTCCGCCGCCGCTGCCTCGCCCGCCGCCGCCTCGCGCGTCGCGCGCAGCACCGCCCGCGCCGCGGCGAGCTCGCCCCCCCGCGTGCGCAGCCGCCGCTGGAGGAGATCGATCTCCGCCTCCAGCACCTCGGCGGCAGCGGCGGGGGGCGCGGCGGGGGCCGCGGGCGGCGGCGGGGCGGGCGCGTCGGCGGTCCACCCGCGCGCTGCCCACCCGGCCCGCGGCGAGTGCGCGGGCGGCGGCGGGCGCGCCGCCAGAAGGCTCGCGGCGCGCAGGCGCGCCTCGGCGCCCGCGCGGATCGACTCCACGTCGAAGAACGCGCCAGGGCCGTCCACCTGGCGCGCATCGACCGCGGCGCCGATCGCGGCGTCGATCGCCGCGACCACGGCCGTCCCGACGTGGCCCTCGAGCTCCACCGTCGAGCCCGCCGCCGCCGCGCCGCGCTGCACGTCGGCGAAGCGCACCTCCGCGTCGGCCGCCGCGGCCTGCTGCGCAGGCGCGACGGCAGCGTCGGCAGCCGCCCGCCGCCACTGGGCCAGCGCCGCCGTTTCAAGCATGAGACGGCGGGCCCGCTCGGCCGCGGCGAACTTCGCGATCGCCTCGGCCCGATCGGCGTCAAAGGCGGCCGCATCCACCCACGCCTCGGCGACTTGCCTCGCGACCGCGGCGATCTCGCAGTCGGAGACCACCGCGGGAGGGCGCGCCACCCCGGCGTCGCCCGCCAGCGGCTTCGCCAGCGAGCGCGCGTAGCGGTCGGCCGCCATCTGGCCGTCGGGGACCGCGCGGGCTATCCCATGCCGCGCCATGGCCTGCAACCACGGCGGGGCCAGCAGCGGCGGCGCCTTGGGCGGCGGCGCGCCGCCGACCGCCGTCGGGGGGTCGCCGTCGGGGCCGTCCGAGCTCGGCGATCCGTCGGTGCCGCCAGAGCTCGGCGATGCGCCGCACGCGCCGCCGACGGGTGCTGCCGCGGGGGGCGCGGCCGCTGCTGCCGCCGCGGCGCCGACGGGTGCTGCCGCGGGGCGCGCGGCCGCTGCTGCCGCCGCGGCGCCGACGGGTGCTGCCGCGGGGGGCGCGGCTGCTGCTGCCGCCGCGGCGCCGACGGGTGCTGCCGCGGGGCGCGCGGCCGCTGCTGCCGCCGCGGCGCCGACGGGTGTTGCCGCGGGGGGCGCGGCCGCCGCTGGCGTCGCGGCGTCCTCAGCGCCAGCGGAGCGGCGCCAGCGGCGCGGCGGCGGGCCCCCAGAGCCACTGGCCCGCCTTCGGCTCGCAGACGAGCCCGCAGAGCCACGGGCCAGGCGCGACGGCGAGCCCTCAGAGCCGCTGCTCGCAGCCGAACTCGCATCGCCTTCGGCTCGAAGCGTCGAGCCGCCCTTGTCCCGCACCTCCTTGCTCGGGACGTCGCCGCCGACCTCCAGCGGGTTGCTGCCATCCAGCGGCGCGGGCGCGCCGCAGTTGCCGCTCGGCCGCCGCGCCGCCTCCTCTCACCGCCGCTCCGCCTCCTCCGCGGGGGAGCCCCGACGCGCCGCCGCGCGTCCCAGAGGCTCGGCCGCGGGCGGCGAGTACGGGCTCGGCGGCGCCCGCGCGTGAGCCGCCCGCGACGGCGTCGGTAAGTCCGACCGCGGCGCCCCCGTCGGCGGCGCGCCTGGCCAACGCGACGCTGGCGGCGGCGACGACGGCGACCGCGAGCGGTCCGACGCCGCGACGCCGCGACCGCGAGGCGGTCCGCCGCCCGCCGAGTGCGGCTGGCTCGCCGACGATGCATCGTCGACGTCGGATGGCGGCGTCGGCGTCGGGTCGACGGCCGATGCTGCAGCGCCGACGGCGATGACGTCCGATGCTGCAGCGCCGACGTCGGGCGGCGGCACCGCCGATCCCACGCGCTCGCGGCCCGCCTGCCGCCCCTGCAGCGAGGCTGCGAGGGCGTCGTCTGCCCCGAGGCCGCGGGCGTCCGCGCCGGGGGCGTGCGCCGCCAGGCGGCGCGGGCGGCGGCCAGGCCGAGGGCATCACCCACGGGGCGCGCCCACAGGGGGCGCGCGCGGCGGTGGGGCGCGCCCACGGGCCGACGTGGCTACATGATCATGGCGGGGCGAGGGCATTGCAACAGCGCGAGCAGTGAGTCGGGAGGGCAACGAAGTCGGGCCCAGAGCTGCAGCTCCAGGCCCAAGAACTGCAACTCAAACGATTCGGCCGCCGCCGTCGCCGTCGCCGTCGCCAACATCGGTGGCTATGGCGCCGTCGGTGGCTATGTCACGGGTGGCGAGGGAGGTCGCCGCCGCCGTCGCCATCGTCACCATCGGTGGCCATGTCGCCGTCAGGTGAGCCGTCGCCGCCGTCGCCATCGTCAACGTCGGTCGCCGTCATCATCCTCAACATCGTCGGACCAGTCGGTGTCAGAGGCTGTGTCGGAGCCGTCGCCGTCCTCGATATCACAACCGTAGCCGACGTCGTCACCGTCGGGGGCGGCGTCGCCATCGTAGTCGTTGCAGTCGACGTTGTATGCAGGTGATGCGGACCGACGCACTCAGTTGCTTGCGGCGACTGAGTGCGTCGGTCCGATCGTCGCACTCAGTCGCCTGCGGCGACTGAGTGCGTCGGTCCGCATCACTGAGTACAATGACGACGACGGCGACGGCGATGACACCGACGACGTCAGCGACGGTGACGACGGGGCCGACGACTATTGCGACAGCAGCGGTCGGCGGCGGCGACGACGACGACGGCGGCGACGGCAACGGCGACGACCACGGCGACGGCGACGGCGACGGCGGCGGTGGTGGCGGCACCGCCTACGACGACACTGACTGCAGCAGCGACGGCGGCAACGACGCCGAATACGACTTCACCGACAGCGGTGACGACGCCGCCGCCGCCACCGACACGCCATCCGACGGTGACAACGACGGCGACGGCGGCGGCGACGGCGACGGCTGCGGCGGCGGTGACGGCGGTGACGGCGACCGTGCTGACGGCAACGGCCACGACAAGGCCGACGGCGACGGCGACGTCGACGGCGGCGGCGGCGGCGACGGCGACGATTGCAGCGGCGGCGGCGGCGACGGCGACGGCAGCGCTGACGGCGCTGACGGCGACGGCAACGGCGCGGCGACGACGACGACGGCGACGACGTCGGCAGCCCGCCACCGCGCGTGTTTACACCGCGCGTCGCCGCGGTGCACGGGGAACATTGGGCACCGAGCACGGTGCCAAGCTGCGAACCGACCGACCGCGGCACGGGCGATCGCGATAAAACCTCTTACACCTTTGCCCCCGTAATCGGCGGCGTCGGCGTGTCATTTGGAATATCCCGCGTCTTCCCAGCCCCCCCCCCCCATGCGCTGCCCTCTCTGATGCCATCTCCGACGTCCACCCGATGCCCTCCCGTCCGCCCGATGCCCTCCCGTTCCCGTATGGCGGCGGTGGTACGCGGTGGCGGCGTTGGTGTGTGGCGCCGCCGCCACAAAGAATAGCCGCGCGGCCGCTCGGCTAACCCCAAGCCGCTACGCCGCCGTCATGGGCGCCGTGGGCGCCGCCGTGGGCGCCGCCGCCCTCCGTCGGCGCCGCCGCCGTCATGGGCGCCGTGGGCGCCGCCGTGGGCGCCGCGCCCCCTGCCGCTGCGCCCGCCCCGCCGCCGTGGGCGCCGCCGCCCCCCGTAGGCGTCGCCGCCCATGAGCGCACCGCCGTGGGCGCGCCACCGCCGCCGCGGCCTTCAAGCGACCACGCCCGCGCCGCCGCCCATGCCACCGCCCATGCCGCCCGCGCCGCCGCCGCCCGCGCCGAAGCCATCAGGCCCGTCGCGGCCTGGGCGCCAGCGCTGGCCGTGGCGGCCTGGGGCGACGTCGCCGCCCGCGCCGCCGCCCGCGCCGCCGCCATGTGGGCCTGCAGCCCAGGCGTATGCAGCGCCCTTCGGCGCCCTCAGGCCCGCCGCCCGCGCCGCCGCCCTCTGGGCGCATGCATGGGCCCGCTCCGCCTCGCGGTTCATCCCGCGCATGACGAACGCGAGCTGGAGCTGCTCCGCCCACCCCATCTCGGTCGGGTGCGCGGGCCTGCCCGCCTGCGCTCCCGCCGCCATCGCCTGCTGTCGGAGATAGTCTGCATCGTACCTAGGGAGTGTCTGCAGCCACTCCCCAATTGTCGGAGTGGCTGAAGCCACGGGGGAACAAATTGGCTGCAGCCACTGCGTACGTCCGTATCTGAATGCTGCCGCACTCAGATACAGCCGCATCATGTTAGACAAAGTGCGCCTCGGACCCAGGCGGCCAGGAGCACCACTCCTCGGCGAGCTCCATGGCCAGCGGGCAGAGCGGGCCCTGCGTCAGCACCACGTAGGCCAAGTCCTGGCAACGCTGGAACCAGCCGCCCCTGTGAGGAACTCGTCGCACACGTACGCGCGCATCGCTGTGAGCATATATGTCCACGCGGCTGCAGCCGATGGACACATGTGCCAAGCATGCATCGGTGCATTGTGACGACCCGCCCGCCTGCCCTGACGCCCGACGGGGTCGTTCGCGGTGGGCCCCACCTAGGCGCCCAGCTGCGCGGCCAGCGTCTGGCGGCGGGTGGCCCTGGCGCGCCCGCCGGAGTCCACTGGGCGGGCAGCGTCCAGCTCTGCGGCCAGGTGCCCTCCGCGCATCTCGCGGCGGCGGGCGGTCGTCTCGCTCGCCGAGCGGACGCCCTTGCCCGAGCCCTTGTCGTCGGACGCCCGCGCCTCGCTGGCTGAGCGGCCCTTGCCCGCGCACTTGCCCGTGCTGGGGCCTGCCCGCTACCGCTCGCCGAGCGGCCACTTGCACTTGCCCGCGCTGCCGCGCGGCTGCCCGTCGGCCGTGGGGGCCGCTGCGCTGGCACCAGCCGCCGCGCGGGCCGCGGTGCTCGGGCGGCGCTGCGGGGAGCGCACGGGCGGGCCGCGGCGCGCAGGCGGGCCGCGGGGCGGCGTGCCCGAGCGCGGGCGCGCTCGGCCGCCGCGCGAGCGCGAGCGCGAGCCGCGGTGCGCCTGGCGGGCGCGTTGCGGCCGTGCCTTGCCGGCGGCGGCGCGCGCGGGGGGGGCGACGCCTTGTGCTGCGTGCGCCGACGGCGGCGGCGGCAAGGGGACCCCGCCCCGCATCGGCGGACGCGGGATGCGCGAGATGGCTGCCTGGTGACGATATCACCCGTGTCCGACAGCTGCAGTTATCATTGCCACCACCCCCCATAATGTGTACGGGGTGGGTGAATTGAGGGGCGTGGGACATGCCCCCGCCCCCCCTCCCCACTCGCCACCGAGATATCGTCACCCGTGTACGGATGATGATATATCGGTGGCGGGCGGGGGTCGGTGGCCGTGATACCTGCACCCCCGAACATTGGCGATTGCGTCCGATGGGCCTGGGCCACGCCTGCACCCGCGCCGCCGTCGGCCCGCGGGCGCACCGCCCGCGCCGCCGTCGGTGCGCACGACGGCATCGGCACCGTCGGCGCACCGTGGTCAGCCGTGGGCGCACCGTCGGCGGGAGGGGCAGCCGTGGGCGCACCATCGGCGGGAGGGGCGGGGGGGCACGCCGTCGCCGCACCGCCGTCGGCGGGGGGGGCCGGCGGGCCGTCGTTGCCACCGCCGCCCCCGCCGCCGCCACCAGCCGCAGCCCCCAGCACCTCGTGCAACCCGTAGCTGCGGCACATCAGCGTCGGGCTGGGGTCGGCATTGAGGACGGGCGTGCGCCAGCCCATCATCGGCGGCGCCACTGCGCCATTGGTGCCAGGCGTCGCCGCAGCCCACGCGCACAGACAAGACGCGGCGTCGCCCGCTGTGGCGTTGCCCGCGTCGCCCTCTGCGGCGGCGCCGCCCGCGGCGCCCGATGCGACGCTGCCGCCCCAGAAGAGGCGCCAGCCCGCCCAGCCTGGGACTGGATGCCCAAACCTCACACACACACACGTTTACGTATGTGTGTACATGTATGCATTGACAGTGTGAGCACATGGAGCTACAGCTGGATGCTCACACTGTCCACGCATAGATGTAAACAAGAATATGTTGGCCCCGAGGGGCTAGATCACCCAACATAGCCCATGGTGCCCCCCAAGGGGCGCTCTATATACACAAACATCACAAATGCGGCATCCACGAGATAGCCTCCGACACGCGTCCAAGATGCCCCGAACACCGTGCGGTGGTGGTGAGCTGCAGCTCATGTTATGATCATTCCCGCCCCCGCGCCTATCGGCGAATCGTCGCCGAAGAACTTGAGCATGACGTCGCCCGCCTCGGAGGTGAACACGCCAGGCACCCACGGTGCCCCGTGCTGGCCACCTGCCGCAATCAGCGGCTCCGCCAGCTGGATCATGGCCCCAAACAGCGGGTCCGCGTCCTGCTGCGTCAAGAACATCGCGTGCGGCAGCGCCGTCATGGCGGCGGCGGGCACGGGCAGCGGCGGCGCGGCGGTGGGCGGTGGGCGCGGGCTGCAGCTCGCGCAACAGTGGCGTCGGCGGGGAGACGACGACGACGACGACGCAGCCGCCGCCGACGACGCCGACGACGACGACGACGACGAGGCCGTCGCCGTCGCCGCCGTCGGGCTCGCGCTTCCCTTAGACGGTCGGAACGATTCGGGATTCCCCAGGATGTCTGGGCGAGGCACAGCTGCACAAATACCATGTAATCACAACCCAGCTCGCCGCTAGGGCGCGCGCTCGGCTGCCGAGATTACGACGGCTTCTTATTTGCTGCGCCACCCGCTGATATGAATGGCTCCGATTGGCTTCTGCTGGTTATGTCCTGTGCTGCGCCCTCGGCCGCCGATCACACACCTGGCCCATATTGCGCCCTCGGTCGCCGATGATTGCGCCATATGTTGCACCCGCGGTCGCCGATTGTATAACCAGCCTTGGTTGGGTGCGCCCTCAGCAGCATGGGTTGTGCCATAGGTTGCGCCCTCGGCCGCATGTGATGTAGCTGGCTCATATAGCGCGCTCGGCCGCCGAACATATAATTGGCTCCTATTGGGCGCGCAATGGGTTGCGCACTCGGCAGCCGAGGATATAACTGGCTCCATTACACAATCGGCGAACGATGATTTGCTTTCCCCTCGGCCTCGTCTTCCTCCTTGTCTCCCTCGTTCCCTCGTCGCCCTCCCAAACGCGAAATCCGTCGTAACGCACAGCGGGTGGGGAAAAACAAAGACAATCGGCCAACGATGATGTTGCTCTTATTATGGCTACGCCATAGGCTGCGCCATCGGCTGCCGAGGGTATGCATGGCTCAACTGTATTACGCAATTGGTGGCGCCCCGCCCGCCAAATTCAATAACTGGGTTCGGGCTACAGCCGACACCAGCACGAGCATACTCGCCAGACTGCGCGCACCTTTCTGGCGGAACGCGGCCACGAGCCTGGGAACCCCACGAGTGCCCGACCGCACGGAAAATTAAAGACTCAGGGTGTCGGCGCACCTTAGTTCCCTGCTGGCTGTCCTGCACCATATGTATGCTGATTTCTCTGCACCATGTGGTGATATGATCCACAAGACAACTAAGATGCGCCTAGCCCTGAATGGTGCCGCTGCGCCACGCTCATACCCACACCCCATACCTATCCATCTCCCCCCCCCCCTACGCCGCTGCAGCGGTCTAGGGCTATACCCAGTCCCCTAATTCAATCGCGAGGCGATCGCGTGCCATCGCGCTGATGGTATCGGGGTCGCGGCGCATCACGATCGCCTCGGCCAGCTGGGCCGCGTTGATCTTCCAGAACCCTGGCCGGGGCGCCCCGTCGGCGCGCTTCTTCTTCCGCGGCGGCTGCTGTTGCTGCTGCGTGTTGCTGATGTGGATGGCTGCTGCTTTAGCAGCTGCGGCTGCGGCGGCTTCGGCTGAGGCGGCGGCAGCATCTGCGACTTGCTGCTGGCGCTGCTGATGCTGCTGCTGCAGCAGCTGGTGATGCTGCTGCACGGCGGTCGCCAGCTGCGCCTGCCACTGTTGCTGCGTGTACGGCCACTGCTGCTGCTATTGCTGCTGCAGCAGCTGCTGCTCGTTCCACTGCTGCTGCATCTGCTGCTCACGCATCAGCTGCTCCTGCTGCTGCTGCCCGCGCAACTGCTCGCGCTGCAGCTCGTGCCACTGCTCCCACTGCTGATGCTGCTGCAGCAGCTGCGACTCGTGCCACTGCCCGTCCTCCTGCGGGTTGACGGCCTCCCGCTGCGGCTCGCGCCACGGCTGTGGCTGCTGCGGCACGTGGTACTGCAGCGCCGCCGTCGGCATGCCCTGCAGCTCCGCAATGCCGACGACGCCGTCGCTCATCACGGGCCCACACGACCGCCCGACGCAACGCGGGCCTGCCCTCCGCTGACCTGGACACGACAGCTGCAGCTGATGCCCGCGATGCATGCGACGTCGTCTGCAGCCGACATCCGACGGTCGACGCGCACGACGGCGACGAACCACGGACGATATGCAATCATCCGAATGGAGCGACTGACGACGAACCCACATTGGAGGGATGAGGGGGGAGGGTGATTCACATCACTGCCCATCCACATCATGTGCCTCGCACCTCGTCCCATTCACAATCCTCGACGCACTGACATCGCCCCTCATTGGCCCACCGTATGCTGCATCACTGTTGTTGCCCCGCGTCGTCGTCGTCCGTCGCCCTGCGGTGTTTACCACGCGCGCAGCGCAGCTGCGCCCCATCCTCCCATGCATGCACATATCCTACGCTGAAGCACCCGCGGCTGCGGCTGCAGCCGCTGCTGCATGGCCACTTGCACCCTCCACCTGCCGCGCGCGCGCGCGGGCGTGCGCGGCGCGGATCGCGGCGTGCCCCGCGCATTCAGGCTTGAACCACTTGTAGGTCCAGCCGCCCTCGCCCGCCCGTCGCCTTGCGACGTGCGTGCTCCTCTTGCGGAGCCAGTGGGCGCCGACCGCTCTGGGGGGCGCCGCCGCCGCAGATGCACCGCCATCGTCGCCGTCCTGGGCGCCGTCCTCTGCGCCGCCCTGGGCGCCGCCCTCGGCGCCCGCGTCGCCATCCTCGGCGCCGTCGTCGACGGCCTAGTCGTCGTCCTGGGCGTCCGATCCCGCGAGCGATGCGCTGTCATCGGCGCCGTCCTCGGCGCCGCCCTCGGCGCCGTCCTCGGCGTCCGCGAGGCCCTTGGGATGCCCAGCTGCAGCTGGAGAGCATACGCAACCTAACCACACCAACGCACAAACAACTACACGTGCCCAGCTGCAGCTGGGCACCATCCAACAACACTATCTGTCCTGCGCGGCCTGGGCGCGGAGGCGGGCGAGGGCGTCGGGCTCCAGCTCGACGAACAGGGACCGCCGCTCGTCGACGTTCTGCAGCACCCTGACGACTCCGCCACCGCAGGCGACCTCCACGACGGGGGGGGAAGGTGCCCGCACCCACCACGGCCTCGTAGTCCTTCTGGGGGGAGGGGGGGGGGGGGAGCTGCAGCTGGGTAACAAACACTAACACCAAGCACCCATATCCTTGAGAAGCTCGCGCATCTTGTGGGCGCCGTAGGTGCTGATGTCGGCCCCCAGCGGCGCAGCCGCCTGCATGCTCGCCTGCTTGCGCTTGCGCTTCAGCGGGTCCACCATCTTCCGCACCACCGTGCTGCGCAGTTCCACTAACCTCTAGTGGGGATGTCCTGGTGCCCACGCATCGGGCAATGCCAACTTAGTAAAAGCAGCCCTGCCCACCGCGTAGGCCACTGCATGCAATGACACATTAACCCCACCCAGACCGATCTACCCCGCGCGCGCGTCGGCCGTAGCAGGCGCGTCGGCCGCGGGATCTATACATAGAATATGTGGCCCCGAACGGGCAGGCGGGCGTGCGGCAGCACGGGTGTCGACTTTTCGATGGACATCCACCTCGCCAAAGGCAGTGCCGTCGACGACCACCTCATTCGACACGCGCCATGCGCATCCGCCGTCGATGGTCACAACCGCTGGCCGAACCACCGCAATCGCCATGTGCACACCGCTGTCTTTATAACCCCTAGACCGCCGCCACACCTGTGCCACAAAGGCTAAGCGGAGACGCGGCGGATGCGCATGCGCCAAATCACACGACAGCTCGCCGCGTGGGCTGCAGCCCAAAAAACGAGCACATGTCGGGCGAAGCCCGCACGCAATTTGATGCCCAGCCACTCTGTGCCCCGTCTGCGTCGCGCCATAGGTTGCGCGCTCGGCCGCCGAGGGTGTGATTATATAGCTCCTGGTTGTGCCATAGGTTGCGCCCTCGACAACCGATGACATAGCTGGTTCCCATTGGTTGTGCCATTGGCTGCACCCTCGGCCGCCGAATACATATCTGGCACATAGTAGATTGTGCAGTCGGTCGCCGAGGATATATGTTGCACCCAATGGTTTCGCCACTGGCTGCGCCCTCTGCCGCCGACGATATAGTTGGATCATTCTGGCTCCTATTGGTTTTGCCATAGGTTGCGCCCCCGCCCGTCAGTCAGTTACCTCGCGAGAAGCAAATTCTGGCTAACGCCCGACATGTTATGACACTCCCTGTCCCTCACCACCCTCGTTTCCCCTCCCGTCATCCCTCTCGACATCGTCATCCTCGTCGCATATACTACACTGTCGCATTCCTCTGCCACCCCCTCCCTCATCCGATCCGCCGCCCTCCCCCGCGCGGGCTGCGGCCCATCGGGCGCCTGCAGCGACCCGACGCGCGCAACTGATTATCGGCGCGCGCGGCCGACAAGCCGTCGACAGACACCGATTGGTTCATATGTCAGCCGACGCCCAGTCGGCTGAAATGTCCCCCGACGCGAGGCCGGCAGACTATACCGCGCAGCTATCACTGCACCTTGCGCTTCTGCCCCCTCTGCAGCGGCGGCGCATGCAGCTTGAGCTGGTCGCCTGGGAGGCTACGCAAACCGCGCGTCGTCGTTGTCGTCGTCGTCGTCGTCGCGCCTGGCTCCACCTCCTTGGTGTTTACCATGCGCGGCGCGTTCAGCTTGTGTGTGCCAGTGTTGCCCGTCAAAGCCACCTCGTCGGCGCTCTGCTTCATGTTGCCGTCGTCGGAGGAATTGGGGATTTGCCAGCACGGCGCCACCCGCGGCTTCTTCGCCTTCTCGCCCGCGGCGAAGTGCGGCAAGATGGCAACGTTGAATGCCGATGGTGGCATGCTATCACGCCGCAGCGTGACGGTTCCCAGGTCGACCGCCGATGTCGGCTTGTCAGCCCAGGTCGCGCCAGCGGCCTTCATGACGAACCTGGTGCTGGACGCCGCCAGCGTGAGCTCGCCTTTTTTGTACTTGGCGTCGCCTTCGGGGCGCGAGCTGCAGCTCGACGCCCAGGGTGAACTGTCAACCTAACACAACTAATCACACACACACAACGCCGTTTAGGCACAACGCGCCTGTGAGATGCACCGCGGTCGGGAGCTCCAAGATCACGACGGACGCGAGCACCGCGGCCATCGTGACTCGCGCCGCGACATGCATATGCCGATGACGACGTCGGCGCCCCAGCCGCTGACGTCCACGCCGCGCGGCTGCATGGCGACCTGGCGCTTACAACCCCTCAGCGTCGTCATGGTCTTCTTCTCCAGCTCGGCGTTGATGTCGACCGTCTTCGGCTCCGTGGCGCGGGCGCCCGCGCGCTGTCTAGTAGCAGCGCGCGCGTCGGTAAGGTGCACGGTCGTCTCGGTCACATCCGTGACCTCCCATGCCTCATGTCCGCCGCCCGCTTTTAAACTGGCGAGCGCCCCTTACACGACGCCCACGTTTCTATCTTGGACTTGGAGCTCTTCATCTGCTCCACAGTCAGTGGGCCCGCGCCACGGGCAGCCGACGGCGCCGACGACGCAGGCGTCGGCACGCCTGCTCCCTCCTCACCCCCCAAGCTAACGCCGAGCGCCTCGGCCACCGGGGGCGTCTTCATCTGGGGCCTCCCGCCCAGCGCCAGGACGGACTCCTGCAGCCATGGCTTCTGCCAGTGATGCCGCGCGTCGTCGGGGAGGGGTGGCGCGGGCTGGAGGAGATAGAGGGGGTCGGCTGGAGCCGACATGCCCGCGTAAAGTCCTGGGCGATCTGGTCGAGGCTCGTGTAGTCATCGCCCGTGTACTCGATGCTCCCGCGCTCCGTCAGGAGCTTCGCGACCTTGCGGTCGAGCGACCCGATCGCCATTACCAAGTCCCGATCCTGTGGCGAGCATTACTAACACCTGGTTGCATGCGGGGAGGTCGGCTGCAGCCGACCACCCCTGAGGCATGACGCGGGCATGCGTGTGCTATGTAAGTTCGGCTGGATCCGTCCATCAGGCCGTCGGTCGCGTCGATCAGATCGCGCGCCCTGCTCATGAGCTTCTCGCCCGCGAGCAGCTCTGAGCGGATCTTCTGGTTACCGAGTGAGTTCACATGGGTCTCGAGCAGGAGGCTGCACCTGGAAAGCACACGCATGAGAGACACCATCATCACACATGGGGGGGTGGGGGTGGAGGGGGCGTGCACCTGCCGTCTTTCGCAACGTGAGACGTCAGGTTCGCCTTGAGCAGCGCGTTGCACACGTACGGGATGGGATCCCTAGGGAACTTCTTAACCAACGTGTTGACTGCCGAGATGAATTCAGACCCCATGGTCTTGACGGTGCAAACAGTCACTTAAATATCGCCGCTGCAGCGGCGAATAGCGAGGGGGCGGGGGAAG
>CAUYUJ010005396.1:0-32500 GCA_963575745.1 Prorocentrum cordatum
CGAGGCTCCCGCTTGATACTTCCTCCAAATTCAGACCTGAGGAGCCCAGAAGTGACGACAGTTACAAGAATCCGATGACCCGCTCGGAGTAGTAACATGATCTGCGGGCCCCATGGGGACGGGGCTCCCGCTTGACGCGTCCTCACAATTCACACACAGACGAGGGTCTCTCAAATTCAAACCTGAGGAGCCCAAAAATGACGACAGTTACAGAATTCGATGACCCGCTCGGATTACTAACATGATCCGCGGGCCCCATAGGGAGGGGGCTCCCGCCTGAGACTTCCTCGCAATTCACTGACAAACGAGGCTCCCGCTTGATACTTCCTCCAAATTCACACCTGAGGAGCCCAAAAGTGACGACAGTTACAGGAATCAGATGACCCGCTCGGATTAGTAACATGATCTGCGGGCCCCATAGGGACGGGGCTCCCGCCTGAGACTTCCCCACAATTCACTCACAGACGAAGCTCCCTCTTGGTGGATGATGGTGAAGGGATGATGACGACGGTGTTTGATGATGATATATGATTGATGATGATGATGATTATGATGATGATGATGATGATGGTGGTGGTGATGATGACGACGTGATGATGGTGATGGTGGTGATGATGAGTGCTGATGGTGAGTGATCGTGCGATTTTGATGGTAAATGGTGGTGATGATGACGGGGGCGAAGTGGTGAGTCAGCGAGTAGTGATGATGATGATGATGATGATGATGATCGTTCGATGCCGATGATGGTGAATGATCGTGCGATGGTGATGGTGATGTTGATGGTGATGCTGATGCGTGGGGAGTGATGGTGATGGTGATGATGATGCGGAGGATAAAGCAAAGAGGATCAAGGAAGGGAGAGGACAGAGATCCTGCGGCGGAGGGTGGCGCGAAAAACAAGAACCCCACTTAGGATGTGGGGGAGAATTACCCTGTGACGTACCCAACCCATTTGTATCATGGGAAACGAGGAGTTGACCGAAACTTGCACGGACAATCAAATTGCAGGATCCGTCGTTTGATATGAAAGCTACTTGGGACACGCGCCTATGGCATGATGCGCAGGAGAACCATACAAGAAAGAAGGGCAACAGCTACAGGCTCGAAGAGGACATGGGGAGACGGGAGCGAAGAGCAGGAGAAAGACGCGCGGGAAGCCCACTGTGCTGGGCCCCTCAGCAGCCCTCGAAAGTGGCGACAGTCTCACAGATCGCAGCCCCCCAGGGATGGCGAGGTCCCATTTGAGTCTGCGGTGAGTACCCGCTGTGCTGGGCCCCTCAGCAGCTCTCGAAAGCGGCGACAGTTTTACAGATCGCAGCCCCCAGGGATGGCGAGGTCCCATTTGAGTCTGCGGTGAGTACCCACTGTGTTGGGCCCCTCAGCAGCCCTCGAAAGGGGCGAAAGTTTCACAGATCGCAGCCCCCCAGGGATGGCGAGGTCCCATTTGAATCTGCGGTGGGTGCCCACTGTGCTGGGCCCCTCAGCAGCCCTCGAAAGTGGCGACAGTTTCACATATCGCAGCCCCCAGCAGCCTTTGAATCCGCCGTGAGTACCCACTGTGCTGGCCCCCCCAGCAAGCCTCGAAAGTGGCTGTAGTTTCACAGATCGCAGCCCCCCAGGGATGGTGAGGTCTAATTTGAATCAGCCGAGAGTACCCACTGTGCTGGGCCCCCCAGCAGCCCTCGAAAGTGGCGACAGTTTCGCAGATCGCAGCTCCCCAGGGATGGCGAGGTCCCATTTGAATCCGCCATGGGTACCCACTGTGCTGGGCCCCCCAGCAGCCCTCGAACGTGGCGACAGTTTCACAGATCGCAGCCGCCCAGGGGATGGCGAGGGTCCCATTTGACTCCGCCGTGGGTGCCCCTTTGCTGGGCCCCCCAGCAAGGCCTCGAACTGGCGACATTTTCATCACAGCTCGCATCCCCCCAGGGATAGGCGAGTTCAAATTGAAATCCGCCGTGAGTACCGTACACCACTGTGCTGGGCCCCCCAGCAGCCCTCGAAAGTGGCGACAGATTCACAGATCGCAGCCCCCCAGGGATGGCGAGGTCCTATTTGAATCCGCCGTGAGTACCCACTGTGCTGGGCCCCCCAGCAGCCCTCGAAAGTGGCGACAGTTTCGCAGATCGCGCCCCCCCAGGGATGGCGAGGTCCCATTTGAATCCGCCGTGGGTGCCCACTGTGCTGGGCCCCCAGCAGGCCTCGAAAGTGGCGACAGTTTCACAGATAGCAGCCCCCCCAGGGATGGCGAGGTCCCATTTGAATCCGCCGTGGGTGCCCACTGTGCTGGGCCCCCCAGCAGCCCTCGAAAGTGGCGACAGTTTCACATATCGTAGCCCCCCAGCGCTGGCGAGGTCTAATCTGAATCCCCGTAGGACGTCTCTCCGCTGGCCCCCCAACAGCCTTCGAAAGTGGCGACAGTTTCACAGATCGCAGCCCCCCAGGGATGGCGAGGTCTAGTCTGAGTCCCCGTAGGGCGTCGGATCTGGGGAGGACGTCACTCCGCTGGCCCCCCACGCAGCCTTCGAAAGTGGCGACAGTTTCACAGATCGCAGCCCCCCAGGGATGGCGAGGTCTAATCTGAATCCCCGTAGGGCGTCACTCCGCTGGGCCCCCCAGCAGCCCTCGAAAGTGGCGACAGTTTCAAAGATCGCAGCCCCCCAGGGATGGCGAGGTCTAATCTGAATCCCCGTAGGGCGTCACTCCGCTGGGCCCCCCAGCAGCCCTCGAAAGTGGCGACAGTTTCACAGATCGCAGCCCCCCAGGACTGGCGAGGTCTAATCTGAATCCCCGTAGGGCGTCACTCCGCTGGGCCCCCCAGCAGCCCTCGAAAGTGGCGACAGTTTCACAGATCGCAGCCCCCCAGGGATGGCGAGGTCTAATCTGAGTCCCCGTAGGGCGTCACTCCGCTGGGCCCCCCAGCATCCCTCGAAGTGGCGACAGTTTCACAGATCGCAGCCCCCCAGGGATGGCGAGGTCTAATCTGAATCCCCGTAGGGCGTCACTCCGCTGGGCCCCCCAGCAGCCCTCGAAAGTGGCGACAGTTTCACAGATCGCACCCCCCCAGGAATGGCGAGGTCTAATCTGAATCCCCGTAGGGCGTCACTCCGCTGGCCCTCCCAGCAGCCCTCGAAAGTGGCGACAGTTTCACAGATCGCAGCCACCCAGGGATGGCGACCGCAGGCGGGGGGAGGAGAGGGGGCGGGAAGGAAGAAAGGTGGAGACCGCAGTGCTCTATTCAAAACGAGTACCCAACGCAGGAGGGTTGGGAAAAAATATCCCCACCAGGGCCCATCGCTTACCACGTCTGGACACTCCGATGGCATGCTGGACGCGCTGCCTACAGCTATCGTCCTCATGCTCCCTCAGGTTTTGCCACTCGGCACCTCTTGAATTCACCAGCTTTTTGCCGTGTTGCAAGTGCTCGAGCACCCTGGACGCCCCCAGCCTGCAGCTCCTCCCGCGCAGTCAGCCGCTGCTGTATGAGTGGGCCGGCCGGCTTGCGGCGCGTCAAGCTGCTAATTAGGCCGCTGTCGTGACCCGTAGCGCTCCTGACTCCGCTTGCGCCTTCGCTTGCGGACGCGACCAAAAAAGTATCCCCACCAGTTCGGCCCACCAGTAAATTCGTCGCTGCGTGCCCCGCTTTGACTGGACTCCCCGCCGGCGCGCTCGCCTGCGGCCGCTGACAAAAAAGTATCCCCACCAGCCCATCCAGAAACGACGCCCAGGCGAGTAGAGGGTCGTCCTGAGGGGTTTTTCGGCGTCTTGGGTGCCTCGGGGGGGCCTCTTTGGGCCGCTTGGGATCCTCTTGGGGGCTTCCTGGGGGCTTCTTGGGGCCTCTTGGGTCCATCTTGGGGCCTCTTGGGGCCTCCTGGGCGCTTCTTGGGGCCATCTTGGAGGACATCGATCAAAGAAGAGGGGAGCTTCAATTAGGGTTGTCCCCTCAGGAGGCCAAAATGGTGCCAAAACCTTGGTAAAATCAATCATTTCGGCTTCAAAGAAGAGGGGAACTTTAATTATGGTTGCCCCCTCGGGAGGCCAACATGTGGCCCAAAACCAGAGTAAAATCAATGATTTTGGCTTCAAAGAAGAGCGGAGCATTAATTAGTCTCGCCCCCCCTAGGAGGCCAAAATGGGGCCAAAACCATACAAAATCAATGATTTTGGCTTCCTCGCCGAGGCCTTTTTGGACGCCCTGACCGCTCGCGGCCCCCCCCGTCCAGGTCCACGGGGAGGGGGTAAGGGGAGGGGTAAAGCCCTCCCCGAAGGGGAAGAGGGAGGGGTGGAATAGGAAACGCTCCCAACCACCGACGCCCAGAGGGTTGGTGGGATTCTTTGGGGGGCTCATGGGCCAGTCCCCGCATTGTGGCTTCAGCATTCCGTAGAAGTCTTCAGGTCCTCCAGCGGATTAGTAGGAGTTCGGAATCCTCAGGAATCCTTTGGAATCCTTTGGAACTTCTCTTAGGATTCCTCACACGCAATTTCACGAATCTTTATGAATCCCTGAGGATCCGCAAGATTCGAGAGGAATCCTCTTAGAAAACCCCAGGACGGCTGCCAGAGACTTCGCCCTCCTTTTTCCGCTCGTCCTCGTTCTCGTCCTCCTTGGCTTCGTCCTCCTGTTCGTCCTCCTCCTCGTTCCCGTCCTCCTCTTCGTCCTCCTCGTCCTCGTCCTCGTCCTCGCGCATGTTTCTACATTGTCCTGATCAACTCATCTCGCTTGGTCGTGGTACGCGAAGCGTCAAGGGCTTTCAATCGTCCTATGAGTGTTGTTCTGTGCTTGACAAATCGGGAGACCCGCGTTTCGTATTTAACGACCGAAGCAGGGCATCTATAATGGAAGTTCAAGGCGATGCTGGACATGCTTTTGAAATTCAAGCTTGCTCCTGGGCCGCCAGTTCTTTGTCATCTTTGTCGTCGTCGTCGTCGTCGTGGTTGTTGTTATTGTTGTTGTTGCTGTTGTTGTCGTTGTTGAGCTCTCATGACCGAATATTAATTTTTGTTGCTCCCCCCCTCCGGTAACCATTCTGTTTTTCAATTGAAGTGCTTCCCCCGGCGTTCGCACCCGGTTTTTCATCAGGGAAAGTCGCTCGGCTCAAACTGCTTTGTTGGCCTCCGGATTACAACAACAACGGCTCCCGCCTAAGACTTCCTTGCGATTTAGTTAGGACCCATTCTCTCGCCTGAGACTTCCTCGCATTGTACTCAGGAATCGCGCTCTCGCGTGGGACTTCCTTACACTTTATTCAGGAATCGCTTTCTCTGCGCTCCAGAATCGCGCTCTGGAGTCGCGCTTACAATTTACTCAAGAATCGCGTCCTTGCGTTGGAACCCCTTGCAATTTACTCAAGCGCCGCGCTCCCGACACTCAGGCACCCAGGAGTCGCGCTCACGCTTAGGACTCCCACGCAGCTTACTGAGGAATCGGGATCTCGCTGCCCTTCGTGGCCCTGTTGGAGCCCTTCGTGGCCCCCTCGCTGCCCTTCGTGGGCCCGTTGCAGCCCTTCGTGGCCCCCTCGCTGCCTGTCGTGGCCCCGTTTTGAATTTATGATGTTTCTTAATTTTGACGCGGGCGAGAAACTTTATTTCATTCATTCCCACACCCGTCAAAGGAGGAGGAGGAGGAGGAGGAGGAGGAGGAGGAGGAGGAGGAGGACGAGGAGGAGGAGGAGGAGGAGGAGGAGGAGGAGGAGGGGGGCGAGCAGAACGGTCAGAGGCCTCTTCGATGCTTTTCGGAGTCTCTTTGGAGTCTCTTTGGGTGTCCCTGGGGGCCATCATGAGGTTGCCTTGGAGGAGATCGAGCAAAGAGGGGGGGGCCCCATTAAGGTCCCCCCCAGGAGGCCCGAATGGGCCCATCATCTAAGTCAACTCGCAGATTTTTGCCTCTTCGCCGAGGCCATCTTGGACGCTCCACGACCTGCGACCCCCCCTCCAAACCCAGGGGGAGAGGGTAGGGGGGAGGGGTAAACCGCTTCCGAAGGGAAAGAAAGGGGTTGGACGAGGACGCCCGCTAAACCACTCACGCCCTGAAGGGCTGGTGGGATTTTCTTGCTTCGCCTTCATCGCTTCACCTTTTCTCCTCCCATGCCGTTCCTCCTCCTCTGTGACGCACGGCTCTGGCCGACCTCGATTCTTTCTCCGCCTTCCTCCTTTCGTTGCTGGGCGACGGGCTGTCCTGCAGAGGCCTGTTCTACTACGCAGTTGCGGAGCCGATGTGGCACTTCAAGGGCTGGGGCTCCCCGAGGTTCCTCTCCTCGGTCAAGGGCTACGGCAACGTGGAGCACCTCTCTCTCCTTGCCCTCCCCCTCGTCCCTCCTTCTCCCGCCCAGGGCCCCCGCATGTCCCTCCGCTCTCGACGCCCCCGTGCGCCTCGCCGTGCCCCCGCCGTCCTCTCTGTCTCTCTCTCTCTCTCTTTCTCTATGCCGCCTCCTTCCCCGCCTTCTTCCCCCTCTTCCCGTCCGCGTCTGCGTCCCTGCCGCTGCCTCCTCCTCCCCCTTCTCCCGTCCCTCCTTCTCCTCCTCCTCCGCCTCCTCCTGCTCCTCCTCCTGCCTCCTCCTCCTCCTCCTCCTCCTCCTCCTCCTCCTCCTCCTCCTCCCCCTCCTCCTCCTCCTCCTCCTCCTCCTCCTCCTCCTCCTCCTCCTCTTGCGCAAGCCGCTGGGCGAACACGAACGCCCGTGGCGTCAGGGAGTGCTCGCGCACGCGTGGGCGGCAGCAGGGCCAGGCCTGGCCCACACGGAGCTCAGAGCGGCGATTGGATGATGGGCGCCCACCTCCCCCCTCAACTTCTACAGTCGGGGCGCTGAAGAAGGAACCCTTTTCGTTGGAGAGGGGCTTGGTGTTCCTTGATTGTTTTACAGTTTGCCTAGGGTTTTCCTGAGGTTTTTCATGGGAAATCGAAGTTTACCTTTGGAGAAAGGGGCCTCGTTCCTTATTTAGGGTTTCTTAGGTCAACGCCTCGACTGTATGCGCCACCCCCGCCACCCCCAACCCCCAAGAGCAGCTAGAAGGGCATCGGGAAGCAGGGGCGCGACTGATGCTGACGAGCTGCGTCGGCTGGCACCGAAACCGGCACGCGCGCGACAGGGACTGGTGGTGGGGGCCCGCGGGTGGCGCAGCGGGTCTCGTTACCCTGCCTCTTTCGCCACCGAGGGCCCCGCCCCAGGGGAGAGCCACGGTGCAGCGTGGCAAGGACCAGCGGAACCGGAGAAAGGGCGGCGAGTGAGCAGACGGGCGCGGCATGCCGAGCGCAAGGAAGCCCAGAAAGCGAGGGCTCCGACAAGCAGCGAAAAACAGCACCAGCAGCAATGATGAACAGAGGGGAAGCAATCCATATATATATATGTATGTATAGATATAAATGATAAACAGAGGAGAAGCAGTGATGGTGACGGTGGAGAAGGTCTCTGGTGGACACGATCGAACAGATGGAGTGGACAAACAGGTTCAATAGGTTGGGGCCTCTTGGGTGGCGCTCGGGTGCGTTTCATTCCATGCCACTTTCGCCACCAGGAGCCCCAGGGTAACATAGCTAGAGCAACGAGGCGACGGCTTCTGTTTGGCACGTGTATTGTGGGGTGGGCTCCTCCTTCAACTCGCTCGCGATAACGGGCAAGAGCAGCGGTCCGAGAGATAGCCGCGCCTGTGCAATGTTCGTTGGTAGCAGAGTCGCAAGTGGCGGACCTTATAATGACAACACACTCCATCATTGCTCATGCCCAACCTCCCCGCAACCCACGCGTTCCCCACCGGAGCGCCGCTGAGGCCGGCCAGCTGGCCGACAGCGCCTTGGCAACAGCGCAAGAGAGCGCGACGGACCATTTCCCGTGCGACATTGCTGGTGTGCCAGCGGGGGGGCTTGGCCTGCACTGAATCATCGAGTTATACATATAACGGCGCACTGGGCCCGGGGGCCCCGGGGCCGCAGCCTCGACCGCAAATGGGGGGACGTCGGCTCTTGGGGCGTCCCTGAGGCCCTCAAAACGCCCCGGGAACGCGCAAAGAGATCCCGAAGACGCCCCCAGACGGACCCAAGACACCCAAAGGCCGCTCCAAGATGCCCAAGATGGCCCCCAAGACACCTCCAGAGGCCTCGCAGACGCTCTAAGAAGCCCCCGAGAGGCCCCCCAGGACGTCCCCAAGAGGCAAAAATAGCTTCACTCCCTTCGCAAAACGTACATTTTTAGCATATTCATTGTTTTTGCTGTCGTACCGTTCTCGACGACATCAGAGGTCCCCAAGACCGCCCCAAGACGGCTCAAGAGGCGCCCCCGAGGGCCCCAAGACGGCCCAAAAGAGCCCCAGGACGGCCCAAGAGGCGCCCAAGACGGCCCAAACGGGCCCCCAAAGGCACCCAAGAGAAGCACAAGATTGGGAAATCCAACCGACAATTCGAGCTTTCCGCCACAAGAGGCGCCCGGGAGGCCCCAAGAGGCCCCGAAGAAGCCCCAAGAGGCCTCCAAGAGGCCAGCCAAACGCCGCAAGAAGGCCCCACGAGGACCCCCGAGAGAGCCCTGAGAGCCAAAAACTGCTGCTTATTCTCCGTAGATGTTCGAAGGATTTTAGTCATCTCGCCTTCTTGGGTTCCCGACGCGCGAAAACAGCCCAAGAGGCCCCCAAGATCGACCCAAGGAAGCCCGGTCCAGGGGTCTCTAGCGACGCACGGTGCGTTTTAAACTGCCCTGGAGGCCCCCAAGACGCCCCAAGAGGCCTTTCAGATGCCGCCCAAGAGCGCCCCGAGAGGGCAAAATCGTTGATTCCTATTTGTTTTTGTTAAAATGTTGGTTGTATTCTCGCTGTTTCGTGTTTCCGGCGCTAAAGCACCGCCCAAGAGGCTCCCAAAACCGCTCCAAGACGGCCAAGACGGCGCACCAGGCGCCCTCAAGTCGGGCCTCCACGCAGCCAATACGGCCAGACGGCTTCAGATTGCAGAACGTCACCTTCCGACTGCCCAGAGAACCCCGACGATGCTCACAAGGGGCCCCAAGAATCCCCAAGTTGCCCCCCCAAGAAGCACCCAAGAGGTGCCTCCAACAGCAAGTTGAGGAAGCACGGAGAACCCCCCAGAAGTCCTTCAGATGCCCCCCGAAGACCCAAGAGGCCCTCAGGAGGCACGACTATGTCACGCGCCTGTGTTTGATAGCGCTGTCCAAGATCTTCCAGCGTCCCCCCGGCCTGGGCTAGAACTTGAGCGCGCGCGAAGCGCGCGCGATGGTTCTAGTATAGTTGTATGCACAGCTAGGGCTGAGAGCAGGTGGCCTCTACCTAGAAGATCTGCAGGAAGTTGCTAGCTGACTGCGTCACGCAGCTGGGGCACACGCGAACATGCCACCGCTAGCCTGGCCGTCGGTGCGATAATCACCGTTGGGGCGCCTAACGCGAACGCCGCCATCAGCAAAATCATGATGGCTCTCAGCTCGAGGTTTCCTGCTGAGACATTCTTCTGCTGTTGCGGAGGTAGCTTAGGCTCTCCCAGGATATCAAGACGTTTCTGGTCAGTGGCCGTTTTGCTCTCGAGATGCCTAGGGTGCTGCTGGTGAAAAGAAAGCTCAGCTTCGGTCATGGCCGCAGGTGGCCCAGTACTCCTCCACGAAGTCAACGACGGTGCAAGAACCGCCCTCCCCCTCTCCTTCTCCCTCTCGCTCTTCCTCCCCGCCTTTTCCTTCGCTCTTTTCCCCTTGCCCTTGCTCTTGCCCCTCTCACCCCCAGTTACTTTTTTGGCTGCAGGTCGTTCTATCAGATATGCAATGTATTATTGAGGCTTGCCAAGCTGGGTTCCAGGCTGCGGACTTGAGACCATCTTACCTTCTTAGTTCAATGTCGACTCGAGGTTCATATGACAACTGATCAATCTAGTTGATCATTTACTTACCAGTCTGACCTGCACTATTCGGACAGTTTACCGCCGTCTTGTCTTATTTGCTGCCCAGTGACGAGTTTAACTGAGCTCGCTCCGCATCCCCGTCTGTGCTTAATTCGAGTTGGAACGCGCATCGTCCGATACCTAGCTGTACCTCGCCGGTTTGGCGTCGCATGCTTTTTGTTATTGTTACTTCTCCCACTTGTCTTCTTCCTACCACATCTCGGAACCCTCGTCGTCCTCGTCGTCGGTGTCGCCATCCTCCTCCTCTTCGTTCTCACCTCATTCTGGCTCTCTGTCCCGCAGCTTTCCCTCGACCGTCTGGTCGAACTCTTGCCCGAAGGACGAGGACGCGACGCACGCGCTGATGGTGAGCGTCTTCCACTGGGGCGTTCATGGCTGGATCCCCTACGTGGTGATTGCAGGAGGGGGTGGTCAGATCAGCAGCAGGGTAGTCGTATTTAGTAGTATCAGTAGTATTTGTATATTTGTAGTATTCGTGGTAGTAGTAGTAGTAGTCGTCGTCGTCGTCGTCGTCGTCGTCGTCGTCGTCGTAGTAGTAGTAGTAGTAGTAGTAGTAGTAGTAGTCGTAGTCGTAATCGTAGTAGTAGTAGTAGTAGTAGTAGTAGTAGTAGTAGTCGTAGTCGTAGTCGTAGTCGTAGTCGTAGTCGTAGTCGTAGTCGTAGTCGTAGTCGTAGTAGTAGTAGTAGTAGTAGTAGTAGTAGTAGTAGTAGTAGTAGTAGTAGTAGTAGTAGTAGTAGTAGTAGTAGTAGTAGTAGTCAGTAGTAGTAGTAGTAGTAGTAGTAGTAGTAGTAGTAGTAGTAGTCGTCGCAGCATTCGTAGTGGGGCGCCAAGACGTCCCAAGATGACCCCAAAACGGCCCAAAGACGGTTCCAAGACTGCCCCAAGAGAGCTTCAGATGGCCCCCAGACGGTCGAGAAGAGCTTCGAGACGGCTCTCGCGGCCCTCAAGAGTGCCCTCGATTGGGCATCAAACATGTCTCTGTCAATGGCCCCCCACCTTAACAGATTTACCCGGCCTTCTGCCGTGCGCCCTCTTTCCTTTCCCCCCTCTCCCGCAGCCGTTGACTTCAGCACGGCTGCGCTTCACCTTTTACGGATGGGGACACGCCCATAATCCCGTTCGGGGCCCACCAAGCCTGCGATGTTCTTCCTGGGGGGCTTCTTCGCTGTTCCACTGGCCGCGGCGTTCGCCGCTTGGACGGGTCTCGCCACGCCAGTGGGTTTGACCCCGGAGGCGGGACCCTCAACCCCCGCCCAGCGGCGGGAGCGGTGAGGGAACCCGCCACGGGGAGCTACTTCCCTGGGGATCCCAGTTGGGGCCCAGGGGGAGGGTATCCCGCGCCAGTGTACCTTGTGGGAGACGAGGATGACGGAGGGATTCAGGAGCCCTCCTTTGAACCCGCGTCAGTCCGACGGGAGGGCGGGGAGGGGGGCGCCCCGCGCCTGGGGCCCTGGTTCGCCTCCGTGAGGATGGCCGGGCCTGGGAAGTGGGGGGGGCCGGAGTATCGCCGAAGCGAGGGGTGAACTCCGGGCCGGGGCCTCCCCCCTCTGGCCCAGCCCCGCAGCGTAGGGGGGAAGGGGGATGCTGCCGTCAGGGGCGGGGGGGAGGCCCTCGAGGAGCCCCCGCGCGACCCAGGAGGTGGCGGGGGGGCGGGCGGGCGGGCGTTGGGGCTCGACCCGAGGCGCCCGCCCATCCGCAGTCAGGGCCGAGGGGCGCCCCCCGCGCGCCGGAGGGGCGGGGAAGGTGTGGTTCCTTTGGGGGGGGGCCGCCGCGCTGGCTCCGGCGCTTCTTCGGGGCGCGCGGCCCCCTCGGACGCCCGAGCCGAGGTCCGAGAGAGCCTCGAGACGGCTCCAGAGTCCTTCCAGAGGGTTCCCGAGAGGGCCCCCAGGGGCAGACAGTTTTGATTTTCCAATGATTTTTGTAAGTTTTTGGGGTTCGTGCCTCCTCGGGCCAAGGACGGTCCCAAACGGCCCGCGCGGCTCCAAAAATCGCCCCCGAACGGCCCAAGAGGCTTCCGAAAGGGCCCAGAAGCGGTCCAAGAGGGCCCCAAGACGGCCCCAGAAGGGGCCCAACAGGCCCAAAAGAGCCCCAAGACGGCCCGAGAGGGGCCCAATACGGCCCCAACAGAGCCCCCAAAGGGCCCAAAAAGGTTCCCAAGAGGGCCCCAAGAGGCCCTCAAAGAGCCCCAAGACGGCCGAATGCTTCCAATGCGCCCCTGGGCGGCCCAAGAGGCCCCAGGAGGCCAAAAATAATTGATTTCTAATAGGAAGACAAACATTTTTAGCATATGCGGCTTTTCGGCTTTCACGGCGTTGACGGCCCAAGAGGCCCCCAAAACCGTTCCAAGACGGCCCAAGAGGCTCCCAAGAGAGCCCCAAGACGGCCCCAAGAGGGGGACCACGAACTGGAAAGTCTAGCCTTTCGCCCCAAAGCGTCCCCAGGAGACCCCAAGAGCCCCCCAAGAGACCCCAAGAGGCCTCCAAGAGGCCTCCCAGGAGGCCACTTGGAGGCCCAAAGCTTTGATTTCCTATAGGAATGCACATTTTTAAGCATACGCGGCTTTTCGGTTTTCACGGCGTTGGAAACGGTCCAAGAGGCCCCCAAGACCGCCCCAAGACGGCCCAAGAGGCTCCCAAGAGGCCCCCAAAACGGCCCAAGAGGGCCCCAAGACGGCCCAAGAGGCGCCCAAGACGGTCCAAGAGGGCCCCAAGACGGCCCCAAGAGGGGGACCACGAGCCGAAACGTCTAGCCTTTCGCCCCAAGAAGCTCCCAGGAGTTCCCAAGAACCCCCCAAGAAGCCCCAAGAGGCCCCCAAGAGGCCCCCGAGAGGCCCCCAAAAGGGTTCTGAAAGGGCCCCAATAGGACTCCCAAGAAGGCCCAGAGAGGCCAAATAAAGAGCGATCGGTAACGCAAAACGCTCTTCACACCAAGGCTCCCAAGAGCGAGCGGTGACGTAAAAAAGCTGATAAGACCAATGCTCCCAGCAGAGAGCGGTGACGTAACATGTTCCTGACACCAAGGCCCAGCCAAGGCTCAGGAACGGGCGGCAACGCAACAATCTCTGAACACCAAGGCTCCCAAGAGCGAGGGGGACGTAACAAGCTCTCAACGCCAAGGCTCCCAGTACGAACGGTGGTGTGAGTAATTTCTGTTTCTGTTTCTGAAGCGCTCTTTCCGTTTCTGTGCCAGCCCAGGTCTAACGGCTTTCGGCCCATCGCGCCACCGTGCTGGGGTTGTGGGTATGGAGCGTATTGGAAATTCGTTGGGATCTCGTGGGAGGCCTCTCGTGGGAAATTGGGGCAGTTCTGAGGCCTTTGGAGGGCCGTTTTGGGGCCTCGTGGGAGCCTCTTCTGGGCCACTGGGGGGCTTTTTGGGGCCTCTCAATGTGGAGTGTCTGCGGGGTGGCCAGCACGGTATGCGGCGCGGGCATCCGCAAGCAGCCTGCACTGGCTTCTGCTGCGGATAGTGGTGACCGCGCAATGGACGGATGTGACCACATCCCTACAGTGCCGTTTTTAATACGTGCTCCGCGTGCGGATCATTATTAAACATGTAGGGATTTAGTATTTACAACAACGATGAGTTCATGCATCACAAATTAGTCATGTATTCAAAATCCAGTCTTGTAGTGGCCTTCGGCCAGTGCCGCCGATCCGGGTCGCTCGGGGTTATTCTCCAGACGCAGACATTATGGGCGCACACTCAAACGCACACACGCAGTCACACCACCCAACCGGCGCCGCAGACATGCACACCCACCACCACCAACACACACATACCAGTTAGGAAACGCAAATTCTTAGTCGTCTGGGGGCGTTTTTTGGGGCATCTTAGGGGCCTGTGAGGGCGTCCTGGGGTGCTTCTTGGAGGCTTTTGGGGGCCCTCTTGGGAGCTCTTGGGGCCTCCGCTTTTTCCGCTTTTCGTCCCTCTTTGGGGTCTTCTTGGGGACGCTTGGGGGAGCTCTTGGGCCGTCTTGGGCGGCTCTTGGGCCGCCTTGGGGCTCTCTTGGAAACCACCGGTTTTGCTTGAAACTTACCCTAAAACATTTGGTTTCTCTGAAAAAGCGCGCTGCGACGGTTCCGGTGCCAGCCGCGGAAATCCAATGGTTCTATGCGTCTGCCGGCAGGCCTTGAGCGCGTCTACAGAGGGGCCGCGGAAATCCAATGGTTCTATGCGTCTGCCAACAGGCCTTGAGCGCGTCTACAGAGGGGCCCTCTGTAAAATCGCAATTCCCCCGCCCCTCCTTGAGCGCATCTACAGAGGGCCCCTCTGTAAAATCGCAAATCCCGCGCCCCCCATTGAGCGCATCTACAGAGGGCCCCTCTGTAAAAACGCCAATCCCGCGGGGGCCTGAATTGCGTTGCCCCTTGAGCGCATCTACAGAGGGCCCCTCTGTAAAATCGCCAAACACCCCGCATCCGCCGGAAACTCGCCCCCCCCCCCATCCCCCCTTCCCCGGCAGAGCCACCCCAGCAACACCCCCCAGAGGCTGAGGCTCAGCCTCGAGGCTGTAGCTGAGACTCCTTGAAACTCACACGCCGGATCGGCGGATTTAAAGCAATCCCATGTATTAGACACTGCCCTGTACCGTCCCTGCTACGAGCTAGAGCGACATTACCGCGGCGTGCCGCACCAGGGGGCGACACCAGTCGCGCTTCGCGCTTCGCGGTCCGGGCGACTGCCGGGCGAGGCGCGAGGCACGTATCCTGCTCCCGGCAAGGGGCGGCGCGAGAGCGCCAAAATCATCGCGCTTCGCGGTTCGCCCAGCGCGAAGCGCGAAGCTAGTTGCCCTGGCGTGCCCGCTCATAGTCCACTTGTTGCGCCACGTTCATTCTGTTTTGTTCCTTGTGACAGGGGTACTGAAGGGGATGCCTTCCTCGTTCCTGCACGATGGCCGGGCGAGTGGGGGAGGTGTTTCTTGCTGATGGGGAGTAGTGACCTCCCCCCGAATGGGAATATTGAGGTTGCGCACCATGTTTTTCAACCATCAACGTCCAGCATTCTGACTGTTTTTGATCAGGTAGGTCGTAGCTGGCTTGCAGTCTGGCTAACTAGCTAGGTACACCCACATCCATGGATCTAGCGGGTCATTAGCTAGCCAGCTGATTAATATGTGTTGAAGAAGTGAGAGGAGAAATGCCATACACGTATATAGAGGAACAACATACGAGTATCGTTGGAACAATGAGCTGGCATGCGTGACATCGTCGTATCATTCAGTTTGCTTGTGCTGATATTGATGCATCTTCCGCGACTTCGTATTCCTGGCAAACCAAGCTCCCAGGTGATGGGGGCTGTGCTTGGCATCATGACTTACCGGCGTGGATATCCAATGACTGTCCGGTACGCGTTCTATCCTCTCATTGGCGACCACGCCGTTAGCTCAGCGGCGTTTGTTTTGAACGAGCAGTCTTGGCCAAGAGGGGAGGGGAGGAGGGAGAAGAGATTGGATGTGGGAATGAGTATGAAGCATGGTTTGGAGATATGGTGGAGCAGGCAGGAGGGGAACAGCAATGGCGGGGAGGGGAGGAGGATGGAGGGAGGGGATGAGTGGGAGAGAGGGGACAGGTGAAGGTGGAGGGAAAGTGACTGAGAGGATAACTGCGATGGAAGAGAGAGAGAGAGAGAGAGAGAGAGAAGGAGACACACAGAGCGGTTGAGGATAGGGTAGTATTGGAACGACAATGGGGAGGGAAAGAAAGAGGGCGTTGCTGATCCATTGACGAACCTTTGGCAGTTCATCCGTGGCTCCCATCCGTCGCCCAGATTACGAGTGTTCCTCGGCGTCTTTCTCATTTTCACTTTCTCTCTCTCTTTCTCTTTTTCGTCCTCTCTCTTCTCATTCACACGGAAGAGGATCTGCCTTTACCTTTTCCCTATTCGGCCTCGCAGACATCAGGCGCAAATCTGGTCTCTGCTGGTCAACCTCCTCTCCCTCTTTATTGCGGTTCCATGCTGATCAGCTGTTGCTCCTCTGTATGCATTCTGCTGCTTCCTTCTTTTACGAGTTCCCACGTTGAATGTACTGCTGCCGCGCTCGGGCAATTAAGGTTTATGGATGGATGGGAGACACCGTGGATGCCCTCTCCATCGTGACTTCTATCGCAGGCGGGCTCAGCAACGTATCATCTCACAAAACTGTTGATTCACGGCGAGTAGGAAGAGTAAAAGGAGGGCGACTGGCCGTAATCTATCCAGTTGCCTGCGGCAAGTCCCGCGACAGTGTCAAACAAACACGTTGGGCTGCGACTGCGTGTGGGGCGCACAGGGGTCCGTGACGTGTTTCACGTCGTGTCCCCAGGCTTGGGAGAGCCGCAGCGTGAAACACACTCTTCCGCGTCGTGTCGAGGGGCATCTTCTCGTTTTCGTCGTCCTTCTTCGGTCTGCTCTGGGGCAGTCTTCGGGGTTCATTGGACCAGTTTGGACAGTCTTTGGGCCCTCTTGAGCCGTCTTGGGGCTCTCTTGGGCCGTCCTGGTGCCTCTTGGCCGCCTGGGGTGTCTCTTGCGGCCAGCGTGGGGCTGTCTTTGGGTCGTCTGGTTTGTCGCCGAGAGGCTCTCTAATGAATCCTTGAGTCCATCCGGAGGCCCTTTTGGGCTAGCTTGGGGCTCTCTTGGGGCCGTCCTGGACCATCTAGGGGCCCTCTTGTGGCTGTCCTGAGGTTGTCTTAGACGATCATGGCGCCATTTTGGAGCCCTTGGGCCGTCTTGGGGCTATCGTGGAGGCCTCTAGGGCCGCCTGGAGCTGCAGGAAGTCAGAAAAGGTGAAGACAAGACGCCCAAATCTGTAACATACTTGGCGCACATTAGTGACTTGCCTCTTCGGGCCCTACTGGGGACCCTCGTGTGGCCCTCTTGGGCCGTCTCTGGGGCTCCCTGGGCCGTCTTGAGACAATCTTGGGCCGCTTTGAGGCCATCCCATGCCCTCTTGGAGGCATCATGTGCCATCTTTCAGAGCGTGAATTACCTACCCCGCTTTCGCTTCCAGGCAAAACCAAGTCATACCACGCGCCTCCTCGTCAAGTGGCCTGACCAGTACAGGCCGTTGTTTGGCATCGCTTGGCATCTCTTGGAAGCGAGGGTGGTCAAAAGCGTGGTAGGTTAGTTAGCCCCCTAATCTTGGCGGACTTGATCGCCTGCCTCGGCCGTCTTGGAAACTCGGGAGCGCGGATCCACTGTACTTTTTCAAACAGACGTGTGTGATTTGGGTTCTCGGCTGTAATCAGCAGTCCCTCCCACCAGTGCTCTTCGCATGCCACTTTCGGTGCGCAACCCATACGTTTCATGGCCCCATAGGGGGCCCCACCTACGGGTGTCAGCGGTAGCGACCGCATGGCGTGCCCACCCTCAATTCGCCACACCCCTCATACGGAGGAGCTGCACCTACGGTGTCAGTTGGTGCGACCGCATGGCGTACACATTGGTACACTCCTCATATGCGTCATAGCCCAATCGGGAGTGACACCTACGGTGTCAGTAGGCGCGACCGCATGGCGGACCAGCCCTCAAGTCGTCACACGCCTCACACGTGTCCTGGCCCCTCTGTGTTGCTCCACCTACGGTGTCAGTGGGCGCGACCGCATGGCGCCGTTGCCCGCAATTTCTGCACAACCCTTGCACGTTTCGTGGCCCCATAGGGGGCTTCACCTGCGGTCTCAGTGGGCGCGACCGCATGGTGTACCAGCCTCCTTTTCGGCACGTGTTGTGGCCCCTCAGGGAGCCCCGCCGCAGGCCCCCATGGTATGGTCCGCATGACGGCACCGCTGAATGTCGGCACATCATTCGCACGCTTCGTGGCTTCCATCCGCCCTGCCCCAGGGTCCACCCCTCTTGCGGCGCGCTGCCTACGAGGCGAAAGCGAAAAACCGATCGAGCGCCCTAGGACGTCTCGCCCCGCTTGCGGAAGCGGCGTGATACATGCAGCAGCAACATGCGTCGTAGAAGAGCAAGTGTTCAGCACAACCCTCACGTGTATTGCTACACGAGTGCGCGCATTCATGCCAAATACTCTGCCTGAAAAGCCTCCCAACATCTGCTGTGAACATTGTGCAATTCACTCCCCAAGCTGGTGTTAAATCGATACTACATGGCCGATAGGATCGATCCACTTGGTTCTCGGACGGCCAACTCTACTGGAGCCTTCTAGACGCCAGCGCATGGCTATAGTCGGCCATCCGCGCCTTTCGTTGCAAATTCTTGAGGCTTCGCGTATCCCCACCAGCGGGTGCGTGCATCCGGTGCCCTTCCACCCGTTGGGTCTGGGCCGAGACGTCTTGGTGTGGTTGTCTTCTCGGATCATGGATACACCTTGATGTCGCTGACGCCGCGGCTCGCTGCCGCCGTCGGGATCCACGGACCCACCCCGACCTCTGTGTTACCCGACAGGCTGGGGCTGGCGTCCTCGGTCTTTCCTTGTCCGCTCTTGGACGTTGGAACGTTTTCGCGCCATTTTGGCTGCGCTTGGTGGTCTCGGTGCCTACCTCAGGCCTGTTGGACGCACCTGCATGCCCGTTCAGGGGCTGTCATGGCACCTGGATTGCATCGTCTTCCCTGGACGCTGTCGTGAGCCGCCTGATCCGCGGCCCTGCGCGCGTTAGGTAATTTAGTCGCGTCCGCGGCCCGTTCGCGACCTTCCGCCGCTGGCGCTTCCGCCTGCGGCTGTAAAAAAAAAATATCCCCACCAGCACGACGTGTGACGTTCACAAGACCCGCTCCACACAGGCAGGGGCCACCATGGTCCTCGTAAGTCCCGTGGCTGCCCACAGGCAAGCATCGGGTGAGGAGAAGACGTCGGGGGCGGATGGCCCCCCACGGGCCGCAACGGCCGTGGGCAGTCCCTTCACGAAGGGGGCTCGTTTCACCGCAGTGACAGGCCCCGGCCTTAATACACGTGCTACCTCCTGGGAGTGAGGTTCACACTCGCACTGCGCTTAGACCCCCACGGTACTCCGTGGGCTCTTAGTTCGTGCGGTCTGGCTGCAATAGCCCTGCCCACGGCTCACTTTGGCCTCCCAAGGACACGGGCCCGAGTCGCCCGCTGGGGCTCTCACTTTGGATGGCCGCGGCGGCAGGCCGAAGGCCCCCCCATGCGCTCCACACTCCCGAAGTCCGACGGCCTTGCCCATGTGTCATTTCCCCCCCTCGCGACGGCGCCAACGCCAACGACACACCGGCTTCACGTGTTGGGTCCTCGTCTGGCGGCGTTGACATTCGACGCCTCCTCTCCATGTATTCAAATGTTCTGCGGCTATCGGCTGCGCCTCCTCTCCTCCCCTCCTGTCGCCATCGACAACTGCTGAGTGGTGACGACGTCGTGCAGTGTGGCTCTGGCCTAATACCTTTGGGTCACCTCCTGGGGATGTGGTGCTTCCCTCTCAGCACTGCGTGCTGGTGCTGTGCTCGCTGGGATGGCGGGGGTTTTCGGCCAGAGGCATCTTGCAGGCCCGGCCTTTCCACTTCTTGGCCGTTTTGCTATCCGGCGCCGTCGCCCTGGAGTACGACTTCCAGTTCACATGGTGCGTACTGTGGCAGGTCCATGCCTCCTCCCGGCCGACGTTTCCCCCCCGGCGTTGCCGACCGTTGCTTCCCCCTCTGGCAGTGGTTCCCGCTCGCTGTCGCCATCGACATCCTGCCCTTCAGCGCCGAACAGGTGGTGCACTCCTTCCTGCAGTTCCCCCCTGACGGTACACTGGGCACGGTGACGTGGTGTCCACCTGCGATTGGACCTGCGTCGGCTCGCCGGCGAGCACCTGGTGCTCCGTGAGTGAGGCAACCCGCTTTTTCCCCCCTCTTCGTGCCTCCGTTGCCTCGCTCTTCCCCCCCCTCCGTCCTTCCGTCGCCCTGCTCGGCGCCTGGCTTCCTAGTGCTGGTGCAACGTCGCCTCGCGCTGCTGCCCGTTTGACCGTTTTCCCCAATTTGTCTGCATGTTGCACGAATTATCGGGCTCTGTGCCCCAGTTAGCCTGATTGACACGCCCTCTGGACTCTTCCTTGCGGGCCGCAGATCCAAAAAAATATCCCCACCAGCTGTTGCCCCAAGCTTGTTTCGACCCGCTCTTTGGAATCGTCCTTGGAGCCGCAGATCAAAAAATATCCCCACCAGCCGACGACGACCTTCGTTTCGACCTCGACGCCACGCAGTTCGTTCCCTCCAACCGGGAGGCGGTTGTCGTCACTGCGGCCGTCGTCCAGGCTCTGCGCCGCCCTATTCGAAAGGGCCGCCTCTGCCTGCGCTGACATGCGTTACAGACACACAATGCAGAGCGACACGGTGCGACCCCTCCTTACAACCGACGGAGTCATTCTGGGAAATGGGCCCTGCCAGCCGGTGACAACCCGCACGCTCGGGATCAGGCTCCCCGCGGCGCTGCGTACCTTCCCCGCCGGCAGCTTCACCACGGAACCAACGAGTCCGGGACCGACCCCTTTAACCGAAGCCGACTTCCAGTGGCTCCGGCAACGCGTCGGCCCCTCAGCCCCACGAGTTGAGCCCCGGTTCGACGGCCCCACCATGATTTACACCGAATCCGAGGCGATTGCGGCAAGATCCCTAATACTGTTGTACACCTCCCTCGCCAGAGAGGATGGCATGCGGCTCCTTGCGGAAAAGGCTCCACACGGCCGGTCCCCTAGGCGCGGTTCTAAGACGGGACGTAGGACTCCAAATGCGTGCCCTGCAAACCCTTGTTCAGGATGACGCCCTGGACTTGGACGACGCCCAGGTGGACGACCCCCACGGCAGCAGTATCTCGGACTCTGATCCTCCGTGCTCACACTCTCCCCCCTCTCCAGAACGCCCGCGGTCGTCGATGAAGTCCGACTCGTCAGGAGGTGAATCGCCAATGACGAAATGCCTGGTGGGTACACGTGGAGTCGCATCCTAGTCCCCTTCATATGGGATTCGGCTACCGACAGTGGAAGAAACGCCCTCACAGAAACGTTTCGCGAAGTCCGCCTCAACTTGGCTCCCCTTGAAGAGGCCCGGGAACGGTGGAGAGAAAGAGGAACCAGGACAGCAGCTGACGCGCTCAGGGTCATCGTGGACATCCAGATTCAGCACAACCACCAACGACCTCCTGCCTCTGCTTCCATTCCCGCCCCGACCCTTGGGGGATTTCTAGCGCCGAGGCTTCAGGAATCTATGATGACCATGCTGGACCCGTCCAATGCTCTCCAGTCGGACATCCTGTCGGGCGACAGGGAGGCAGTCCTCCTCGGCGCCCAAGCCAGAGCGGCGAGGAGCAATACCAGGACCGGCTCCTAGCGTCCCCCACAACCTCCCCTCGTTGACAGAAACCCTGCTCCACTCCCAAGACCCTGGGAGGTCCCACGCCAGCCAGGAAAACACCCCGCCCGACCCCCAAGGCCCACCGCGTGATAACCAGCAACAATCCACAGACCTTGGCGATGACTGGCTCATGGACCGCGTCATCAGACAGCTAGACATAGCCCAGAAGGATTATGAGGTGGCAGGCATCCAGCCTTCCCCTCCCTCAGCGGACCGGAGCTCCATCGATGGGGATGCTGCTCAGCGCGCCGTCAAACGTCTACGGTCGAAGGCTTCCCCCTGGAAAGGGCACGCGAATGGACATCCCTCGCCCTCTGGTTATGCCTAAGCCCTCACTTCGCCCCCCTTCTCCAGCCCCTCCTCCAGGTACGCGGGGTCGCGACGAGACCCTTTCAAGTGCTGGCTAGGTGGCTACGCGCAGCCAGCATCCATGCGCCCGCTGACCTCTGCAGCGCTGGAGGCATTACCAGCGCCCTCGCTCCCTACGAACCCTTCAGCATCTTGGTCTCCTTGCCACCGCCACCGCACAAGAGGCTTGCAACAACGCCAGAGCTGTAGCGGGCGCCTTAGAAAGAGCCCTACGGAGTGCACGCCTTCCCCTGCCTGACAGCAACGGTCCTACCGATGACACCCACTCCTTTTCCAGCAACACCAGCATCCCCATCTGGGACACCTCGGAGCAGGACAGGACATGCGTAATATGCCACTCTCCCCTCTCCGGCTCTGCTTCTGCCGTCGTTCCCTGTGGCCGCCTGTTCCACCGCTCATGCATCGAGCAGTGGAGAATTCACCAGCCGGCCGTCTTCGCAGCGGAAGCCGTTCCATGCCCATCAGATGTCCGCGATGCCGCACACGCGACAGAGGCGTCCTCGCGGTGTCCCTTAGCGACAGTCCCCAACAAGCGCCGATTGCGCCCTTTCCGCCGCCATCTCTGCCAGGGATGGAGACGTGCCGCAGCTCTCTCTCCCCCCCCCGTCCCACGCCGAGATGGCTGCTGCAATGCAGGCAGTTGGGCCGCAGCTCGAGGGCATGCAGGCCCAACTCCTCGCAACGGGGCGTCCGGACACGTGCATGGTCGTCAGAGACGCGCGCGCCACGCAGTCTCGCAAGGCCGCACAGCGGGCGGGGCAGACCCTGCAGGGAGACCCCATGCAGGTCGACAGCGGCACGGCCAGCGCCGCCCCTCTCCAAGGGATCTCCCCTATGACGCACGCTGGCCCTCCAGCACAAGGCGACCGGCAAAACGACCGCAGCGGGCACGATTCGAGCAACCCTGGGGGCCTTACCCCCCCTTCAAGACTGGGCCGCATTAGAAGCGCACCCGTCATATGTCTGGACAGGTTGGCTCTCCTCCTTGCTCGAAGCCCCCTTTGGCCCACGCTCCAGTCGTCCAGGTCGCCCAACCTTCCCCGCGGGCATGATCGTGACGGCCGCAAGAGCCGTCGCCGCCGATCTGATCATCTCCCCGAAGGCCCACGTCGGCGAACGCCTCGCCGACGAAGCCACCTGCACCTTTGCCGTAGCAGGCCCGAATGCCTGGGGGCTGATCAGGACCCTATTAACAGACCACAGTACCAGCGGGCCAGACCAGCATGCACGCCCCCCGGTGATCTTCCTCGTAGACGCAGAGGTCAGTCAGGTCGACGCTGCCTTGGAAGCCGCCAGCGCGGCCGGCGGTCCCGCCGCCATCCTCGCCCCAGGGTCAGAAGGAGTGCCCACCCCCCGGCGGGCCTGATTCCGTCGAACTCGCAACCGTAGCCTGCGCGCACTGGGGTCGCAGGGCAGCTGGGAAGATCATTCACTTGGTCCCGGGGGGGCTCCCCTACCGAGCGGGGCGCGCTTCCCCCCTCGGCTGCAACTGATCTCCGCGCAGTTCGACATTGCAGACAGCCCCCTCCGCACCTCCTTGCCGCCTTCTGTCGTCTTTCAGTGGGGTGGGCCGCGCGCGGACGCCAGTGGCGCGCTCCACGTACTCGTCCCTCAGTCTTCCAACAGCGCAGTCGTTGCGGAAATAATCAGATGGAGAAGGGGGCCGAGGCGGACAGTTATGCCCCAGTCCGTTGGGTTACCACCAAGCTGCCCCTCCCCAACAGGGCTCACTTCCTACGCCCTGAAGCGGAACCTTTGTCCCACCGCGTGCTGCGCCTCCACAGTGGCCTCTCTGCGCAGCGCGCCCATCCCCGCCGCTCCCCGCTGAACGCTCTCCAGGCCGTCATGCAGTGGGTCATGGCCACCGTGCCCGCTGCGTGCGCGTGGCGTATGCATGAGACCAGCGACTCGGTGCACATCCCCCTCCCGGCCCCCGCCATCCCCTTGGGGCACGCCGTGGCAGCCTTGGCTGCGCGCACCTTGGGATGCCGCGTAGGGGTTTGCAACGCCGGGCTCTTGCTCCTGCAAGCCTCTGAAAGGATCGCGGCTCCCATTACCCGCCACCTCCGGGACGCCGCCCCTGGGGTTCTGGGCCGGGAAAGAGAACGCGCTGCCGCATCGCCCCGGGGGATCCTCGTGGAGGGCCCCTGGGATGGCGGCCCCTCCTTCATTCGGCTGGTCGACCCCGAGCTTGGGTTCACCTCCGCTGGAACCTCGCTGACCTCGGGCAGCTTCCGCCCGCTCTGGGGTTCTGGAAGCATTGGGGGCCGCCGCAGGTAGCGGAACGGTCGAGCAGGCCACCATTGCATTCGCGTGGTTCCCAGACGCAACCGAATACCATCAGATGACCCAGGTGAGGGTCAAGCCACAGGTGTCGGACACCATGGCCACCGCCTTCGCAGGCACTAGCTGCATTGACGTCGGCGCCCAGTCAGTTTGCATCTTTCCTGCGCGCCCGCCCGGGATCCGGGACACGGCCCCCAGGCCACGCCGCGCCCAGTTCGCGCCCACCTCGACGAGGTCGCCCGCGACGAGGTCCGCAGGGCCCCCAGAGCTGCTTCTCACCGTCAAGTCCTCGAAATCAATACGCGGGGCTCTTGTGGCCAACGGGTTGGCGATCCACGGGCCAGGCGCGTGCGCCCAGAGCCGTGGCTTCCCGGGTGCCATGCCCTCCGCCTCTTCTCCGCTGCCGTCGGGTCGGTAGGTTCGAGGCGATGCGCCCGTGTTTGGCCCCTCCCGCAGGGCGCCACTGCCAGCGTCCAGCCCGCCCCCCCCGCCTTGGCCGCAGACTGGGTGAGCAGCCGCGTCGACGGCTTCAGGCGGGGCTCCGCTGGGGCTGAAGCATCCCGACCGCAGGATGACCCCTCCGACCTCCCGGTCGGCCTCCGCAGCGTTGACGCCGCACTCTTCCCGGGGGGGTATCTGCTTGGTTCCCTCGCAGCCGGGGGGCAATTGACGTCGGCGCTGACGGGGGGGCCGCCCTCCTACGCGCTAACCTGCCCACCTGGGTCACGGTGGTACCCCCCGCAGGCGCAAATCTTCGGGCGGCCGCGCGGGGGGGGGGCGGCCCCGCATCCGCCTCCGAATGCACTTGGTCAGCGGGAACGTGCTGGTGGCCAGGCAGCTTGCCCGGCCGCCCCCAGTCCCTGCCCCCTCGGACATCGGACTAGCGACGTCCCGTGAGGGCCCCCCCCTTCTACCGCCCAGGACCTCGGCCTCAGTGCGCACTGAGGCCGGCCCAGCGAGGCCAACCCGTTTCCCAGACCTCGCTGAGACCCTCGTCCGGGTCAACAGGACCCCCTCCGTCGCTGACCCCAGTGGGGGGCCTGTGCCTCCACCTGACGCCCTTGCCGCCGCGCAGGGCATGCTCGGCACCTACAGAACTTGCCACTCGCCCTCCTAGGTCAGCGAGTTCGCGAGGGGCATCCTGGCCCGCCTCAGCTAGGAGATGGACAGACATATTCAAGGGCGACCGACAGCCCGCTACAGATCGGACATGTTCACTGCCATATGGCTGCTCCAATACACTAACCCAGCGCGCCTGGGCCGCGACCATGTCTACCAACTGATGGGTGAACTCGGCATCAGAGAGGAGGTCCTACGGCAGCTCCCCTTTGCCCATATGGTTAGCCCCCAACCCGACCCGATGTGCACCGCCCATGCGTTCCGACTCGAGGTGCTGGGGCCCCGCGGGTCAGACGCCGACGGGGGCGCCCCCCGATCGAAAGGACTATCAAGCCTGCTCGGATGCTGATGTGTTTTGTGTGCCAAGCGCAGGTAGCTTTCGCCCTCCAGGGGCTCTTCAGCCGAAATGGCACTGCACAGAAGCATCGGATGAAAGGTCGCTCGCTCGAAAGCCGACGGGGGTACTGCTCTCACCTTCGAGCCAGGCGCGGAACGGCTCCTCCGCGGCCTGCAGGAAAAATCGCCCAAGAGCACTGGGGCGGGCGACAGAGAGCGGGCCCCAGAGGGCGCGCGAGGGTTCCCGGGCGCAGCAGATCTGCCCGCCCACAAGCGCGCAGTTCCCAGAGGATGGATCGATCTCATTCTGAGATCGCGTTTTTTAGCGATCTCATTTTCAGATCGCTTTTTTAACGATCTCAAAATTTGATCGCGATATCATTTTGAGTTCGGATCTTATTTTGAGATCGAACCGTCCTCTGGATTGCTGCGCCCCTCGACCCAGACCCCACCCCAGGGACGGGGATCCAGACAGCCCCCCCCCGTGCGGACGCTGGGCGTGGTGGCGCAAGGCAGCCCAAAGCAGGCGCTGCGGCGCCAGTGATAGCCACCCCGAGAAACCGCCGAACCGACGCAGGTGCCACCCCAGAGACAGACGGCACAGATCCCCCGCCTCCTGCGGCCTCAGGCAACGGCCCGCCGTCGCCCCCCACTGGGGATCAGGCCTCCGCCCCGGAGGCCCCCCGCCAGTGGGGCAATGGGGCGCCGGCGCCAGACTCTTGGCAGTTCCAGAGACCCGCGGAGGAGTCGCGGAGGCCCTCCCCGCCCCCTTCCCGATGCAGCGTCCGCGCTGCCGACGACCCCCTTGGACGCGGTGACGCCCTCCCCTCAGCGCTGCCCTGCCTGCGTGCATGGAGAGGGACTGCGACGCTACCCTCAGAAGCATTGCTGCCGCTTTGTCCAACGCCGCCTCGGCTTCGGAGGAACAGCTGGCGCGGCAACCCAGCGCCCCAGCCAACCTCGACGGTTGGCAGCGCCTCCTCAGCGACGTCGCCTGGTGCACGAGCCTACCGCAACTCGACAGACGCTTCATGCGTGTTTTCTGGAACAACGGCGCGCCCCTCCACCTCCCTGGTTTGCTCGGGACATGCTGGGCCAACCAGGCCCTCCAGGCACGAGGGGCCCAATGGGGGGGCCCATTAATGCCGGGCGCGCGGCCGTCTCCACGGGCGCCGCCTGTGCCGGCCTTCGCGCGCTCTCTAGCCACATCGGCGAACCTTCTCGCTCCCCGGAAGCCCCATTCGCCTTCGTTCCAATGGCCCTGCTCCGTCGCATGGTGGTTATGGGTGCTGGTGGCAACCCGTCGGAACAGTCGCAGCAGGAGATCGTCGCCCAACTGTCCCCCCTTGGCTCGCAGGATGCTACGCCACGACTCCGCGAACGCATCCAACTGCCCCCCCCCCGCGTCGAACCCGAAGCCAGGGCGCCCCCGGCGGCGGCAGGCCTACAAGTCCCCTCGGACCTGCAAGGGGGCAACCCTCCCAGCGCTTCCCCCCCCGCCCCCCCTGCCCAGCGCCGCGCCCCGCCAGCCCGACCAGGAACCCGCCCCCATGCCTCCTGTGCCTCTTGGTTCTGCTGCTGCTATGAATCCGCGAAGGGAGGCCACGCGGGGGTCGACGATTGCTGACCTCCTCCGCAGGGCCGCCCCGCACCTACCTGGTGCTGCCAGACACCGATCCCGAACTGCTGGCAGACGCACGGACCCCGCCCTACCTCCCTGTCCTCCCCAGAGAGTAGAGCCAGGCGAAAGCCGAAGGGGGTCAGACGTCCCGCCCCTAGCTGGCACGACGGCAGCAGATCGCAGCGGGGAAGGGTTCGCTAGCGAGAACCCCCCTCGGATGGGCCCGTCTCCCAACCGGCAGCCATCGACGTCCTGCCACAACTCTGTGATCGGCACAGGCGAGACGAGACCGGCATCTCTCCGGTCGCCCTCCCTGACCCCATCCTAGCTGCATGCCAGCTTGCCGGCATGGGCAAGGCTCAAAACATTGATGCGCTCCGCGCTCTCGAGCAGCAGGGCGCGGTAGCTCAGCCAGAAGGGGGCGCGACCTGGAGCGCCGCTGGCTCTCTGAAGGTCCAGAGAAGTCGTCGTGGACCTCGCGCAGCTCTCGGGCGTGTTAGTGGCCGACCTCCCAGTGGCTGCCGCCATTCCGCGACCAATCCCCTCCGACACCTCAGGTGGACAACCCCTGCGCCTCGTCTCCCTTCTCGACGGGTGGGGCCTGGCCTGGTGCGCGGTCGGGGATCTAGTCAGCAGGATGGGCCTCTCGCGCCGCTTAATCTCCTCGGTCTTCTGCGAATGCAACCTCGACGCGGCTCAGCGAGTGGGGCAATGCTGGCGATGCAGTTCCCCCCGCCCCACTGATAGTGGCCCCCCCCGCGCCCAGCTCATGGCGGACGCGTGGGACCTGATCCGGCCCGCGGACTCCGGCCACTCCCCGTGGACGAGATACCTCGGCGCGCTCCTCCTGGGCAGTCTCCTCCTCGTCGTTGGGGGCAGCCCTTGCAGCAATCTCTCCGCGGCCGGCGCGCATGGGGGGGTCGGCAGGCTTGCGGGAAGGCAGTCCGTCCACTTCTTCGCCGCGCCCCTGGCCTGGCTCACAGCTGCCGGAAGGCGCCCAGATACTCGGATCATCGTCATCTCTGAAAACGTAGCTCCTATGCAGAATGCCCACAGGACGTCCGTGCGGCACTCCCTCGGAGGCATTCTGACGAACGGGCTTGCAGGATCAATGCAGGCGGAATGGGTGGTCAGCCCGCGGAGCCGCACGTGGATGGCCACCGTGCCATCCTCGCCAAGATCCCTCAGCTACCCCCGCCTTCCATCCCCATGGGGGCCAAGATGGGCCTTCCGACCAGATTGCCATATCCCCGCGTTGACCCAATCCCGCGGTGACACCCCCGATGAAGTCCTCCCCAGCAGCTACCAGACCCACCTGGCCTGCTCCTCTACAACGAGGACGCGGGCACTAGGTGGTTCCTCTGTTCCATGGCAAACGCCAGGGACAGGGCCCGCGCCATCCTCGCCGACACAGCCGCCAACGCCCGCTTCCCAGGGTGCATAGAGGGCCTCCAGCTGGTCATGCAGGGGCGCGAACGAGAAGGACAAGGAACGGAGGACAAGGTGCGCGCCTGGGGGAGATGGCCCATGGCGGAGGGCATGCAACACGGACTACGACCCCCCACGCCGGAGGAACGAGCCCGTGCGGTTGGCCTCAGTGGATATTATAACGACCTTGGTCTCCAAGGGCGGCCCCTGTACGACGCCGTCGGCATCCACTTTAGCCCGAGGTCCATACATCAGCGTCTCCTGGGAGCTATGCTGATATGGGCCGGACAGCCTCCCATGCAGGGCCCCTTCGGGGGAGCGCAGCCCCCCCGCGGGGTCTCCCCGCGCCCCCCCAGCGAGGCCACGCTCGTTGAGGCGTTCCACGAGGCCCGAGCCTACGCACGCACCCATGCACCCTTTGCCCCCCTTGTCCATGCGCCCTTTCCCGACGACGTCCTTCAGCAGTGGCAGGCGAGCGGGGACCTCCCAGAAACCCTCCCCGCACGTCGATCGCCGTTCCCCCGGACTGTCCGACTGACCCCGGGACGCTGTGCCAGGCCCTGGGCCCCCCCCTCCTCCAGCTTGTCCCCTCTGTCAAGTCCCGATTAGGGGGCCACATGCGAACCCTACCCCATACCCCCCACGATTTCTGAGGAGGAGGGTGGGGTTCACTTCGCTTGGGAGATGCTGGCGCCGCGCTGTCCGTCAGCTCGATTCCCTCCTCGCGGCGCGGCGCGTCTCTTCCGTTCGGCCCCCCCGCGCCCTCTGGGCCGTCTTGCGCCGCTCTCCCTGGCGCGGCTCCGCGTGGCACGAGCCCTGCCTGGAAGTCGCAGTTGGCGACCTCAGCGCCAGGCTGGCCCGCGCAACGACCCCGGGCCGCCCTGAGCTACCATCGTGGAGCGTCGGGTACCTGCGCAACACCGCGGCCCCAAAGAACCAAATCAAGCACGCCCTCATTTCGCGAATTTCCTCTGGCGGTCGGATTGCCTTTCTGCAGGAAGCCCACTGGTCCGAGCATGAGACCTCTCTGTGGGGCACCATGTTCCCGGCCCGAATGCTCGTTGCATCGCCTGCCTTCGCCGGCCCCGGCGGGGGGCTCGCCGGCGGAGTTGCCGTCGTCCTCCCCCGCGGCCACCCCCCCATCAAATCAGGGGCGCTTATCCCTGGGTGCGCTGTGTTCGCCACTATCCATCGCGCGGGCGTAGCCGTCCGCCAGGCCACAATGCCAATGCCATTCGTGCCCTGAATGAAGCCGCAGAGGATTGGGGCGCCACCCTCGCGTTTTGGGGCGGCGATGTCAACGTCCAGCTTTCTTGCCCGCGGGAGGGCGAATTGGAGGAGGCATCTCTTTTGCCCGCGCTTTTGGAAAGCCGCGGCGTCATCCCCGCCCCCATTGCGGGCCCGACCAGAGCAGACAGGGAGAACGAGGCGCAGAGTGACATGGTTGCTCGCCCCCTGCCCCTGGTCTGCGCCTACAGGGTCTGGAAGGCTTGGAAGCCCTCGCTCTCGGACCACGCCGTCCTTTTCTTTGACCCCGAAGGGGGCGCGCGTACCCGTCGCCTGGACGCGCCGACCGCCGCTCGACTCAAAGCACTCCCCGCCTCGGCCCGCGCTGACCTCCGCCGCGTCTATATGTTCCTGGAGGGTACCTTCAGCGTCCCTTGCGCTGACCTCGCGGACGGGCTCCAGCCGCCCGACTGGGTCCGCCGCCCCGCGGCACCGGGCGCCCTTCCCGACCGGCACGCCGATAGCGACGACGGCGACGCCGAGGTCGAACCACAGGACCACCAGAGTCACACCTAACGTCGGTGACGATTCCCCCTTTCCACTCATGGAGGAGGGAGAAGGGAGGAGGGAGGAGGGAGGAGGGAGGAGGGAGGAGGCTGCCCTCCTGGTCCTGGGCCGGCACGCACTTTCTGCGGCACTCCAGGATTGGTGGGCCCATCGGCCGAGACGCAGAGGTGGGCTGGAGCCCGGCGGGCTCCTCGCCTCCGCCGCCCTGCGTATAATGAGGCCTCTCGCCCCGCTGGCTTGCTCGCCGGACGGTTCACTGAATGCGGCTGGGAGGGGCGTGATTTTCCTGCCTGCGAGGCGCATCGATGGCTCCGGCGACGGGGCCGAGAGCCTCCGGCGCCGAGCAGGCTGGCTCACCCCGTGGCAAGGAGGGCCTGGAGTGGAACGCCCTCCCCTCGCCGCCCGTTACAGAACTGGTCGCGAGGTCTTCGTGCAAGCCCATTCTGTCATTGGTGTCCGCTCCCCCAACAGGACCTGGCGCGACGAACCTGCCAATGTCGACCGCGTCCTCTGGGGTAGCCGGAGTCCTATCTGGCAGACCGGTCCAGCGATGCCCACCACCGCTGAGCGCATTCTGACGTGGCATTTCCGTGGTAAAGGGCCAGTCGAGCTCCTTGGGACCCCCTCCCCCGGTTGGGGCCGGATTGCTTCCGCTGTCCTCGCCCCCAGCGGCAGTGCCCCCGGGGTAGATGGCGAGCCCTGCGAAGTTTACCATCCGGGGTCCCGCGTCGTTTCCTGCCTCCCCGCGCAGGCCTGGCACGCCCCAGCGACGTGGGGCCCCTGCAACTCCCAACCTGCCTGGTCCGCCTTTTTGGCGCCACCCTCGCTGGCCGATTGGGGCTGGCCGCCGAGCCCCTCTTGAGCCCCCGCCAGGCGGCCAAGAGAGGAGGACAGTGTGGCCCAAGCATCACTCGCGTCACCACCCACCTCGGCCCCCCCCCCTCTCCCGACCCCGGACCTGGGGGCGCCTGGGGGGCCCGCCTCGGCCCCTGCCAGCGCGCTGCCAGCGACTGCATCCAACAAACCCTCGGCAACGTCGGGTCTGCGCCCACAGCTGCAGTTGTTTTCCGCGACCAGAACAACGCCTTCGAGAGAGTCTCCCTTCGGCGGATGGGCCGACTCCTTTATACCAGTGGCAGATGCCGGCATGGATGCAGCACGCAATCGACGCCCTGATCTTCAACCGACGCGTCCAGACACGCAACGGCCGCCTCATATGTTGTCACAGGGAACTCCTCCGCTCTGTCGGTCACAATTTAGCTGACTTTCAGTGGATTCCCAGGCCGACGCCCCCAAACCCCCGATCAAGTTTGAACATTTTTTTGGTTGAGTCCTTACAGGGAGTTTCTTCGTTGAACAAGCAGTCGTTGTCCCAATGTTTCCTCAATTCGACGTGCACATTTCCTATTGAATTCCAGGTGGACAACGAATCGTGCAGTCAACAACTCTGTGGGACGCACGGATCGTTTTATATCTTATAACTTTCTTGTGGCAAATCGTATATAATATTAAAGACTTCTGCCGTGTGGTGAGATCCTCGCGTTCCGATTGAATTGCTATACGCCAGCGCGTCGAACATTCAAGAATTATGCGGGTGGCTGGGGTCGGCGCTTTCTTCTATCTGAGTTCTTACGGCCAAGCATATTCCCCAATCAGAGCTTGCCTCTGTAGGGGTTCTAGCGGATTTAAGGGTAGGTGAGGTGTGCCGCCGATTCGGTGGCCGGGCCCGGGTGCCCGGGTGCCCGGGTGCCCGGGTGCCCGGGTGCCCGGGTTTGCCGCCGATTCGGTGGCTGGGCCCGGGTGCCCGGGTGCCCGGGTGCCCGGGTGCCCGGGTTCGCCGCCGATTCGGTGGCCGGGCCCAGGTGACCGGATGCCCGGGTGCCCGGGTGCCCGGGTGACGGGTGCCCGGTGCCCGGGTGGGTGCCCGGATGCCGGGTGCCGGGTGCCCGGATGCCCAGGTGCCGGGTGCCCGGTGCCCGGGTGGGTGCCCGGGTGCCAGGTGCCGGGTGCCGGGTGCCTGGTGCCCTGTAGCCCTATAGCCTTATAGCGCTATATCCCTATCGCCCTATAGCCTTATAGCCCTATAGCCCTATAAACCTATAGCCCTATAGCCCTTTACCCTATAGCCCTATAGCCCTGTAGCTCTATTACCTTATAGCCCAATAGCCCTATAGCCCATATAGCCCTACAGCCCTAAAAAGATTATGATTGGGGTTTTTCTCCGGTATCATCAAGTATTACATAATCGTGTGGGAGGGTTGGACCGGCGAATTTCCTATTGAAGTCTTCTTGAACATCAAATCGGGTATTCAACAGTTCAGGTGATTGGAGAATTCCGCTGGAGGCAAGAATCCGAGCATTTCTTATTGAACTTCTTTTGATTA
>CAUYUJ010005396.1:37500-47500 GCA_963575745.1 Prorocentrum cordatum
TTCTTAGAAGGCGCGGGCCTTATCTATAGATGTAAGGCCAGCGCCTTTAAGAAGCAGCCTGCTTCTAAGAAGCCCTCCCCCCTCCCCCCCACCCCCTTGTGCGCGCCGCCAAGGCTGGTGCTGGGGCTGGGGCCAGGGCTGGTGCCGGGATCGGGAGCGGGAGCGGGGGCCAGGGCCGGGACCGGGACCGGGGCCAGGACCGGGAGCGGGGTCGGGGGCCATGCAGGGGCCGGGGCCAGGAGCCAGGAAATTGGACCGGGACCAGCCGCCGGGCCGGGACCGGGACTGGGGCGAAAACGCTGATCGCCCCCCCCCATGCACCCCCCTGCAGCCGCAGGGGCCGGCGAAAACGCTGAACGGCCCTGCCCAAGCAGAGCGGAGGTCAAGCGAAGCTCGAGCTCGCGCTCTTTGAAACTCACACCGGATCGGCCGATTCTGCGTCGCCTAGCGTGCGCGCTTTATTTGTTTAGGATGGGTTGCCGATCGGTGGTCGCCTGTCCTAAGCGCGCCGCTGGTGAATCCCATCCGTGCTGCTGTAAATGGGTACGCTTGCCGAAAAGTTGTTTGCCTGCCCCAGTCCCTAGTAAACTTCGCAATGTGGTGCAGGAGGGGCGGCTGTTGGCCTACCTGCGGCTGCTCTCGGCGAGGTATGACTTTCGCTCGCCTCTCGCGGTGATGAGTGGGTGAATTAAAACTTTCATTCACTTGTCTGGTGTGATGCTTGCGTAAAAGTGACGCGATGCGCTTTGTTCTCCTCCCCTCCCGATCTGAATGCGGGCTGCTTAGCTGTATGGGCGATCGGGGGCAAAGCAGGAACGAGCGCATGGCGGCCGTTTATTCTCAGGTGTCGAGATCAGGATATGACCAGTCCACGCGATTGCTATTTGAGTAGAGGAAAGATCCTCATCTACCCCTACATCGTCTCCCATGACGAGCCTCAGCCTGGAGGCACCTTTTCGACTGTCTAGCCCCCTCTCCTGAAGGCGGTTTGATGTCGTGTGGTGATTGTTTGGGAACCTCCAGGGGGCTCGTTTGGGCTTTGGGGGGCCTCCTGGGGCCTCCTGGGCCGTCTCATGCGCCTCTTGGCCATCTTGGGCTGTCTTGGGGACCGTTTTGGGTCCATCTTAGCCTGTTTTCGGCCTTTCTTGGGGTCCTTGGGCTGTCTTGGGTGCCTCTCGGGCCCTCCCAGGTCCGTCTGGAGCCGTTTTTGGGCTCTCTACCCCCCCGTCGTGCTTCGACTTTGGAGGCATCCGAGGCAAATCGAATGTGCTGAAAGCGGTAGTTTGCCAGGGTCCAGCTTTCGAAAGACGTTGGAGGTGTCCAGAGCTTTTCTGAGGTGACAGTGGGCCTCCTTGAGGCCATCTGGGGCCACGCGGAGAACATGGCGAGGCAATTCGGAAATTGCGGAAGCCATGTCGAAGCCGTCGGAACCCATCCGGGAGCAGAGCCGAGGCCGCCGGCACCCCGCTGGCACCGCCGGCACTTTTGTGTCTTCCGCCCCCTTCCAAACCGGACAGGTTGAGTTCCCGGGGAAGGGTTTGGAGAGGGGGAACATCTCACCCGCCGAGCAACCCAGATGGGGTCGGCGGATGACAGGATACGCCTTCCCGTAACGAGAAGGTGGTGGGAATTTGATAGAAGAAATTGAGTCCATATTTACAGACGAACCGAAAAGCGAGGGGCAACTGGTTCGCCGCTGCAAATGATAATTCGTTCCCCCACCATCTTTGTCAAAACCCAATGCAAGGGTGCGGCGGGGTGGGCAGCATGGTGCATGGTGTGTGCACAGGTGCAAGAAGCCGTTCTCCTTGGTTTTGGCTACGGATAGTGCGTGAGTGCGCAGCGGACATATATGTTCCCGCCTTGGCATCCTTGTACCGAGTGCGAGGTGGCCGCGCAGTGCCCGTGCATGATCCAGATTTTGTCGTCACGTGTGCGTTTTGTGTTTTGTGACAAGGATGGTGGGGTCGGTGGGCGTATGGTTCGAGGTTGGCGGGTGGTCGAGGTGGGAAGGAGACGATGTTGATGAACAAGGAGCAGGTGTACCCCACTCCGAAACGGAAGTCGTTGGGATGGAAAGGGACCGCTCTCAAACACCTGCGCCAAGAGGGCTGGGATTTTGATGACACCGCGCAGGGATATGAAGGCCACCTTCGCGCGGCAGAAGATTGCCACGCAGGGAGCAGGGATGCTGAGGCCGTGACCCTGTGCGCGTGACACTGTGGCCAACCACCGCACAAGGCCACCACGCAATACATCAAATGGCAGGCGGCGGGACCGTATCGGCGGGACCACGCAGGGCACCGAAGGCCTGAAACCTATGGGCGGGACCATGGCGAATCGCCGCACGAGGTCATCACGCGGGCTGATAGATGCCGATACCTGATGTGCAGGACCTCCTGCATCCGTGATCCGACCAATTCGGCCATCTCTCTCAAGCCAATTTGAAACCTTTCAGTGGAATCGCTATCTTGGTTCTTCGGTGTATGGAGAGGGAGCACGAGAAAGGGAAGCATCGACAAGGACCGAACAAGAGAGAGAGAGAGAGAGAAAGAGAGAGAGAGAGAGAGAGAAAGAGAGAGGGAGAGAGGAGAAAGAGAGATAACGAGACATACACACATATACACATATATATATATATATGTTTGTATATATATATACAGATAACTAGAGAGAGAGAGAGAGAGAGAGAAAGATATAGAAAGAGAGAGAGAGAGAGAGAATGAGAGAGGGGAATAGTCATTATATGATAATGCGGTCGAGTCGGGAACAGGACTCACCACGGGGAGAACTTTGCCATCCCGAACGAGGTCAAGTATTCAGGTATTCGTTTTTCTTAGTCTTCGACGTCGGTGCCCGCTCGTACGGCAAAGCGCGCCATGACATTTTTGAATTGTTCGTGCGATTGCCTCTATCTAGTTCGCCTCGCCCTCGTGGGAAGACACGTGCGCCTCCAAGAGTTTCTAGGGGTCTCCTGGGGCCTCCAGGTGGACTACGGTAGCTTCGCGTCGTGTCGACCGGCGGCGACCCCGCTGCCGACGTTCAAGGTTGCACGCCGCCGGCGACCCAGAATCGGTCGATGTCGAACGATCGGACGTTTCGGAAGCAGCCGATCGTTCAAGTTTGAACGATCCCCGCGGTGTGAGAATCCACTGCCGAAGCTGCACGACACGAACCCGCCGTACGCAGCTCGTCCCAGGACTCCCGGCGCCTCCAGTTGGGGGCCGCCAGCGGCCTCATTGAGCTTCCACTTTCTCCGGGGCCTTCAGCGATTCCAGAGAACCTCTAGCGATACCAGAGGCCTCTGACCCTGCGGGGGTGCTTCGGTGAGGGCATCCTCAGGAAGGTCCCACAGTAGGACGTCGACAACTTCGAGACACTTCGAAGCATTCAGCGCGGCAATCAAGTTGCCTCATCAGCGGGAGAGCGTTTGTCGGGCTTCGAATGGGGCCCGGAGAAGCTGCCCAGGGAGCTTTTGGAGCTTCCAGGGCTCTTCTGGGTGTTCCCAGATTCGGCCTCCCGAGGGGCGTCCGCAATGAGATTTGCCTTGCGAGTCTCCCGTGGGAGCCTTCCAGATTTGAGGCCTCACGAGGACTTCGGTGAGCTTCCAGGGGTTTCTCAGTTTCCCAGAGTGGGTTTCTCAGTGAGACTTCTAAGCGTTGCGAGGGCACTGGGCGTGGGGATGGGGGTCCCGCAGTTGGATCTCGATCATTTCAGCATCGTTCGAGGCAAGTCTCCGTGGGGACCAGGAGGCCTCCAGAGACCTCCAGGGAATCCACACGGGCTTCTCCCAGCAAGTTCGAGGTGACGCGAACCATCCTCGCGAGCCTTGCGACGGGGGTCAATGCAAACGCGGGTCAGCCAGAGCGCCGCGTCTTGTAGGATCTTGCAAAGCCAGGTTGCATTGACCCGGGTTTGCGCGCAGGATCCTGCAGGATCTTGCAAGAGCCTGCAAAGCCCGACTGACCCGAGTTTGGAGTGACCCAGGTCAGTAGGTCCCCGACGAACCATCTCCAGGAGCGCATCGCGCATTTCTTCCTCTTGCCTCGGGGAGACTCGGGAGGTTGGGCCCAAAGCGTGGCGAGGGAGGGGAGGTTCATATTTTGTTTCACGTCTGTAAGCACTTGCCATCCCCCTACTTACACAGGAACTGAAAATGATGACCCCCACTACAGAGAAGTTGAACATGACGACCGGCTACCCGAGGCGTCGCCTCCCGGCTGCCCCCGCGCAGATCCGGCGCTGCGCCTCGGATCGGGCCCGCGGCAGGGCAGTCGAGCAACGCGCAAAACATAATAAGCACTATTGCACGACAACTTGACCGATGGCGGGATGAAGGGGGGGAGGGGCGTTGGACGAGCAATGGGACGAGGAAGCTGAGATGGCGTGTGCAGCGGCGGAGCGCAGTCAGGGGGAGCCATGCCCACCTCTTCTCGGCGGCGCGCGCAGTGGCTCTCCTCAGGGAGACGCTGCCCGAAGCACCCCGTCGGCCGAAGCACTGTCTGCGAATTCAGACTGTCTGCTTGTCAATTTGCAGCGATAGGCGGAACGAGGAAGTACATAGCTACCAAGATATCGTATGCGGTGGTCGGGTTCAGTAATGTCCTGGATGGATGGGCTCGGTCATGTCCTTTGTGATGTCAATACTGCGGCAATTTAGTCCTTGACAAAAATATTCACACGCTTGAACACTGGCAGAGATGGGTAGAGCTTGCCACGTCTTGTGCCCAGGGTCACCGAAACATTTCGTCGAGCATTGTGTTGCGATTCGGAGCGAGTTGGACGGTGCTGTCGCGATTGGCACGCCAGGTTCTTGTTCCATCTTATATAGCACCCCGCAATCGCGGATAAGAGTGAGGGGGCGGGCGCGGGCGACGCGGACGTCGTCGAGCCGGTGGACCTCGTGGCCCCCACCTTTCCTGTCGATGGCGCTCTCCTCCTCCTCCTCGTCCTCCTCCTCCTCTTCCTCGTCCTCGTCCTCGTCCTCGTCCTCGTCGTCATCGTCATCCTCCTCCTCCACCTCGTCCTTCTCTTCTTCCTCGTCCTCCCTCTCCCCCCCTCGTCCTTCCATCATCGTCCTCCCATTGTCGTCCACCCCCTCATCGGCCTCCATCATCGTCCTCCCATTGTCGTCCATCATCATCATCATCCTCCCCCTCCTCCCCCTCCTCCCCCTCCTCGTCCTCCTCCTCCCCCTCCTCCCCCTCCTCGTCCTCCTGCTGCTCCTCTTCCTCATCTTTCTCCACATTCTCCTTACAGCCTCTCTTCTTTCGCGTCCTCCTCGTCCCCTGTTTACTCCTCCTGCCTCCCCCTCCTTTCCCAAGATAACGGCAACGCAATCCTTTTTCCACTTTATGCTCCCCGACTTCTCTGATCAAGGCAACTCGCCAGGGCAAAGTTGCTGGACGGGCTGGTGTGGATGCGCGGGGCTTGACGAGGTCGTTGCGGGCGCAGACGGCATGCACAAATCCGCCGCCGCGCTTGTGCGGCATTGGTTTGTTCGGTGAACGTGGTTTGAGTCGCGGGTGGGTCGCGGGCTTGCTTTCCACCTCCACCTGGAAGGAATGCAAAAACAGCCCGCCGCAGGCGCCGAACAATTTGGTTTGTACACTGAACGTGGAATGGGTCGCGGGTGGGCCGCGGGTTCTCCACCGGGGACGAATGCAAAAAATGCCCGCCGCAGGCGCCGAAAACAATGGTATGTGCCCTGATCGTGGTCGCGGGTGGGCCGCGGGCTCTCCACCTGAAACAGATGCAAAAGATGCCCGCCGCAGGCGCCGAAAAATGTGGTTTGTACCCTGGACGTGGTTTGGGTCGCGGGTTGGTCGCGAGTTGGTCGCGGGGTGGGTCGCGGGCTCTCCACCTGGAAGGAATGCAAAAAAGCCCGCCGCAGGCGCCGAAAATGGTGGTTTGTACCTTGAACGTGGTTTGGGTCGAAGGTGGGTCGCGGGTGGGTCGCGGGGTGGGTCGGGTGGGTCGCGGGTGGGTCGCGGGTGGGTCGCGGGTGGGTCGCGGGTGGGTCGCGGGGTGGGCGCGGGTCGCGGGGTGGGTCGCGGGCGGGTCGCGGGGTGGGTCGCGGGTGGGTCGCGGGTGGGTCGCGGTTGGGTCGCGGGGTGGGTCGTGGGGTGGGTCGCGGGGTGGGTCGCGGGTGGGTCGCGGGGTGGGTCGCGGGTGGGTCGCGGGTGGGTCGCGGGGTGGATCGCGGGGTGGGTCGTGGGTGGGTCGCGGGTGGGTCGCGGGTGGGTCGCGGGTTGGGTCGCGGGGTTGGTCGTGGGTGGGTCGCGGGGCGGGTTGCGGGTGGGACGACGACAACAAACAACAACAAACAACAACAAACAACAACAAACAACAACAAACAAGAACAAACAACAACAAACAACAGCAACGATAATCCGCACCGCGAAATCCCACTTTAACCACGCACCCAGGGACAGTGAATGACCGTTCGGCCCCCTCATTCTGATTATTATTCTCATCAGGGCAGCGGCTGACGATTCCAGACCTCAGCGCTTTTCCGATTTTCTGTACGGTGATTCAAAGACACGTCCACGCCCAGATCCTGGATGTGGTGGCCAAGGATATTCCTGTGATGATGGTCAGGAATCTTTCGGCATCCAGCGAAACACGACGACCATGGACCCCCATGCTCGCTGCATATCTGTTCAATGACCACTGTCCTCGCCGTATTTGCTTCTCTCTATCACTCTTCCCAATCCCCTTCCTCTTACCCATCTCATTATCATGTGTTTCACCCTCTCGCTGGCTCTCCTTGTTGTGCCTTGTCTCCTATCTCTCTTTCCTTCTCTTTAGCCAGTGTGTGTAGAAGGACTTTGCCCTCTGCCGCCGTCCCCATTTGATTGCTTGCATGGCTACACTTGTTCTGATGGTTAGTTTGTTGGCTTGTCTGACTGGCAACTCTGCTGGTTCGCTTGTTGTCTAAATCGAAGGTTGGGAGCTGTTTTCGGTTGGTTGCTGCCTGGCTGGTTGCGCGCATCTGTGGTCAGTAACGACGGATGGTAGCCTCAAGCGCGTGCTTCTGTTGTAGGTTACGAGGGTTCGCGGCTTCGGTCGGCAGCACCCTATCCCATGTTTTTTTGAGGATTCGTGGCCTCCCTCGGGTTTAGGGCTGAATTTTCAGGATACGGCGAGGGGATCGAAAAGTGCCCCCTGGGCCCAAACTCCCACAGACAAATATTTGTTTTCGGCTCGGGGGGGCTTTTTTGGGCAGCCTCCGCGGGGTGGGTACCTGGCCTTGGCAGCGCGAACTTGTTGTAATCTTGTGGCCTTGGGAATGCGGGTTTGTAGCATTTTTGATTGGATTGTAGCCCCGAGAGTGCGAGCCCGTTGTAGTTTACAATGGTTTGTAGCCTCGGGAGTGCGAAGTTGTTGAAGTACTAGGGTATTGTGGCCTCAGGAGCGCGACTGCGTGGTAATTCACAGAAGCGATGGAGGCCTCGGGCGCGCGAAATCGCTATGACTCAGCATGGATTGTCGCGTCGGGAGTGCGAAGCTGACGTGATATACAATGGATCGTTGCTTTGGATGCGTGAGTCTGTTACACACTGCGAGCGATTTTGGCGCCGGGAGCGCGAACGCGTTGCACTCGAGAGATTGTGGCCGGACTTGCAGGGGGGGCGTGACCTCGGGAGCACGGCTGCGCCTCATCTGCGAGGGACCGTGGCCTCGGGAGCGCCAATGCGACGTGTTCAAGGCATGATAGGACTTCGAGAGCGCTCGGGAGCGCTACTTTATATGGAAACTTACCATGGCTTGCGGCCTCGGGAGTGCGAACGTGTTGTACGCTGCATTGGGTTGTGGCCTCGGGAGGGCGAATGCGATGCAATTTAGGAGGATGTGGTTTCGGGAGCACGGGAAACTCGGGTCGTTTGCAAGGGGTTGTGGCCTAATGGGTACGCACCCGCGTTTTTCACATCTCACTCCACCCAGTAATTCGGGGTATGTGATTCTGGGGTGGTAACGGGCCACTTTTCGGCTGGGGGGTTCGTGCGTTCTGCACCCTTCCAATTTTGGAGCAAAGAGCAGTGATTCATAGCATTTGGGACCTTGGAACAGAGAACCTGCACTGGACTGGCACTGGAACCAAGGAGGTAGGGACTGGTAGCAGAGAGCAGAAACTTCGGCCACGCGGCCTGGTAAATCCCAAGAAGGCCGACGGAACCCACCGTAGCACCGGCCCCCGCACCTCGAAGCATCCCCCCTCTTCCTCGACAAGCCTCAGACGTGGGAACTGCGAGTCTAGAATGCCGCCGGCCACCAGCGAGTTGTGGAATCTATCCTCATCGATTTTAGAGAAATGCGTTGTGTCTTGGCGTGCTTGGGGCTGGACCTAGCGAGGGAGCTACCAGTAGATCGGACGCCTTGTGGAACGCGTGGCAGCGGAAAGAGAGAGAGAGAGAGAGAGCGAGAGAGAGAGAGAGAGAGAGAGAGCGAGAGAGAGAGAGAGAGAGAGAAAGAGAGATTCAGAGAGCGAGAAAGAGAGAGAGAGAGAGAGAGCCAGAGACAGTCGAGATATCCGTCGACGAGCAGTAGGAGGCCTCCCTCCTTGGCGCCAGATCCTCATCATCCTGATCATCACCTGTATGTCGACCGTGTCGGTGGTGATGGGCCTCGGCTCTGGTATCAAGTTCCTTTCACAGGTCCGCGGGTTGGAGGGCGTGAAGAGAAGTGCCGCGCGGGCGACGTGTGCGAGATGTTCGAACCATGGAGGGAGGATGGGGGAGAAGAGGAACACTAGGATGGGAGAGGGGGGGAAGCGAGAAGGGGATGAAGGATGAAGGATGACTGGGAGGAGGGGCGGGGCAATGAGGAGGGAGGGGTCGGGACGGGAGGGGTTTGGAGGAGGTGGAGGAGTTGACGGAGGCGCGAAGTGGCGTTGAGGGACCTGGCCAATCCTATACGACCACCCTTCGGGTGATAAGGAGGCTTGGGGGGCGGGGGGTAAGAAACTAACTGATGACAATCTTGGTGGTTGTGATGAGGACGATGCTGGTGATGTGCCCTCGGGTCGGCGACGACGCGTGATGATGATGATGATGATGATGATGATGATGATGATGATGATGATGATGATGATGATGATGATGATGATGATGATGCTGGTCGCGATGAGTGCTGTTGTTTGTTATCCCAGCCGGCGCGCTCCTGATCCCACTGCCAATCCCACTGTCGATCCCACTGCAGATCCCACGGGTGATCGATCTCACTGTCGATCCCACTAAAGATCTCACAAGCGATCTGACCATCGATCTCACAACAGATCTCGCTATCGATCTCACAACGGATCTCACAATCGATCTTCCAGACGATCTCACTATCGATCTCGCCGCCCTGCTCCGGGACAGTGACTCGCGCCGCCCTGCTCCGGGACACGGGTCACCGACGGGGCACCGACGGCCGACGGGACACCGACGGGACACTGACGCGCCACCGACGAGGCACCCCTGGCCACCGCGCGGTGGGGGGCGGGGCGGACAGCCTGCTCCACAGCCCCTAGCCACGGCGGCATCATTCCTCTCGTGCGCCCACGCAGCCTCGCCTCGCCCGCGCGCGCGACACGAACACGAAAGCGAAAACGATTTCCCGGTGGGGGAATCTCTGTTCCACCGCGACCTCACCCCCGCAACCTCCGATACCAGGACATATGCAACGTCCCCCTACATGTGTGTGCACACTTCGCCTATCCCCACCAGTCGCAGCGGCCCCTACAGCGGCCGCAGCGGCCCCTGCAGCGGCCTCTGGCCAGGATGGTCAGGCTGGCGACCGCTGGAGCCGGACATCGCACACCCACGCACCCTCCGTCCCTGACGACCTCCCAACACCCCGGTCCGGCCCGTGGCCCTCCTACGGGCGCGCACAAGCCGACCCCTCACAGAACCTGACCGACCCCCTCACTGCCCTTTACATGTACCTAACACCTCTGGAACGGGTCCAGCTCTCCCCCCCCCCCCGGGCGAGACCCCGGCCGAGACCGTGAAGCGAC
>CAUYUJ010005396.1:50000-61777 GCA_963575745.1 Prorocentrum cordatum
GTCGAGGCCACGCCGTCCGGACTCGACAGGCATGCCCGGCCTCCGAGGCCTCGGCACCGCAGCCGGCCCGGTACAGCCAACGTTGCTCGCCCACGACCAGTCACCCACAGCTGCTCCCCCAGAGCGCCCAGTTCGCCAGCCGGGGATCCGACCTGGCCGCCGCCCTTGCTCAGCTCGGATTCAGACCTCTTCCCAGGCCAGCGCGTGGCCTGCGGCCGCATTGTTGGTGGCCCCTGTGCATCCAAGATGCTGTGTATTTGCGCGCGTTGACCCGTGGCGCACCGTCCACCCAGACAGTCTGGGGTATCCAGTCGTATCAGGTGCAGCTCGCTTCGCTGCCCGCCGCGCCAGCCTGGCGCCCCTAGACACCGCGTGCCGTCCACCCCGACTGTGCGTGGCGCTCGTCCCTTCAGCTTCGCGCGGGATTTTGCGCCGGTTAGGTGCCCCTTGGTCGGCCGCGTATTGTCCACCCCGGCAGCGCGTGGCTCTCTGCGGCTTCGGCGGCCATTGCTTAGCCGCAGTCCGCGCTGGTTCGGTGCCCCATGGGCCCGCCATGCACTGTCCGCCCCGGCAGCGCGTGGCCCCGCGGCTTATGCCGCAGTTTTGTTGCAGGCAGCGCGCCCGCTCGGCAGCCCCCTGCTGGTCGGCCGCATTTGGGCGCCCGCGGCCCGGTCTTGCTCGCGTGAGGATGCGGGCGGATCGTAGGTGATCGCAGCATTGCAGTGCGCGGGCCGCCCTCCTCCAGCTCCCGCTGGCGCCGGGCGCCCAGGCTGCCGCCCAGCCTGCGGGGGCCTCCATGCAGGCGGGGCACTCCTCTTCCCTGCCCCCCCCTCCCCGCCCCCTCTGCCTTGCCCCCCCCCCCCGCGCGCCGCCGTGGCGCTCGCGCTGCTGCCGCGGCTGGCAGATACCCCCGTGTGGCAGTGCTCCCGGGCCTGGTCTTGCCGCCCGCGCCCATCTCGCGGGCCCAGCATTTTGCTGGGGGCAGTCTGGGACTTCGATTGCTCATGTACTTGCCGTGCCTCGTCGACCCAGCAGCCCGCCTGGGCGGCCGCGCGGCGCCTTTCCTGACGTGCAAGTACCTAGTCTTACTTCATTGATGATGGCATCACTGCAGTATGTGCCTCCTTATCGCCCGCGGGTGCCCCGGCGCTGCGGGCCGGCTGCCGCCGTGGTTCCCGCCGACGGGGCCGGCCGCGCCAGCGCGCTCAGGACGGAGTATGCCGGTTCTGAGTGGACCCGCCTCCTCCCCCCTTCCACGGCCGCCCTGTCCGTCTTTTCCCTTTCCTGCACGATGGCCAATTCGCTTTGCGGTGCCCTCGTTTAGCTCTGACGCTAGTGCAGCCATTCTGCCTCGCCGCCGACGGAGAAAAAGTGCGCGTGGGCATGGGTGTGCGCGTGCGAATTCGCCTGGCCCTCTGACGCCTCCCGCAGCGCAGGCGGATTCATTGGGTGCTATGTCTGGTGGTTTCATTGCGCAGCGTTGGCAGACAAACCGGGGGCATTCGCATCGTGCAGGAAGTGCTGCTCGCGTGGGGGGTGCTCGTGGTATTGTTCGGCATTTTCGTCCGATGGGCGTTCGCGTTGTAGTCGCCGCGACGATTGAAGGGTTGAGGTGGGTGATGTTGCGGAGCTGGCCAGGCCCATGCGGCATTTTATGTGTAAGTGATGTGTCGCCCTGTCGAAATTGTGGTTTTGGTATGCGGTATCCAAAGTCCTGAGCTCTGGCGTCTAACGCTTGATTGCACCGTGTTGCCTTGGGAAACCGCGGTTTTGTGCGACGTGCGCGCCTGATTGATTTCGTTGTGCTCGCTGGTTGCGGTGCATGACGTCGAACTTGTATTGGCGAAGTCGACTGCCCGCGAATGCTCGATCCTGCAGGGTTTCGAAAAGAGCGCTCCAATCAGTTTATGTTACTTCCCGAGCTTTGGAAGCTGCAGGTGTCATTCCTCGACGGGGCTCTGCTGTTCTGGGCGGCCCCCGCTGGAGGAGGACATCCGGTCGTGGGGCAGATCGCGTTGGCCGCGGTGGCTTGGAGCTGTGGCGGGGCGTGCTGCGAGCCAGCGCCCCAGCTGCGGCCCCCGCCGCCGTTGTGGATGATGCGCGCTTCGGCCCCTGCTGGTGTGGCGCCGCAGGGGGCTGCGGCGAAACCGAACCGCGTTTGTACCGCTACGGAGTATCGGTGGGCGTCGCGCCGGAGCGACGCGTTATGCAAACGCCCCAGACCGTGCCTTGGAAAGTGATGCAACTCCCGCGCCGCTCAATTTCAATTTCATTGTTCACGCGGGGCGCAGCGCGATTCGAAGGCGGACTCCTTCAAAAGTAGCGGCTTGATGGATTTTCCTGGCGATGTGAAAGCGAGGGGAGCAAAGGGGTCTTGCCGACGCAATCGGGCTTGGTCTTGACTACGCTGCGTTGCGCAGGGTGGTCGACGCCAGGGACCGAGCGAATGCGCCCCGCCCCTGGAACGCCGTGGTCGCCGGCTGCACCTGACCGAGAAGACCGACGGACAACCGCGCGGCCCCGACCTACTCGGTGGTCAGCCATGTCTCGCAGGCCTACAGGTTGACACCAACGCCAAGATCGGCGGTGCGCCTCCACCGAGGGACGAAGATCCCGATCTCGGTGATGGTGGTAATATTCTGGCTTCCAAGGTGGCCGAAATATTGCCACCAACACCGAAATCGAGGATCATCTTCCCCCTGTGGAGGCCATCCCCTGTGTTGGTGTTGGTGACCATTTCCAGGCCTCCAAATGTCGCGGGTTCGAACTTATGCCAGCTCGTAGCGATGGCCGCTCCAGCATCATGTAATCGCTTCGCTCACTCCTTGCTCACCCTGCATCGTTCAGGAGGGGAACAAAAACACACAGACACAATGAATCGTCGATTCCTCAGAACATATGGAAAAATATGGGAAGTGGGGGGGAAGATAAAAACCCAGAAAATATGGGAAAATATGGGGAATCATTTCATTGGTATGTATTTATTTGTGTGTCCCAGGGCCCCTTCAATCGTTGCGGCCGCGTGGTGGCGTGCTCGCGCCCGGGGGGACCGGTGAAGCAGGCTTGGCGGTCTTCGGGGAGATCTTGGGAGATGTGGCTCGCACCCTGTCGAAGAGAGCCGGTGGACTGCCCTGGAGAGCGCCCTGGGATAGCCGAGTTTCGAGACGTGCATGGGTTGCGGGTCAAAGTCCTCATGGATGCTCTTTGGGGTCTTCTCGGATGGGGGCCTCAGGGGAGCAGTTTTTTCGGGGCTTGTTGTGAGTCCTGGGTGGCCTCTTGGGGGCCTCTTGTGGCCTCTTGGGGGGCTCGTGGGGGTCTCTGGGGGCTTCCTGGGCGCCTCTTGGGGCCGACAGCTCGAAATGTCTGTTCGGGTCCCCCGTCTGGGCCCGCTCTTGGAGCCGTCTTGGGAGCCTTTTCGGCCATCTTGAAGGCCTCTAGGGCTGTCTTGGGGCCCTCTGGGGCCGCTATGGGCGCTCTTGGAGGCCTCTTGGGCCGCGTTGGGGCGATCCTGGAAGCCCCCTGGGCCGTGTCGACAGCCCGGGTAAACCGAAAAGTCGAGAACGCCAGAAACCTTCAAAAACTGGCATAACATTTATTAATTTATACCTCTGTGGGCCCTGTTGGGAGGTCTCTTGGAACCCTGTTGGGGCGTCTTGAAGGCGCTTTGGGCTGTCTGGAGGCTGTTGTCGGCGTCTTGGATCGTTCTGGGGCCGTGTCGGACCATGCTGAGCTCTCATGGAGGCCACTTGAAGCGCTCCTGGAGCGCTCTTGGGAGTTTATCGGGATCTGCTCGGGACCTGCTCGGGGCCTGCTCGGGACCTGGCCGGGATCTTGCCGGGGTATTTTTCGTCCAGGGACCCCCGGGGGCGGCCCCGAGCGCGCGAATTAGACATATTGTTAGTCAATTACCAGAGATCTTAGCACGCACTTGGCCCGTTTGGCTGGTGAATTGGAGATTGCGGGCCCCGAAGTCAAGACTGAGACCGAGGCAGCCGCGCAGATCCGCAAGAGGAGGGTGGGGGTCAAGCTGGAGACGTCCAGGGGGCGGGGCAGCGGTCAAAAAACAACTCCCGCAGACGACGACGAAAACGCAGTGGCGACCAAAGATGCTGAGCGCAGATGGCTGGGTCCAGTTCGTGCCCGGCATTGAGTCCGTCTTGCTGATCGACGCGCAGTGAATCGACGCCGCGGTCGTCGGTGAAGTCTTTGCGATGTCGACTGGGGACTAGGCTCGGCCTGGGATCTCGCAGCGCGGCAGACCATCATGGCATGCCGTTTTGATGTGCCATGGGAACGCGGCAGACCAGCGCGGCTGTCCACAGCAACGCGGCATATTAGCACGGCAGACAACAGGGGCAAGGCAGGCCAGCGCGGCAGACCACTTGAGCATGGCTGACCAGCTTCTCAGACCACAGGGGCACGGCTTGGTCGACCGCGCGGCGCGCCCGCTTCGACCCCCAGCCCCGAGGTCCGTGAGATCGAGCGCGAGGCCATCCTGCGTTGGCCGGAAAGCGACCCCGGGGAAGCCGACCCAGACAGCGAACTCGAACCCGAAGACGGGGACAGGTGCTGGCTGCAGCATCTTGTGTGACGACGAAGCGTGCAGCGTGTGCCTATCCCCCAAGACGGTGCAGCCAGGGATCGTCGTCGGCTTCCAAGGCTGCCGGCCCAAAGGGGCCCTGGCCCTGGCGGGCGTGGCTGACGGCGACGCGTGCCACGAGACGAGACCACAGTGGGCGAGGACTAAAAAATGAGCAGTCTGAGTGCCCCCCCTCCTCCTCCTCCTCCTCCTCCTGCTGCTGCTGCTGCTGCTGCTGCTGCTGACTGAGAGTGAGATGCCTGAGGCCTCGGGTGGGATGCCTGTGCCCTCTGCGTAGGTCGTGCGGCCCTCCGAGGTTCCTCGCGGCGGGGATGCGGCGCCCCGTTGGTTCAGCGCATGGCCGTTCGGCGTGGTTTGCGGGTGTGCGGCGCGCGGCCGGGAGTGCCCGTGGAGTCTCCTACGGTGGAGGTGGGCGGCCCTGCGCCCGAGGAGTGCCAATGTCAGCGCGGCAGGCCACAGCGGCGCGGCAAACCAACGCGGCAGGCCACGTGCGTTGTGCCAAGCCAGCGCGGCAGACCACAGGTACGCGGCAGGCACTCCAGCAACGCGGCAGAGACGGCGGAGCACGGCATGCCACATCAGCACGGCACACTATCACGATAGACCGCGCCGTCAGTGCAGACCAACGCGACAGACCACAGGAATGCGACAGACACCCCAGCACCGCGGCGGAACGGCACGGTAGTTCACAGGACGACGGCAAACCAGCAGGGCAGACCACAGCGAAGCGACACCACAGGAGCATGGCACAGCGTCACAGCAGACCGCGGCATCGTTGCAGAGCAGCACGTCAGACCAGAGCAGCAACGCGACACAGCAGCAATACAGCATATCAACACGACGAACACCCCCACGAACCCGATTTACACAAGGGGCGTTTCCCGTTTGTTCGGCCATGTTCCTAAAAGTGGACATTCCGCATGAGACATCCTCACAGCAATGACATGCTCGCAACATCGTCTACACGAAACAAGCGTCTCGCCGGAGACATCCTCCAACGCTGGGGGTGCTGAGTTTTTGTGGGTTCCCCATAACTGACCATTTGGCTTGATGCATCTCCACACACATAATTCGTTCGCATTGCCGTCTTTTTACAAGAACGAGCGTCTCGCCTGATGTATCTCCAAACCGTGGGGATGTTGTTACAGGTGTTTTTTGTTGACGCCCTTCATAACAGCTGGCGTTCTGATAAGTGGCACCTTACAACGACTGCATGTTCCCAACGTCGTGTTGATATCGTGTTCGGTTGGTATGAAAATCACTCCGGCGAGCATCGTAATAGCGCCGATATGACTTTCAAGAACGCCTCAGGCGGCCGGCAACGGCGATTTCGCTAATAGGGACATCCGCACGGCCCAGGGGCACACAAATGAATACACACACAGCCCAGAACTCCCCATACGTTCCCAGATTTTCGGGGTTTTCGTCTCCCCCCACACGAATTGAACGCATCCATCATCACGTTTTACACATGCTGTTTTTGTAGTCGTCTTGGAATCGTTCTTGAAGAGCCCCACGACGGCCCAACGGAGCCTTCCAACAGTGGCGGATTCGCTACGGACGTCCTCACCGCTTGTGGCGATGTTGCGATGTCGCGAGCGCTGTTTTGGAATCTTTACGTGGCGTCCCCAACATTGCCCAGAGGAGCCCAAAGCGGGTCCCCAAACGACCCGAATCACGCCTTCAATGCGCGGGGACATGCCGATTTTGTTGGGGGCATCCCCAGCGACGACATAAGTCACCAGCGTCGTTACCTGCAAACACGGGCGTGTCGCTGGAGACGTGTGCCGGACATGGGGATGGCCTCGGATCACCTTTGCAACGATGTTCCTGAAGCGTGATGCATGTGTTGCAGGCATCTTCAGGAATACGAGATGCTCACCGAGGGCGCCCGCGAGGGTGCGAAGCTATTCGCGCTTCGCGCCTCGCGCTTCGGCTCCGATTCCTCCTCTTCCTCCTCCTCTCCCCCGGGAGGCGGCGCGAGCGCGCGAGGTCATTCGCACTCCGCGCCTCGCGCAGCGCGAAGCGCGAAGCTGGGAGCCCTGCTCTTTTTGTTTTTTTTGCCCCCTCCTCTGTTTTTGTTTTGCCCCCTCTGTTTTTTTGTGCCCCCTCATCGTGGTCTGTGACCCCCCCTCTGTGTTTTGTTTTTTTGTTGCCCCCTCCTCTGCAGGCATCCCCCCCAAAAGGATGCGCCCACGCCAGCACGGCACGTGTCAGCGACTCACGACGACGCGGCAAGCCAGCACAGTGCCGTTTTCAATACATGCTTCGCGTGCGGAGCATGTATTGAACATGCAGGGATTTAGTATTAAACACAACGATGAGTTCATGCATTAATTTATTCATACATTAGTCATGCATTAAATAATCCTACATTTTTAAAAGTCCCATGTATCGACAACTGCCCTGTGGTGCAGTTAAACAAAAACACGGCAAGCTCGCACCGTACGCCCCTAGCAGTACGGGAAGCCACGCCAACAAGGCAGGCAGTAGCAGCACGGCAACACGGCGGACCACGAGAGCACGGCAGACCAGCACGGCAGATCACAGGAACCGAGCCCGACACAGTTTTGGGGCACTTGTTGTTTGGACAACGTTCCTATATTCATTCCAGCATGGCAGACCACGGCAACACGGCAAACCAACGCCACAATTCCACGGCAAACCACCAGATAAACACGTATAAACATGGTTGATTATAGGGTCACGGTAAACCATTTTGGCATATCAAAGCAACGCGGCAGACCAGCACCGCAGCAGTACGGCAGACCAGCGCGGCTGACCACGTGGTTCCGGCTTTTTGATTCCCTGGCGTGCGGGCGGTGGCGATTTGTTTTGGCATCGACAGTCCTCGCACTGTCGATCGCTGTGTTTCGAGGCGGTCGGAGGGGCGGGGCCTGAGTGTGCCTCGTCGCACTTCGCGGGCTGGGCGTGTCGGCCGTCCGCGAACCTCTGGCCCCCCCCGTCTCCGCAGCCCTTAATGGGCCCACCCTGGTGGTGACCCCGAACGCCTTCACGGCCTCTGCAGAGCAGCACAGCAGACCCCAGGAGCAGGGCAGACCAGCGCGAGAGAAAACAGGAGCTCGGACGACCAGCGCCACGTACCACAGCAGCGCCGCAGACCACCGCGCGTTGATGCACTTGCACATGTTCCACGCACGCACGCGTGCGCGCAAACGCACGCATGCCACGACAGACCTGCACGGCAGACCAACACAAGGGTTTATCATGCACAAGCGCAAGTGACGAGCATCCCCCTTTCTGCTGTTGTTCGGTCAGGTTCGTGCTGCTAATTTGCTGGCTGGTTGCGCGCGTCTGTCATAATTAATGCTATGGTGGCTTCGGGAACGCATTCCCGCAGTAAGTTGTTGGGATTCGCCGCTTGGGGGCGCGTGCCGCTGGCTGTTTCAGGAGGCTTCGCGGCCTCGGATTCGTGACCGAATCCTCAGGCGCCGACGACGTGGCCGATGCGCGGCCCCCGAACGCATGCCCAGATGCAGACACTGGCAGTTTTTTCTTTGGAGAGGGCGTGGGGCGCTTCTTGGGCAGCCTCTGGCCCGCAGCTTGCTTCGGTCGCACCGTCCAGTGGCGGTGCGAGCGCGCCGCGACGTGTTGGCGGGCGCCCAGAGCGACTCAGCCGCTGCGCCGCGGTTTCGCCGTGCCTCGGGCTGGAAGGCCACTGCGCGAGGCAGCGTGCCTGGCACCTCTCGCCCTGGAAGTGCGGGTCTCCGCGGTCACCAGCGCGTCCGCCGACTGGGAGGCGTCCCGCAGGAGGGTACCTGCCTCCGGGCCTGGCAGCAGACGCCGCCGCCCCAGCCCGCTGCGTCGCCTCCTCGCCACCGCGTGCACTGGCGCCAAGGCTTTCACTGCCCGGGAGAGCTGCTAGCGCCGCCGTGACCGCAGGGCGGCTCACCAGCGGCTGCTGCCGCGCCGGGCGGGCGTTAGGATCAGGCGGCTGGCCCTTTACCCTTGCTTTGCCGCCTGCGGCGGTTCGGCAGCGTGCCATGGCGGCATCGGGAGTGCAGTCGGCGGCAGTTGACGAGCCGCGGCCTCCTCCCACCTGCGAAGGCCGTGGAGCGTCGGCGGCAGCAGCCGTCCCTGCGCCCGAGGGGCGGCGCGGCCACGCTGCCGCTGGTGGCCACCAGCAGATGGAGCAGCAGCAGGAGACTGGGAGGCCGCAGTAGGCTGCCTGGCGGAGCTCCCGCCAGTCGCAGCGACCTCAAGTGGGTTGCCATTTGGGAGCGCTCCGTTTCTTGGCCGCTTGCGGCAGCCTGGCAGCCTTGACCTGTTCGGCGGCCGGGCCCAGCTTGTCGCGCACGAGGCCAGCGACCTGCTTGCCGAAGGATGCGAACTCCGCCGACACCTTCTGCTGCCGCTCCTCTCCCAGGGCGCCGAACCCTGGGGAACAGGTCGCTCACTTGTGCTCGCCATCCGGCGTGTCCAGCACGTCGAGAAGCGCCATGAAACCCTACTGCTCCCGGGCATTGGCCGCCACCCTGGGCGTGGGCGTGACGCCACCCGCGGCCCCGCGGAGGAGGTCCGCATGGAGCCCCCGCTCCCGCTCCTCGAGCTCGCGCAGGTGCACGGCGGCGTCCTCCATGGCCTGCCGCGCCACGCCCGCCTGCTGGCGACACTTCTCCGCCGCGCGGCACCTGCCCGTGGGAGTCTGGCGGGCGGCTTCCACCGCCCTGAGGACTTGGCAGCTCGGCCTCGGGCTGCGGCCGAGCGCTTGCCGAGTGCGCACCGCGCTTCACCGCGAGTCAATGGCCCGTCGTGGAAGCCTGGCTGGGGTTTCCTGCGCGGAATTCTTGGAGAAGGCCGCCAGCTTCTCCGGCACCCCCTCCGCCGGCGCAGGCGCAGCCTGGGGCGCCCAGCGTGACCGCGGTGGTGACCGCCGCCGTCGCTGCCACTGCCGCCTTGCCCCTCTTGCGCCGCCGCGTCGAGCCAGGCCCCGAGCGTGGGCAAAGGTCGACCGCCCTCGCCGCCGCCCGCAGCACCGCCCGCGCCAGCGGTGCTCCGCGCCGGCCGCAGGGGGCCCCCGTGCCGCCGCGTGGGGCCGCAGCGGCGGCACGGCTTGCGGGCCCACTCTCTTTGTGGGCGCCACAGCCGCGGCACCTCCTCCTCCTCCTCCTCCTCCTCCCTCCTCCTCCTCCTCTTCCTCCTCCTCCTCCCTGCTCCTCCTCCTCCTCCTCCTCCTCCTCCTCCTCCCTCCTCCGCCTCCTCCTCCTCCTCCTCCTCTTCCTCCTCCTCCTCCTCCTCCTCCTCCCTCCTCCTCCTCCTCCTCCTCCTCCTCCTCCTCCTCCTCCTCCTCCTCTTCCTCTTCCGCCTCCTCCTCCTCCTCCTCCTGCTCTTCCTCCTCCTCCTCCCGCGGCAAGTCCACCGGTTGCGCCGCCTCTGGAGCCCTGCGCCAGCCGCTGCCTCCGCCGCCGCTGCCGCCGCTGTATCCTGCGCTGCGCCCCATGGCAGTGCCCCGCACCGCAGCCGCTCGGTCGAGGTCCACGGAGGGATCGCGAGATCGAAACTTCGCAGGCCTAGAGGTTGACACCAACACCAATTTCGGCGGTGTGCCTCCACCGAGGGAAGAAGGTCCCGATCTCGGTGATGGTTGTGATATCCTGGCTTCCAAAGTGGCCGAAATATTACCACCAACACCGAAATCTACAATCATCTTCCCCCTGTGGAGGCAGCCCCCTGTGTTGGTGTTGGTGCCCATTTCCAGGCCTCCTAAAACTGCCTTGTGCCCACGGCCATGGGATCCCAGAGCGAGTTGCCAATTTGGTACCCGGTACCCTCAAGTCAGTTCCCTTGAGTCAGAATGGCTACGGATGAGGATGAGGAGGAGGAGGAGGAAAAAAGGACGAGGACCAGTGTAAACCCAAGACCAGTGTAAACCCAAGACGCATCAACGATGTTCCAGTAAGCCCTCCCTCCAAGTTACCTCTTCACACGCCCCTGAACAATTATTTTCATTCCGGGAGGTGGCCCATTAGAAGACCACCGTCTGAGAATTATCAATCGTGCCAAAACGTAAGTCCATGAGACTTGAACTCCGCGGATCAACGTGACCGTTGCGTCCTGACAGTCTTAAACCGTGCCAGATCACAATGCCTGCGACTTCAACACCGCGAATCAACGTGACTATTGCGTCCGGACAATCCTAAATCGTGCCAGAACGCCAATTCTGGGACTTCTCCCTTGCGAATCCTTGAAGCCGTCGTCAGCTTGTAAGACGAATTTGCGCTGCGGCAAGGCGAGAACCACGTTTTGAAGAGGAGCCGCCCTCCATCCTTGAACCGTCTGCAAACTTTCAAGACGAATCTGCGCGGCGCCCGGACTGGCAGCTACACTTTGAAGACCACCCGCCCTCCATCCACGAAACGGTTGCATACAACGAGAGTGTGCAGCGCTAAGGCGAGGGCCACATGTTGAACACCACATGCCCTCCATCCGTAAAACTTTTGCAAACTTTAACACGAACGTTCGCGGCGCTAGGGCGAAAGCCATATTTTGAAAGCGACCTGCCCTTCATGTGTGAAACTCTTCCAGATGTCAAGCTTCAGGATCATAATTGGTAAGGAGTGCTCGGGCGAAACGCCCAGCCCGCCCTGCCGACACGCCTGGGGGTGCGACAGGGAGGAGTTATTCATCAGGATGAGGGGTGGAGGAAGGGGCGTGTCTGCGCGGAGACGGGAGACTTACTGAATAGTGTGAGGCCATTGGGTAAATGATTGGGAAGAGTTCAGGGGATGCTCCTTGCTCTCCTTTCTTTTCTCGATGTTCTGCTGGCGATGCTTCCCCATTCAGAGCGAACAGCAGATAAGCAGAGGGCGCTTGTGTGGCATACAGGTGGGGCGAGACGGAAGGGCGAAGGAAAGGCAGGGCGACAAACTGGGTTGAGTGGAGGGTGTGCAATACCTGCCTGCTTCTCATGCTCTTCCGCTGCTGCTCTCGTGGCATGGGGCATGGGGGGAGTGCGTCTTCGCAATGGGGACCTTCTTGATGATTGTTGTCGCGTTGAACGGCGAGACCTACCTCGTTCTGGACAACATTGTGCAGGTTCTCCTGGCCAGGAGAAGGAGGATAATGAGGAGGAATATGAAGAGGAGGAGGAGGAGGAGGAGGAGGAGGAGGAGGAGGAGGAGGAGGAGGAGGGGGATGAGGAGGAGGAGGAGGAGGA
>CAUYUJ010005397.1:0-5000 GCA_963575745.1 Prorocentrum cordatum
CGTCCTGGCACAATTCTGGTTGTTCGAACGGGTGTCTTCCAACGGGGCACTTCCCTCAATGAAAACGAACCCCTTCGAGGGACCTTGGAGGGAGTGTTTATTGAAATCCGCCGACCCTGTCAGCGTGCGGAAGATGTTGTTCAGCTTGACTCGTCTTCGTCGACGTCGTCGTCATCGTCGCTGTCGCCGTCGTCTTCGTCGACGTCGTCTTCGTTTGACTCCGTCGACGTCGTTTGACTCGTCTGACTCGTCTTCGTCGACGTCGTCGTCGCTGTCGCTGTTCCGTCTGATTCGTCTTCGTCTTCGTCGTCGTCGTCGACGTCGTCGTCGCCGCCGCCGTCGCCGCTCCCTCGCTCTCCCCGGGCCCGCCGCCATCCGCCCCTCCTCCCGGGCCCTGCTCCTCGGGCGCGCCGGCCAAGACGACATCGGGCCACGTCGCTCATCGAGTCGAAGGGAAGCCCCCTCCCTTGGATCCCTTCCCCGCCAGGGCGGGGGGCTCCCGGGGTGGTCGCGGGGGGGGTCCTGGGTCGGACTGCACCCCCCCCCCCCCCCTGGGGGGGCCGGGGGGCCCAAAAGACGCAAGACCAGCCAAGAGTGCCCAAAAAGGCTTTCAAGACGGTCCAAGAGGACCCCGAGTCGCCGAACGATCGATCCAAGACGTCTTCACGGCCTCCAGACGGCCCATCAGGGAAGACGCCCCAAGAGGCCTCGAAGAGCACTCCCAAGAGAGCCCCAAGAGGAAAAAGTCATTGAGTTCACTCACTTGTTTCAAGTATTTGTTTGCTCTCGCCTTTTCAGCTTCCCGACGCTTCAAAACGGCCCAAGAGTCTCCAACGATCGCCCCAAGAGGCCTCCAAGAGGGTCCCGAAACGGGCCAAAAAGGCTTGAAGACGGCCCAAAACGACTGCAAGACGGCCCAAGAGGCCCCCAGGAGGGCTCCAAGAGAGCGCCCTGACAGGGGAACCTAACGAACATTTCGAGCCCTCGGCCACGAGAGGCTCCCATAAGGCCCCAAGAGGCTCCCAAGAGGCTCCCAAGAGGCCCCCAAGACGCGCCAAGAGGCCTCCAACAGGCCCCCAGTAAGCCCCAAGAGGCTCCCAAGAGTGTCCCAAGAGGCCTCCAAGATGCTCCCACGGGCCCCCCAAAACCGCCCCCCAGAGGCCTTCGAGAGCGCTCCGAAGAGACCCCAAGCAGAATCCCTGAGGACTCTGACCCACGTCAGCGTCGTCGTCGTCGTCGTCGCCGTCGTCATCGTCGTCGTCGTCGTCGTCGCCACCCTTCAGGGTCTGCGGCACTGGCCGTACTACCTTCACAACATCGTTTATGAATCCTGGGCTTTCACTGGCCCTCCTCCTCCTCCTCCTCCTCCTCCTCCTCCTCCTCCTCTTCACCCTCACTGTTATCTCACCGTGTCCTTCTTCAGGGCACTTTCATCCTCGTCGTCCTCCTCCGCGTCCACATTTTCCTCCTCGTCCTCCTCCTCCTGCTCCTCCTCCTCCTCCTCCTCCTCCTCCTCATCCATGTCCCTCTTCCTCACAATGATCCCCCTCGTGCCCTCATCCGCCTCATCCGCCCCCGCCCCTTCCGCATCCTCCTCTCCCCGCGCCTCTCGCGTCCTCCACCTCTCTCTCTCTCTCTCTCTCTCTCCTCCCGAGCGCGAGGGAGAGCTGCAGGTCCGGAGCGGCCGAGAAAAACCTGGGCCCCCTGGGGGACAGCGAGCTCTGGTTGGTAGTCAAGCCGCTCGCTCCTCGGAGCATGCTCGTGCGGCGCGTCGAGGCAAAAAGTCTACGCCTCGCCCAGCATCACTTCCTTTTCTGGGAGCCTGCTCCCTCCACCTCCTCCTCATCCACCTGCTCCCCCTGCTCCTGCTCCTGCTCCTGCTCATGCTCCTCCTCCTCCTCCTCCTCCTCCTCCTCCTCCTCCTCCTCCTCCGGCCCAGCCTGATGTTCTCCTTGCTCTCGTCCAGGGTTCGGCAGAACTGGAGGTAGCTCATCGGCTCGGACTGAATCGGCCGCCGCGGCCGCGGGTGGCGTTACGACAGCCCCCATCCTCGCCCCCCCACGGACAGATCCCACCCTCGGAGTGGCGGGCGTGGGAGGGAGGACAACGAACAGCAAGCGGAGGAGGGCAACGGGAAGGAGGAACGGTGGACCGCGAACTGCGAAGCCCCGGCTGGAAAAGGAGGGCCCACGTGGGGACAGGACAGCGTGCGACAGTGCCTTCAAGACGCTGAGCGACCTGCCAAGCGACGGGCAACATTAGGTCGGGCATGTCCCCCTACAGGCGGATTGTGAACGAACCATAGAAAACAAAACATATTCAAAAACGGTCAAACATATGCGAAGATCGCGCCCCGACCGTTTTTGAAGATTCCTCGATGACGAACTTTTCCCGTGATGATGAAGTTCGGCCTCCGCGCCCCCGCGCCCCCGACCAAACTCTTATTGGTCGACGATTAAAAAAACTAACGACTTAAAGGGTGGGGTACATTATTACCCTGGGCATGGGGTTAGACCGTTTTTGGAAGACTCCTCCTGTAGAGGGGCAGGCCCGACTTCAGAGCAACACCGCAGAGGCTGCTCGCCGCGCCTCGTGCCCTGCTGCCTCCGCTGCACCCGGCGGCAGGGCGGAGGAGGAGGCACGGCGCCCGGCGCCGGGGACGACGCGGAGGAGAGGCAGGGGCAAGGACGAGGGAGGACGGGCAGGAGGAGGAGGGCAAGGAGGACGAGGAGGGAGAGGACGGGCACGAGGAGGAGATGCAGGGACGAGGAGATGGGGAAAGGAGGGCGAGGAGGGCGAGGAGGGCGAGGAGGACGAGGAGGGGCAGGAAGAGGGCAAGGAAGGACGAGGAGGACGAGGAGGAGGGCAAGGAAGGACGAGGAGGACGAGGAGGGACGAGGGAGACGGGAAGGAGGAGGACGAGGAGGGAGAGGACGGGCACACGAGGAGGAGGGGGCACGGGAAGGAGCGAGCGAGGACGAGTGACGGCTGGGAAAATCAAAAGGCACCGATACCGCTAGTTACTCCCCGGGCCCCTCCCGGGGCGCGTTCTGACAAGGATTTCGAAGCGGATCCAGCGGTGGCGACGAGGGCCGCCCTGGAGGCCCACGAGGGAATGCGACCGAAGGATAGCGGGATTGGTACTGTTTCCTCCTTTGAGCCCTGACCCCCGACGTCCAGGTTTGTTCGTAGCGTCGACCCCCAGAGGTCTCGACCCGTTCCCCGGGATCGGTTCGTCCCGAGTCATTGTTTGACTGTCCCGAGGCCCGGCGAGGGCCCCCAGAGGCGAAAAATTGCTACAATCTGCCCGCCATGTTTTCACGACGAGATCATGTATGGGGAGGAGGAGCGGAGGCGAAGGAGGAGGCGGAGGCGAAGGCGCAGGAGGAGAAGGAGGAGGAGGCCGAGGAGGAGGAGGAGGAGGAGGAGGCGGAGACGGAGGAGGTTGAGGAGGAGGAGGAGGAGGCGGATGAGGAGGAGGCAAAGGAGGAGGCGGAGGCGGAGGAGGAAGAGAAGGAGGAGGAGGAGCAGACGGTGGAGGAAGGGGGAGGAGGAGGAGGAGAGGAGGAGGAGGAGGAGGGAGGAGGAGGAGGAGGAGGAGGAGGAGCGAGAGAGGAGGAGTGAGGAAGGGAGGAGGGGAGGAGAGTAGGAGGGGAGGAGGAGGAGGAGGGAGAAGGAGGAGGAGGAGGAGGCGGAGGAGGGGAGCGGAAGAGGAGGGGTAGGAGGGAGGAGGCGGATGGAGGAGGCGGGGGAGGAGGAGGGGGAAGGAGGAGGAGGAGGAGCACGTCTGGGCATGCCCGCCCCGCGACCCCTCGACCCTGACGCCTCGCCGCCTCCTCCGAGGCGGCAGGGAGGGCGGCGAGGGCGGCGCGCGGAGCGCACGGCCGCGGCCCAGGGCCCGCCGCTCGGGGCGGGAAGGCTCGAGGCCACGCGGCGGCCTCGAGGACGGCGAGGATCGCGAGGAGGTGCGCTGCGGGCTCCCCCCACTGCATGCATTGGGGGCGAGGGGGGGGAGGGAGATAGAGGCGAGAGCGAAGGAGGGGGGCGTGAAAGAGGCAGAGAGGGAGAGAGGGATAGAGAGAGGGAGAGAGAGACCGAGGAGAGGAAAGAGAAAGAGACAGAGAAAGAGGAGGAGGAGGAGGAGGAGGAGGAGGAGGAGGAGGAGGAGGAGGAGGACAAGGAGGAGGAGGAGGAGGAGGAGGAGGAGGAGGAGGAGAAGAAGGAGGAGTACGAGGAGGAGGAGGAGGAGGAGGAGGAGGAGGAGGAGGGAGGAACAGTGAAGGAGGAAAACAAGACGAGCAAGGAGGAGGAGGAGCACGAGGTGCGCGACCAAGCGGTGGGTACCAAGGGGGCGCGCGAGCAGGGCGACCAATCGAGGAGCACGAGAAGTGCAATTTGGAGGAAAAGGAGGAGTCCCAAGCATCCAACGCCTTGAAAACATCAGGGCGGAGTTGTGTCGCCACTTTCGGCCTCCGGGGGCCCTCGCCGGGCCCCGGCGCCGAAACCAAAACTGCTCGGGCTGAGACGCCGGACCCGCGGAAAGGGGGTCAGGACTTCCGGGGACGGCGTGTGGCGGAGGTCGAGCCAGCGGATGCCCTGGGCAGGAGGACAGCGAGACGAACCCGCAGGAGCACGAGCAGGGCCGCCTGGTGGGCACATGTTCCTCCCCGGTCGCAGCCGCGCGCCCGGGCGTCGAGGCCAGAACGTGCAGCAGGGGCCGAGGCGCCCCAGGGCGGGCTCCCCTGTTGTGGAGAGGGGGGGCCACATGCAACGCAGCGGCACCCTGGCAGGGCGACTGGCGTCCGGGTGTGCCCCCGGACCACGCCTGGAGCGAGGGGCGTGCTCAGGCGTCCAGCGTCCGGTCTGCACACCCGCCGAGTCTGTCCTATCCACCGCGGTGCCAGATCAAGGGAGGTCCCAACGGACTTGCACTGCCTGCTCCTGCTCAGCAGGGCGGCACCTGCACAGCGCTGGCGCTGGCCTCCTTGAAAAGTCCGCCA
>CAUYUJ010005397.1:7500-17500 GCA_963575745.1 Prorocentrum cordatum
GGGCGGCGGTGGTTTGCCGCTGGCTTCTTCGAATGCTCCCAAAGTGCTCCGCAATTTGCAGGGCAGAGGTTCGCGTGCTTTTCCTAATTAGGAGCGAAGAGCGTATGATGTTGGCTGCTGGCCAGTCAACAACCTCCCAAACTGCGTGCATCAATATTGTGGCCAAAGTGGCCACGCAGACTTTCATCGCAGTTTCCCCTGATGTGTCGCACGTGTCACGGTCTCAGAAAGCTTCTCGTCCCCCCAACTCCCCAGCAGGATGCGCACTACGCTGCGGCAGCGCCGTCCTCCTGGAGAACTGGCTCCTGATGCAGATGCCCGGGCCGGGCGAAAGGGGGGGATAGCAAAGGGGGGGTTTGAGAACCAGCTCACGCAGCTGATTTTCCCGGCGCCTCCCAGCGCCGGAGGCACCCATGCATCGAGGAATGGGCCCCCCGGTGGGGCCGAAACCAGCTGCATGCAGCAGATTTCGTACCCCCCCTTTCCCAATCCTCCCCTTTCGTCCGGCCCGAGATGCACCCATCGCATGGCGAAGGTTCAGACAGTCGGGTTCCCAGATCACGCCCTGAGCGAAGGCACCGGCGGTGCACAAACCTCCCTTCAGTAAACCTCCCCTATAGTGAAAGCGGCCTGGGACCGAAGCCGACGGACCTGGGACCCGCGAAAAGGACGGCCGCGACGCCCTCTCGCGAGCCGAAAGCGGCCAGTTCCTGAATCGGGAGCGGCCAAGAGGGGGGTGTCCAAGAGGGGGGGGTGCAAATCATGACCAGCGGCATGTGCGCGGCCCAGCGGGGGGGCCAGGGACGTAATGAAATAAGAAGAGGCGCCATGAAGTCTGGGGAAATACCATGGCCCGCGCCAGGATATCCCCCCCCCCCTAGTCATCACCCCCCTCTTTGCCGCCCCCGACTTAAGCGACGTGTCAGGGCAGGAGGTCTGTCCACCCCCGATAAGGCACTCTTTGGGGGCCCGTTCTCGGGCCCACATCGAGATGAGGACCTGGGGCGGACCAAACTGCGTCCAGGGAAGGGTCGGGACATCTGAAGGGGCCCCAGGACACACAAATAAATACACACAAACAAACATATTCACCATATTTTCCCATATTTTCTGGGTTTCTTTCTTCCCCCCCACTTCCCATATTTTCCCATATTTTCTGGGAATCGCCGATTCATTGTGTCTGTGTGTTTTTCCCCCTCCTGAACATTCTGGGGCCGCGCCATGAAACAAACCAATCGTCGGACCCAGATATCCGAAGTATTGCAAAAATCAAGGCAGAGGTTTGTCGCAGATTTTGGCCCCCAGGGGCCCTCGCCGGGCCTCGGGACCGTCAAAAAACAACTGAGGATGAAAAGCCGGTCCTGGGGAGTGGGTCGAGACTTCCGGGGACCCCGTATTGCAAAAATCACGACGTCGGATCTCTGGGGATGACTGGATCGCTAGCAGCGCAGCGCCGGGATTCGTGAGCGTGTCCCTTCAAACCCACAAAGAAGGCAAGCTCTGGCGGGGGCGAAAGCGCCTCGCGCTGTCTGGCGCCAGTGGCGGCTGCCTCCGGCGGTCTCCGCAGCTAGATGCCCGCTCGCTGGCCGGACCGAGCCAGCCCAGCGGGTCCGCGGGGCCACCTCTGGCTGGCCCGCGGGAGAGCCCGACACTGAAGGCGCCGGGCCGCCCGGGCGCGCTGGTGCAGGGGCCAGGGCGCGTCAGGACCTGCCTCGGGGAAGCAAAAAGGCACAGATACCTCTACTCCGCGGACCTCTCTAGGGGGACACATGCGAACCCTACCCCTACCCCCCACGATTTCTAAGGGGGAGTGTGGGGTTCACTTTGTTCGGGAGCTCCCGAGCGGAGTGCACCCCACCCTCCCCCTCAGAAATCGTGAGGGGTAACTAGGGGTAGGGTTCGCGCATGGCCCCCGACTCTCCCGGAGTGCGTTCTGACAGGAGTGTCGCGGCAAAGGCAGCCCTGGCGACGAGGGCCTGCCTGGAGAACCCACCGGGGCGGAAACGAGGGCAAGGGGGGGTGGCGCAGCTCCCTTCTCCTCCTCTGAGGCCTGGGGCTGCCTGGGGGGCTGTCCTCGGCGCCGAGCGCGGAGAACCACCGCGCCGCCGCCTCGCGCGGCCCTGCCCCCGCGGCGCCCGCCCGCTGCCGCTGACAGGGGCTCGCACTGCGGTGCCGCCAGAGGGCCTCCGCCGCCGCGCCCGCCGCCGTGGGCGGCGCCGCGCGCGCGGCGCGGCCCGCCGCTGCGCCCGGGGCACCGCGGCGCGCCTGGCCGCCTGCGCGTCGCCGCCCGCGCCGGCGGCGGCTGCCGCGGGCGGCGGCAGCTCGGGCGGCAGCTCGGGCGCGGCCTTCGCCGCGGCGGCGGGCCCGGCGGCGCGGGCGGGCGCTGGCGGCCGGCGCTGGCTGGCGGCGGCGGGCGGCGCCGCGGGCACGGCCGGCGCCACGGGCGCGGGCGCGGGCGGCGGGCGCCGCCGCGGCGGCGCAGTCCACGATGCCCGCGGCGCCGGCGGCGCCGAGCAGCACCGGGAGGCCGTCCTGCCGCCCCGCAGGGGCGGGCGCCTCGACGACCGCGGGCGCGCCGCCGCGTGGGGCGGGGGCCTCGCCAGCGCGCCCGTCGGCGGCGGGCTGCGTCTTCTGGCGCGCCGCGCCCGCCGCGTGCAGGGCGCGCCGCCTCGGCACGAGGGGACCGTGTCCTCCCTCGAGTTCGGGGATCGACTACAGGATCTACGTACCCTCAAGAGATCGAGCACTCCTTGGAAGAGATAGGATCTACCTACCCTCACGGGATCTACTCACCCTCAAGGGATAGGCTCTATCTTACCCTATTGGCACGAAGGAACCGTGTCCTTCGAGTTCGGGGATCGACTATAGGATCTACCTGCCCAAGACTTCGTTTGTCCGTCGACTATAGTTAGCTGGTTTGTCCGTCTCACCTACAAGAGATCGAACATCATGTTCTACGAAGATTCCCAGTTGATTTCATGGATTTTAGAAAGAAAAGAGTCTGGGGCCAAGCAACTCTGCCGTCGATCTCCGACCCGAGTCCTGAGAGGCGGGGGCCCTGGACTCCTGGGCATTTCCCCGGGACCAGCCCTTCGTCCCGAGCTGTGTCTCACAGCCGTGGTGTCCGTGGAGGGCGCGCAGAGCCTGAGAATGGCAAACAAACCTTGGGCCCGTTTCCCACCAGGACCCATTCCCTGAATTCCGACGTAGCTGGGAAATCATCCTGGCAAGGATGCCTTCGGTGGAGCCCCCTATTGGCACGGAGCGCGCGAAGGATGTGCCGCCATGAGGCGTGGCTGCCATGCGGGCGCTGCCGCTGGGGCCGTCGGTGGAGCTCCCCATGTGGCCATGAACCGTATGCGGGGTGTGCCAACATGGAGGGGAGCCATGCAATTCATATCCTTGGGCCTTCGGTGAAGCTCCCTATGTTGCCACGAAGCGTGTGAGGGGTGTGCCAAAGTGGAGGGAGTGCGGCATGCGAACCATGCCACTGGGGCCTACGGTGGGTGCCCTATGGTGCCACGACGCGTGCAAGGGGTGTGCCAAAGTGGACGGGGGAGCGGAATGCGAGCCATGCCACTGGAGCCTTCGGTGGAGCTCCCCATGGTGCCACTACACGTCTGAGGGCTGTTGCAAAGTGGAGAGGGGGCGGCATGCGAACCATGCCACTGGGGACTTCGGTTGAGCTCCCTGTGGGGCCGCGAAACAGAAGAGGAATGTACCAAAGTGGAGACGGCATGCGAAACATGCCGCTGGGGCCTCCGTTTGGTGTCCCTGTGTGTCCACGAAACGTCTGAGGGGTGTGCCAAAGTGGAGGGGGAGCGACATACGCACCCTGCCACTGGAGCCTTCGGTGGAACTGCCGGTGGTGTCACGAAACGTCTGATGGCTGTTCCAATGTGGAGGGCGGGCGGCATGCGAACCATGCCACTGGGCCTTCGGTGGAGCTCCCTGTGGGGCCACGAAACGTCTGAGGGGTATGCCGAAGTGGAGGGGGGGGGGCATGCGAACCGTGTCTCTGGGGCCTCCGGTGGAGCTCTCCCGATCGAGCCACGAAGCGGTGCGCGATGGCTGGGAAATCCATACAGCACGGCGAAAAAGTCACCACCAGAGCCCTGGGCCCCATCTGCTTGCGCCATGTTGCGAGGCGGATCGACGTGTGAGGGTCCCGGGGACCGAAAGCAACTTGAAACTGCCCATGGTGAAAGAGTGCGACGCCAGAATCTCAGGGCTCAGGGGGCCCGTCTTTTCCTCAGGACCCGAGGCGACCCCTCGACCACTTCCCTGGGATCGGTGCTTCCATCCGAGTCGCTTCTCTGCTGGCCCAGAGGCCCGGTGAGGGCCCCGAAGGGCCGGAAACGATGAGAAGCCTCCGTCTCGATCCTCTCGGAACGCTGGATGTCTGGGCCGCCTCTGGGAAAGGGGCAGGATCCTCGCGAACTTCGAAGATCGCCTCTCGGAACGCTGGATCCTGGGAAAGGGCCGCCTCTCGGAACCCTGGATCCTCTCGAGCTTCGAGGATGGGCAGCCTCTGGCGAAAGGTGGTGGGGCGCACTCCACGGGTGCGCGCGGCACCACCTCCCCGAGTGCACCCTGGCGGACTCACTAATGTTAGGTCGGGCCTGTCCCCCTACAGGGGGATTTTGGACGACAAATGATAAAATCCAAAAAAAAAATGCTCAAAAGATGCCCCAAAATACGCACAAAATAGTCCCCAGCCTAGTTTTCGACTATCTTTGAATATTCCCCCTGTAGGGGCACAGGCCCGACTTCACTCACCGGCAGCTGGATACACAACCGATTGTATCCAGCGAGGCGCACGCAGCGAGTAGCTAAACCGACGGCAGACATCAGGCGTCTCGACAAACAAATCGAGACGAAGACTTGTCAGAACGTTGGGACTCTCGGGGCCCTTAGCGTCTCGAAAAAAAATCGAGACGAAGATTTGTCATAACGTTCGGACTCCCGGGGCCCTTAGCGCCTCGAAAAAAAATATCGAGACGCAGATTTGTTATACCTTTCGGACTCTCGGGGCCCTTAGCGTCTCGGAAAAAAACGAGGCACCGATGTGTCATACCTTTCGGACTCTCGGGGCCCTTAGCGTCGCGAAAAAAATCGAGACCCAGATGTGTCATGATTTTCGGACTCTCGGGGCCCTCAGCGTCTCGAAAAAAAAACGAGGCACAGATGTGTCATGAGTTTCGGACTCTCGGGGCCCTTACCGGGCTTCGGGGCCGTGCGCGACAAACGGCCCGGGATGGAGGACTGGCCCTGGGGAAGCGGTCGAGAGGTCGAGAGCCCGGGCCTCGAACAAGTCCAGACGCCGGCGGTGACCCTCGTGCTGGCGTCTGGAACAGGAACTGTGACCCTCGTGCTGCGTCTTTCGTGACCCTCGTGCTGACCACGAAATACTGCGCTGGTACACTCGTGCGGGCATTTCCCCCGCCGACTTATTTGCGAGGGCGTCCTCTCAATGCCCGAGGGGTTCCTCTGCACCGCTTCCCCCCAAAACGCTGGGGATGCCTAGGCCCTGGTGGTTTTCGGGCCCCACCTCCGCTCTCTGGCGGCCGTTCGGGACGATCCCGGCACCCCCGGACCGCCCTCGACGAGCGCGCAGCTGCAGAAAGGCGCGCCCCGAGGCTGGAAAGCCGCCGCGACCCTACAAGAGCGCCCGAAAACCTCAGCCCCTACAGGCAGGTCGGGAGGCTTCGCCACCGGTGCGTACCCGCTACGGCCAGGGCGGGACCGCACCGGCACATGCACGCGCACGCCGCTCCCGGGGCCTCCACGCCAGGGTGGGGCTAAGGGGGCCGCCCCCGCTTCCCCCCTCTCCCCGCGCCCTGCCCCCCTCTCTCTCCCCTTCTCCCTCACCGCCCCTCCCCGCCTCCCCGCCCCCGCCGCCGTGGGCGTCGGCTTCGGCTTCGGCGTCGCCGCTCGTCGCTCGTCGCTCGTCGCTCGTCGCTCGTCGCTCGTCGCTCGTCGCTCGTCGCTCGTCGTCGTCGTCGTCGTCGTCGTCGTCGTCGTCGTCGTCGTCGTCGCCGTCGCCGTCGCCGTCGCCGTCGCCGTCGCCGTCGCCGTCGCCGTCGCTTCCAGGGCGGGCCTCGCGGCGGCCTCCACGGCCGCGTCTGGCAGCGGGGCCGCGGGCGCGGCGGGCGGCGGCGGCCCGCCGCCTCCGGGGCCGCCCGCGGCGGCGTCCAGGCGCCGCTCCAGGCCGCGGAGCTGCGCCGCGAGGCGGTGGAGGCTCAGCTGGCCGGAGGAGGGCTCGCGTCGAGGCGGCGGCGCGGGCCAGTCGACGGCTCCAAGAGGGGTCCCAGATGAGGGAGAGCCCGAGCGGACAATATGCGAGGCCTCGGCCCCGGTGGGGCCCCGAGGAGGCGCCCAAAAGAGGCCCCCCCGAGAGGCCCCCCCGAGGCCCAGAGGCCCCGAAAGAGGCCCCCCAACTGCCCCCCCCCCCGAGAACGCTCGCGTCGAGGCAGCGGCGCAGGCCCACGGCTTCGGTGGCAACTCACGGGGGCCTCCCAGACATGGCTCGACGCTCCATCGACGCCAGATGCATCGGTCGGCGGCCGAGCTTCGAGGCCTGCGAGCGTTGGCGTCGGTCCCCGAGGGTCGACGATCGACGCTCGAGGTTCGCGCCGTATCTGCGTTCGACGCTCGAGGTTCGCAGCGCACGTCGAGGCGGCAGCAGCGGTGCAAGTCTCTCTACGAGGCACCAGGTGTTCGTATGGCCCATCGCGCCCTCCCTCCTCCTCCTCCTCCTCCTCCTCCTCCTCCTCCTCCTTCTCCTCCCTCCTCCTCCCCCTCCTCCTCGACCTCCTCCTCCTCCTCCTCCTCCTCCTCCTCCTCACTTACCTCCTCTCCTCCTATGTCCTCATCCTCCTGTCCTCCTATCCTCTCCTTCCTCCGCCTCAGCCTCCTCCTTATATACCTTCTTCCTCCTTCCTCCTACTACTCGTCGTCCTCCTCTACCCTACTCCTCACCTCTCTCCTCCCACATCCTCCTCAATCCTCATCGTCCTCCTCCTCTACTCGTCGTCCTCCTCCTACTTTCCTCCCCTCCTCCTACCCTCTCCTCATCCTCTCCTCTCCTTTCTCCCCCTCTTTTTACTCTTCTCCTGGACCGCCTCTCCTCCTCCTGCTATTTCGTCCTTCGACCTCCTCCTCCTCCTCCTCCTCCTCCTCCTCCTCCTCCTCCTCCTCTTCCGCCTCCGCATCCCTCAGGGGCAAGGTCAGGGGGGGAAGAAAGGCTGATAGGTTCAGGGATTTCGGGTGTTGTTTTTCGTCGGTCCTCGGCGGTTCTCCAGTCTCAGGGGGGTGTTCCAGCGGCTGCGCCGCTTCGAGAGCACTCCAGAGTGCCAGGAGGGGCCCAGCGCGGACCCAGAAATTCCGCGCGGAGCGCCAAAAGTGTATGTTTCTGGCGCTCTTCTTCTCCGAAGGAGGCACAAGAGCACCCCTCCTCCTCCTCCTCTTCCTCCTCCTCCTCCTCCTCCTCCTCCTCCTCCTCCTCCTCCTCCTCCACCAACACACGAAGAACCTCAGGGGGGCCCTCCCCGAACCGACCTCGAGGTGACGTACCTCGGCCCGACCGCCTCGAGCCGGATATCCGGCCGCGGCGACGAGAGGCCTACGCGGGAGAGGCCCCCCAAAAACAGACGAGAAGCGCCAGGGAGGGCCGCCGCCCACCCTGGACACACGACGCCACAGCTTTTTGTTTGGTCAGTGGCGCGGAAGACAGCACGCGCTGCGGCCCCACCGAGGGTGCTGCCCTGGCCTCAATTCGCGTGCTCGTCACACGGCTTAGGTGTGATCCCCCGGCGAAGCTGCCTCAGCCTCTGCCGTGCCAGTCGCCACCACACGACGCGCGGCTACCGCCGCGGACATACGACGCCACAGCCAAGGTGCAACCTCTTGCACCCCAACTCGGCCTGCGCTCCCTGGACGAGGCCAGCACGAGGATCCATGCGGGGGTGGATACATCGAGAATCTCTGAGACCCGGCAGTTCCGAAGGATGCCTCGGGGGCCGCGGCCTTCTTCTCGGAGCGTTCCGGAGCGCTCTTAGAGCGTTCTAGAACGCGAACGCTCCGAAACGGATCGATCCTCGTCCCAACCCCGTCCGAAACTCCCTGGATCCAATCTCCCTGCGGCATCTTCCGAGCAGGAACGGTCCGCGAGGGACCCGGGGCCTGAGGCAAGGCAAATTCGCCCAAACTGCCCCAAACGTCGACCCCTGGGAGGTCTCGACCCATTCCCCAGGACCAGTTGTTCATCCGGAGTCCTTTTTGGCATGTCCCGAGGCCCGTTGGCCCAGATCCGCTCAAAATCGGTCCCCAGACCCCTCCTGGAATCCATCCTTGGCGACGAGAAGCCTCCAGGAAGCCCAGAGAGAGAGCGAAAGACATCAAGGAGGGTCGCCATGGTCTCGACGGGCCCTCCTCCGTGAGGTCTCCAGGGAGCCGAGAGCGACGAAAACCTTCCCGCTGGATTTGTCCGAGGCGTGGGATCTCCATGGGGGGAGGGCCGCCGTTGTCTCGAGTGGCCCTCCTCCGAGGCTGGGTGAGGCAGTGGCACTCGAACGGCTTGTCGCTGCTCGCCACGAGGCGCACGGCGCTGCGTGTGAACTGGCCGCGGGGCACCTCGCCTCAGTGTCTGGCCGATCACTCAGCAGATCACGACCACCGATTCGAGGACGAGAGGGGAGGAGGAGGAGGGAGAGGAGGAGGAGGAGGAGGAGGAGGAGGAGGAGGAGGAGGAGGAGGAGGAGGAGGAGGAGGAGGTCCAGCTGTCAGACCTGCTAGCCAGAGTGGGACGGGTGCTTTTGTAACTTCACTGTCAGCAGCACTTGGTTTGCACCGCGTGCAGCATATACCGCCAGGGAACGGAGCAGGAGGAGAAGGGGTAGGAGGGGGAGGGGAAGGGGGCACAGGGAGTGGCAGGAATGGGTGGAGTCAGGGAGTCAGATGGGAAGGTCAGGGAGTTCGTCGACTCGCGCAACCAGGCACCCGCCGCGGCTGCTCTTTTAGTCTACGCTGTATGGCGATGGTTGCCGTGAGAAGACGGGGGAGGACGGGGACGGGGACGGGGAGGAGAGAAGGAGGGGAAGGGAGGGGAGAGGGAGGGAGGGGAGGAGGAGGAGGAGGGAGGGGAGGAGGAGGAGGAGGAGGAGGAGGAGGAGGAGCAGGAGCAGCGAGGAGGAGAGGAGGAGGAGGAGGAGGAGGAGGAGGAGGAGGAGGGGAGGAGGAGGAGCGGCGGACGAGGAGGAGGACGAGGAAGGGAGGAGGACAAGGGAGGAGGAGGACAAGGGAGGAGGAGGACAGAGGAGATGAGGAGGAGGAGGAGGAGGAGGAGGAGGAGGAGGGGAGGAGAGGAGGAGGGAGGAGCATCGTGGAAGTGGAGAGGAGGAGGAGGAAGGGAGGAGGAGCAGTGGAGCGAGAGATCGAGCCCGCTGCGCAGGCCTCCACGAGGGCGGGCGGCGCGCGCGCGCCTCTCGGAGAGGCAGCGCGGGGGGGGGGGGGGGGGCGCAGGCTCCTCCTCGAGGCTCCGAGGAGGAGAGCAGCGAGGCCTCCTCGCTGGAGCCCAAGCAGAGCCGTCGGCGCCGGACCCAGGGAAGCATGAACAGGGAACGGGGCCGCTCTTTCTTCAAGAGGCCACGCAGGAGGAACGACAGCTCACACACGGCGCACAAAAGGAGCGCTGCGCAGCGCAGGCAGGCCGAGGGAGCGACCGAGCCCCCTTGGAGAAGCGAGTGCTCCTGCTGCGGGCCCCGCACTGTGTTGCTGGGGTCGGCGGGCTGCGCCGCCACCGCCGAGGCATCGGCGACGTCGGCGCGGGGAAGCGCGGGCTCCAAGGGGCCCAAGGACACACAAATAAATACACACAGATCAAAACGACCCCCCATATTTGCCCATAGTTTGTGTTTTTTTTTCTTCCCGCCTGATTGCCATATTTTCCCGCATTGTCTTGGGGATCGGCGATGAATTGTGTCTGTGTTTTTTTCCCCTC
>CAUYUJ010005397.1:20000-24113 GCA_963575745.1 Prorocentrum cordatum
GGCGGGCGGCAGAGGTGACGACGCCTTCGCTCCCACGAAGGATTGCAAAAAAAACCTTCGAAGGATTGCAAAAAAAACCTTCGTTCAACGGAGGGCTTTTTGCAATCCTTCGTTCAACGAAGGGTTTTTTTTTGCAATCCTTGGTTTTTTTGCAAGCCTTCGCTCCCCGGAGCCACGGCCGCTTTTTGTTGGCACCGCCTCGTGCAGTGTAAGTAGGCGACGTGGCGACGCGGCCGCGGGGCGGCAGCGGGCGGCAGCCGGACGGAGCGTCGCGACTCCTCGGGCCCCCCCCCCCCCACAGGCGGCAACGAGGCGGCAACGGGCGGCAGCAGGCTCGGGAGCGGCCAGGAGGGGGGTGTCCAAGACGGGGGGGGTGCACATCATGACCGGCGGCCTGTGCGCGGCCCGGAGGGGAGCCAGGAGAAGGCGCAATGAGGTCTGGGGAACTATCACGGCCCCCGCCATGATATCCCCCCCCCCCCTCCCTGCACCTCCATCTTCCATACCTTCCGACCTCTGCGGAAGGCGCGGGAGGTGATGCATTGAAGCTACTGAAAGCCGCGGGGAACGCAGGAAAAGTCAGCGTCTCACGACGCGCAGGAGCGTGGAAGGTCAGCACGGAAGGCCTGGAAGAATGAGGGCGAGGGCCCCTGCCAAGGTGCCTGCGCAGCCTGCGCCTCTTCAAGGTCAGCCCCCAGCTCCGGCAACGAGGCAACGAGGCGGCAACGAGGCGGCAACGAGGCGGCAACGAGGCGGCAACGAAGAAGGAGGCCAAGGCAGCGAGGCGGCAGCGGGCGGCAACGGGCCGAGATGCGCGGCGAGCCCCCGGGGACAGCCCCACGTGCGGCAGGCCGGGCGGCACCGGGGCGGCGGCAGAAGCCGGAGCGTGGCACGCCCTCGGGGCACCCCATCCCATGCCCTAGAGGCGCAAGTGGGACCCCTGCGTTTGGGTCGGGCATGTCCCCCCTACAGGGGGATCGTGAACGAGGAATAAAAAAACTGTCAAAAGATACCCCCACATGGTCCAACAGTGCTCAACAGATCGTCCCCAGACTAGTTCTTTACTGTTTTGGAATCTTCTCCCCGTAGAGGGACAGGCCCGACTTGACCCTACGTGCAAGCACCGCTTGTGGAAAAACAAAAACCATAAGCATGAGCTTTCTGAGGTCTGTGGGATTCTTGGACCAGCGCTAGCCCCCCTTCCCTAGCTCTCTGGGCGCGCAAGCGCCGACCGAAGAAATCCGCGGAGCTCCAAACTGGTGCGGTTGCGCAGGTTTTCCTTCGTCGAATCCTTATCGAAGAAAACGTCGGAGAGCATTGTCAGGGTGGACAGCTTGCTGTTCTCGACGAGGGTGTCCATGTCAGTCTTCTGCTTCTTGTCCTCGTCGGACACGCGCTCGACGCAGGCCGTGATGAGGAAGCTCTGCATGCCGAAGCAGCAGGTGCACGCAAAGACAGCGAAGAAGAACAGGATGACGGGCTGCCTCATCCAGATCGCGCGGGCAAACTCGGTAAACTCCGTGAGCATCGCCAGGTTGAAGATGGTGTACATGGACCCAGACACGGACCCAAAGTACATGTGGGGATTGAACTCCTGCAGCGGCTCGAAGTCCTCGTCCGTCTCGGCGTAGCCCGGGTACGTGCCGGCGTCGCGGAGTGCGACGCAGGAGAGTATGCCGCCGGTGTAGATGGTGATCCGCCTGCCCCCGCCTGAGCGAGGGGCACAGGGCGCGCAAGACGGTCGGCGGTTGTTCGCCACGCCCGAGGCCCACGACTCCATCAGAGGAGGAGGCGGAGGGGGGCAGGGCGAGGTGGAAGGAGGATCGGGGGGATGCGAGAGAGGGGCGTGAAAAGGGGGGGGGGGGGGGGGGGGGGCCCAAATCATGACCCGAGAGATGTGCGCAGGCCGAAGGAGAGACCGGGAGACGCATTGGAAAGACCAGAGAGGCCATGAACTCTGAGGAGAATCCTGGCTCCCGCAGTGATAGCCACCCCCGACCATCAGTCAAAAACTGATGATCGACTTCCCAAGGATATCCTTGCATCCTTGCCTCTTCGGTCATATTCGGTCCATCCTCAACCACTCTCGATGGCAAGGCTCGCTCGAAAAGCTTCGGCGTGGGCGCCCAAGGCCCCTGCATCCTTACCGCGCATCCTTAGTATCAATGTTGACTGTAGTCGTGACTCCCTCTTTTCCGCCCCCAACGGGAGGGAGGCAGGGCGAAGGACCTGGGCACGGGTGGCGGTCGACAGGCGAGGAATGCGCAGTCTCCCAGACCACCTGGCATCGAGGAGGATCACGGCGGGAGGTCCTTGGCTCCAAGGTGGAGCCATCGAAGGACCATGAGGAACGCGAAGGAGGGAACGAAGTAGCTCTTCTGGCCACGGCCACGGCAAGCCTCGGCCACGAACATGTTCTCCTGCCCTAGAATCCTACGGGACGGCCCTAGAATCATGGCCCCTCCTGAGCCCGAAGCGGCCCTTGTTTCAGCGTCTTGGCTGTAGCAGCAAATCGACCGAGATGGCACAAGATTGCAAGATAGTGCAAGACGGCTCCAGATGGATTCCGACTTGCCTCCAAGAGGCTCCAAGACTGCTCACGGAGCCTTCCAAGGATAGCCCCGAGAGGCTCAAATCTCTCAAGCACCCCCAACACAGACTCGGTCAAGTTAGGTATGTGATATCCTCTGATTGCTTCCAATGTGTTTCCGAGGCCTCCAGATGGCGCCAAGATCGCCCAAGAAAGCCCCAAGAGGGCCCCAAGGATTCTAAGACTGCCTGGCAAGAGCGCTCAAGATCGCCCCTGGAGCGTCCCAAGAGGCGATGTGCCGGGCTCCGATGTGGCGAGGCTGCTAATTGGGCCCCCCTTGTTTGATCGATGTCCTCCAAGATGGCCCCAAAAAGGTCCCACGAGACCCCGAAGAAGACTCCGGAAGCTCACGACATGGCCCAAGAGGACCCCGAGATGGCTCCAATGGGCCTCCTGAAAGCTCTCAGAGCGAACGATCCGCGAACGCCGTGATGCTTGACTAGCATCGTCGCCGTATTCTTCATCGCCTTCGTCCTCCCCATGTTCCTCTTTTCTCTGATCATCTGTATCCTTGTGCTTCTTCTTATTCCTCCTCCTCCTCGTCCTCCTGCTCTGCCTTGTCCTCCCCCTCCTCCTCCTCCTCCTCCTCCTCCTCCTCCTCCTCCGCCTCAGCCTCCTCCTCCTCCTCCTCCTCCTCCTCCTCCTCTGCCTCTTCCTCCCCCTCCTACGCCTACGTCCCCTCCTTCCCCTCCCGCCCACGGCGCACCTGAACTTGTTAGAGCTCGCGAGAACGAACTTTCAAACGTGCAATTCGTTGCACCTTCTGATCGCGCTACTTCGCCTCCTCATCCCCCTCCCCATCCTCCCTCCTCCCCCCTCCTTCTGCGCCTTCTCTATCCTCCTTCGTCCTCCTCCACCATCCTCGCTCCTCCCTCCTCCTCTTCGTCCTCCCTCCTCTTCCTCGTCCTCCTCCTCCTCCTCCTCCTCCTCCTGCTCCTCCCCCTGCTCCTTCAAACGAGACGCGACGGCTTAGATGCTTTATTACTGAGTCTGCAAGGGCTGATCCCGAGCGTCGGTGTGTTGGCTGTGTCAACCCGTCGCTCAACTGCATGATCCTGCACATCCCTGGCGAGGGCAACTCGCATAGAGATCGTGTATAAGCGGCATGGTGGGAGGAGGCTCAGGAGGAGAAGGACGTTGAGGATTTGAGGTTTGCACTTCGAGGTCAGAGCTTTCGGGGCGCCACGGATTTCGAGGCGGACCCAGCAGTGGCGACAAGAAGCTCCCCTGAGGCGCAGGGAAGGCCCGAGACGCCCGGCAGAGCTCCAGTGTCGAAGCTCGAGCCTCGAATGGACGATGCCCTCCGTCCTGTCGAAGTTCGGGCCTCGAGATTCCAAGGCCGACCTCCGAAGGAGGAGGAGGAGGAGGACGACGAGGAGGAGGAGGAAAACAAGCCTGCATCTGTTGGCATCCGCCCCGGATCTTCCTTGGACCGTCGCTGCGGCGCCCTCCCGGCGCGCCGACTCAAGCTTCCGCACCGATCTCCGACCGCTTACGCTTACACGGCAGGTTCGTGTCGTGAC
>CAUYUJ010005397.1:24213-31713 GCA_963575745.1 Prorocentrum cordatum
GAATCATCACATCATCATCATCATCATCATCATCATCAGCATCATCATCATCATCATCATCATCATCATCATCATCATCATCATCATCATCATCATCCTCATCCTCATCCTCATCCTCATCCTCATCCTCATCCTCATCCTCTTCATCATCATCATCATCATCATCATCATCATCATCATCATCATCATCATCAGAGATCGGCGTAGCAGTGCCAAGTGCCCTGCCCAGGCATCCGACGGTGCCAGTTTTTCCGTGCGCGACCCCACAGAGGTTCCGACCGCTTCCCCCGTGGGGTAGCGTTACGTCGGGCGTGTCCCCCTACAGGGGGATTTTCGACGAAAAATGCAAAATACCACAAAAATACATCCAAAAGGTCAAAAAATACAAAAACATAGTCCCCAGGCTATTTTTGGACAATGTTTTGACTATCTTTGGGGTATTTCTTATTTTTCGTCGAAAATCCCTCTGCAGGGGGACAGGCCCGACATAAGGGCAGTGTGTCGTCGTGGACGCGCTTCTGATGGCCGACGGGCCCGGCCACGGGCCCGGGAGGCCGACCTCGAGGGAAGCCGCCAGGACGGACACAATCATGTCGTCGGAGAGGTGTTGTTTTTTCTTCCCTCCTCCTCCTCCTCCTCCTCCTCCTCCTCCTCCTCCTCCTCCTCCTCCCGCACGGTCCACTACCCCGCCCCAAGAGGCCCCCAAGAGCCCCCCAAGAGGCCCAAGTGGGCCCCAAGACGCCGCCAAGGAGCCCCAAGGGACCCCCAAGAGGCCCCCAAGAGGCCCCAAGGAGGCCCCAGGGAGGCCCCAAAGAGGCCACAAAGAGGCTTCAAAGAGGCCCCGTAGAGCGCTCGAGGGCCGGCGGAATGAGAGAAGCGATCAAGTAATCATGTCGGCGGAGAGCTTTTGTTTCTTCTTCCCTCCTCCCGCACGGTCCAAAATCCCAGTCGAACCCACGACCCCGTTCAATGAGTCCGTCCGGGCCATCCTCCAGCAGCACGGCCATCACTCAGCCCCGTCACGTGCACCGACGGACCTTGCGGCGGCGCCTCACAAGCCAGCAACTGTGCAGCCTCGTGGAAACAATTGCGCCCCATGCCAAACGCTCACGAATTCGTGCCGACACCGCCGCCCTCCTGGGTACTCCCCCTCCGGTGGTCGGCGGAACGGCACCGAGGGCCCTCCAGTGATCAGCAGCAGCGCGATGCCCCAGGTCGCAGAGCGCATGGCGTCGCCCAGGAGGCCGCTGGTCCGCCGGAGCTGGGGGCTGACCTTGAAGAGGCGCAGGCTGCGCAGGCACCTTGGCAGGGGCCCTCGCCCTCATTCTTCCAGACCTTCCGTGCTGACCTTCCACACTCTTGCGCTCCGTGAAACGCTGACTTGTCCTGCGTTTTTCCTGAGGCTTTCGGTAGTTTCAAGGCATCACCTCCCGCGCCTTCCGCAGAGGTCGGAAGGTATGGAAGATGGAGGTGCAGGGGGAGGGGCCCAGATCTCCCTGAGGATCCCGGCGTCGCGTCCTCAGGATGCTCGATCTTCCCTTGCTTCGGGCCCCGGGGACCCGCACGGCTCGCTCTGGCTCGGCGCTCCGATTTTTCGGAGGCCTCCGCATGCTCTCGGAGAGGCTCTCGCTGGCGCCTGGAGGTCTTGCCGCATCGGGACGCTTCCCAGCAGCCGCGCCTCGCCGAGAGCGTGCCCTGGCCATCGCTCGGACGTCCATTCCCTATGTGTTTTTCGGTTTCGTGCGTGGTTTTTCTCCCCAAATGATCAAGGATGCTCCTCGATGGAAGGAAAAGATGCACACGTCCGAGCGATGCCAAGTCCCGGGGGGTCGTCCCGGACGGCCCCCAGATGACCTAACTATGGCGGGAAAAACACTCGAATCTACGACGATACGTTTGTTCAACGGCTGCGTGTTTCCTCGATCTCGGGCTCTGGGGCGCGTTACTGGGCCTGGGGGGAACCAATAGCGGGTCCGACACGAAACACTCCCCCCAGGGAAGCGGTCGGAACCTCTGTAGGGTTGCGCACTGAAATCCGCCGACCCAGTCGGCGTGTTTGAGTCCCTTCGACGCGAGGTCAGCCTGACCCAAACTGGCATACGCCAGCCTCCTTTGTATCGTCATCGTCGTCGAAAGTGGGATCGAACAAACAAGGGGGATCGAACAGTGTCGTAATTACGTCGATGGCGTCCCAGGGTTGTGACCCCGCCCCCGCTGGGGGGCTTTCCACTTTGGTTTTCGCTCCCAGACGCCCGCACCCGAGGAGACAGACGGCTCTCCTCCTCCTCCTCCTCCTCCTCCTCCTCCTCCTCCTCCTCCTCCTCATCCTGCTCCTCCTTCTACTGCTCCTCCTTCTCCTCCTCCTCCTCCTGATCCTCCCCCTCCTCCTACTCCTCCTCCTCTTTCTACCGCCCGCCCCATGTCCCAAGCCTGTGGCAGAATGATCAGCTCGTCATTGTCGTAGTCGTCGTGGTCGTTGTCGATGTCGTCGTCGTCGTCGTCGTCGTCGTCGTCGTCGTCGTCGTCGTCGTCGTCGTCCTTCTGGGTCGGCGGCACCGGCCGTAAGGTCTTCGCAATAATGGCACCGTCGGACGTATGAGGAGGGCATAGCATAGCCAGCTCAAATCTCAAAAGAGGCAGCATCGCCCCATCACCGACGGTCACAGCGGCGGCTGCTGAGACGGCGACGGTGGAGGCGGCACAAACAATGAATTGCTGACAAGCCGCGCCGGCGAGGGAGTCGGCCGCCGTGCTGAGGCGCGCGGGGAGGCTTCCCCAAACAAACCCTCATGCAGTGCTTTTGAAGATGAGGATCGAGAGCGACCACACAACTTCGCCCTGCTGGCTCTCAACCTGGCCCACAAGATAAGGCCCCCCGAGCTACAGAGGAAGAGGCGGGGGAGTACGACCACCCCCCCTGCGCATTGGTCTCGTTCGTCTCTTCCTCATCCTTCTCCTCGTCCTCCTTTTCCTCCTCCTCCTACTCATCCTCCTCCTCCCCTCGTCGTCGTCGTCGTCGTGGTCGTCGTCCAAGATCACCGGTGGAAGAGTGCACGAATGGGATGCGACCGGCGAGCTGCCACACATAAGATAAAGCCATACATCGGGCGAGGACAAATCGGGACTCTATGAGATCCAGCGGTTCTTGAGGAAGTATCGGGCGCCGCGGCCTTCTGAAAGCGCTCCAGAACGCTCTGGGAGCGTCCTGCAACGCTCTGGAACGGATTCATCCTCGTCCTATAGCCCCGTGCACCGGTGAATCTGCCCGTGAGCCAAGGCACTTGTGATGTTGACGCCATCCGCCCGTCCTCCAAACGCCCCCACCGCTCTGCCCCCCCTGTCCTGCACGGTTTCCCCCGGAGCCGTAGGCGACACGAGGAGGAGGAGGAGGAGGAGGAGGAGGAGGAGGAGGAGGAGGAGGAGGAGATGGAGGAGGAGGAGGGGGAGGAGGGGGAGGAGGTGGAGGTTGGATGAGGGGCCAGGAGGAGGAAGAAGGAGGAGGAGGAGGAGGAGGGAGGAGGAGAAGGAGGAGAAGGAGGAGAAGGAGGAGGAGGAGGAGGAGGAGGAGGACGGGTCGCCTAAGCCCTTCGGAGAAAGCCCTCCAGCGCCGGAGGAGTCACCAAGGGGAGCGTAGTCTAAACCCGAGAACTCTCCGCTCGGAGCTCCGAGAGCTTGTGGTTAACGCCGTGCTTTTTTCTTCGAGGAAGGCATTTCAGTCTGTATGCCATAGCAGCCGTGCGGAGGAGAAGGAGAAGGAGGAGGAGGACAAACGAGCGAGCCATAGAGCAGGGAGCCGTCCGCAAACAGAGCACAGACTATTAGCGAGGAAAGGCGGAAGCGGCGGCCAGCAACCGGAGGCTACCAGCTGCCAAAAGCCAAACGACTTTGAATCAAAACCCAACCTTGGCGGCGCGCACGCAGGAGTAGGGGGAGGGGGAAGGCTCCCTGAACAGGAGGCTGCTTTTAGAAGGCGCGGGCCTTCTACAGACGAGGCCCCGACCTTCCATAAAGCAGCCTCCTCCCAAGAAGCCTTACCCCCTCCCACACCCCATGGTGCGCGCTGCCAAAATACGTTGGACCCAAGCATGAGACGTCCCGACCCTCTCCCCGCGACAAGTTCCTTCATCCTGACTCGCTTCTTGACGGTCCTGGCGCCGGGCGAGAGCTCCTGGAGGCCAAAAACGGCATAAACCTTCCCTCTCCTGACTTTTTATATCCCCCCATCTCTCCGCGTGGCCGAAGCTGGGCGCCTTGCACAGTTTCCCCCGGGGCCGTAGGCGACCCGAGGAGGAGGAGGAGGAGGAGGAGGAGGAGGAGGAGGAGGAGGAGGAGGAGGAGGAGGAGGAGAAGAGGTGGAGAAGGGGGAGGGGGAGGAGGAGATGGAGAAGTAAAGAGGCGGAGAGAGGCGGAGGAGGTGGGAGGAGGGAGGAGGAGGTGGAGGAGGGGTAGGGAGGAGTTGGTGGTGGAGGAGGAGAGAAGGAGGAGGGAGGAGGACGGGTCGCTGAGCCCTTCGGAGAAGCCCGCCAGGGTGCCTGCCGCAGCCGCTCACGAGCACGGCGCCCGGCACGGCGCCCAACACGGCCGGGGGAGGGGCGGGGGGAGCGAGCGGGAGGCGCAGACCGGCCACGGGCACCTCAGGCACTTGAGCAGACGCAGGAGCGCGGCGTCGCCGGTGAAGTGCTCCAGGTACCGCGGTGGGAGGAGGGGGGGAGGAGGGTGAGGAGGGAAGGGCGAGGAGAGGGGGGACGAGGAGGAGGGCGAGGACGAGGAGCACGAGGAGGGCGACGAGGGGAGGGGCGAGGAGGAGGACGAGGGGGGGAAGGAGGACTATTCCCAGCCGGCAGCTTGGGGAGGGGGAGGGCCCCTCCAGCATTAAAGACCCTGCGCGGGTACTCGAGGAGCGCCGTGCACAGCATGGCCACGTCCGCCAAGGCCCAGCAGTCCTCGGGAGAGGAAACACCAGAGCTCTGCAGAGGAGGACAGCGAGACCGCTACCCTTCTTTTGTGTTCGCCTTCTTGATAAGACGCACAGGGACATGATAATACAATATGTCCGCCTGGGAGGCGCATCAGATTTCTCGGTGCGCGCGTCGCCCCCAGGGGGGCGACGAACACATGGTATAATGATGTTGGGGGAATGCCGATCTTGCGCCTCCTGGGAGGCCCGCGTCGCCAGGGATAGCTTCGTCTCGAGCTTCAAATCAAAATGCACCCTTGGAGAAGCCCAGGGAGTCGCGGCTTCAAGGGGCCCCGGAAACGGCAGGGCCGTTTTTTCCTCAATCAATGCTTGCACTGAAGGGGTCCTAGCGGATATTGAAAGATTTGGCGAAAGTGTCCCGCCGATTTTGGTAGCCGGCTGGGTTCCAGGGTTCCCGGTTGCGGGTTCCCGGGATTGGTTCCAAGCCGATTTCGGTGGGTTCCGGGTTCCCCGGTTTCCCGGTTCCCGGTTAGGTGTTTTATCTGGTGTCATTTCACGTTGGAAAAAAACATCTCCGGAATTGGAACCGGAACCGGTGCCGGCAACAAAACGGCAAAGCTGAAACAGAAAGAAAACGGCGCCGGAACGGGCAACCACAACGGCACAAGGGAACCAGTACCGGAAACGGCCCTGTCGTTTCCAGGGCCCTCCGAGGTCGCGGCATATGTTGGACTCCCCGAGCAGCCGCGTGAGCTGGGAAGCACATTGACACACAGACACTATGTGTCCACCTTGGAGGCGCGCGTCCGACCCGAGCATACAATATAACCATAATGTAGTACATCCTTTCTCGACCGGTATGGCCAGAAAGCGCCCGCCAGGGAGCTTATATTGTAAGATTTCTCGGTGTGCGCGTCGCTCCTGGCGGGGCGACGCACACAAAGTATTAATATCAGGTCGGGCATGTCCTCCTACAGGCGGACTTTGCAGGAAACGTAGAAAATAGTCAAACAATATTCAAAAAAAGTCACACACTCACACACACACAAAACACATGGAAAAATCGTCTTCGTACTATTTCTTCATAATTTTTGAATATTCTTCAGAGGGACACGCCCGACTGAATCATAGTACGTTGGGATGACACCTATAAGCATCAACTTCCGGAGCTCCGCGCGGGAATTTGTCGGGTCGGTGCCCGGGCCCCCCAAAACGGCGAAACGCCTCCCAGAGGCCGCCTCCTGGCGCGCTCCCCGCGCGCCAGGGCAGGACCAGCGCTGGGTCGAGGAGAGGCGAGGGCAAGAGCGAAGGCGAGGACGGTGAGGAGAGGCACGAGGACGGTGAGGAGAAGGCAAGGAGGAAGAAGAGGAGGACCTTCGATCCGTGTCTGCGCAACGTCCAGAAGCACGGACCTCCGAAAGCTTCTCTTCATGATGCCCAAGGGCGCCAAGCTTCGCACTTCGCGCCCTTCACGCCGCGTCAGAGCCGCGAAGAAGAGCGCGCAGCAAATTCGCGGGGAGGCGAAGGGAGGAGGAGGAGGGAGGAGAAGGGGGAGGAGGAGGAGGAGTAGGAGGAGGAATCGGAGCCGAACCGCGAAGCGCGAAGCTCGAATCACTGCGCGCCCTCGAGGGCGTCCTTGGATACAATTGTTCCTCCGTCGAATCCTTCAAGAAGTGGCTGCCCAGCCCCACGACTCTCAGCAGCACCTCCAGCGCGAAGACCACGGTGCAGGCAAGGTCCAGGGACATCCAGACGCTCGAGTACTCCGGATAGTCCATCTCGATCCCGATCAGCACCACGCTGACGAATATGGCCGCCATGCAGAGCGCCTGGAAACTGCAGGAATTGACAATCCTCATGGCCATGCGGTCTTCGAGATCCTTCGAGGGGGGACATCGAGGAGAGACAGGAAGAGGGGGGGCCAACGCCGACCTGGGCCTCCGGAGGCCCCAGGAGACCTCCAAGTTCCCCAAACGTGCCCAAACGTCAGAACACTTGCAACGTCGACAACAAAACCGACTCCAAAGACTAAGACGACGACGACGACGACGACGACGACGACGACGACGACGACCACGGCGACGACGAAGACGAAGAAAACGACAATTACCACGACGACGACGACGAAGACGACAAAAACGACGACGACGAAGACGACAAAACGACGACGACAAGGACGTCGACGACGAAAACAAAGATGAAAAAGACGACGACGACGACAAAAACGAAGAGAACCACGAAATTGCCGACTACAACCACGACGATGCTGAGGACGACGACGAAAACGAAGATGAAGACGAAGGCGAAGACGACAACAACAACGACAACGGCGGCGACGACTAAGATGAAAAAGACGATGACGACGATATCAACCGACAGGCCGGCGGCGTTGAGCAAGCAGGCCATGTGCAAAGGCGCGCGGCGGGCCCCACACCCTCCTCCTCCTCCTCCTCCTTCTCCTCCTACCCCCTGCGAGGCGAGGGGTTAGGCCTCACAACATGGAGCTGGACGGCGAGGTCACAACCCCTGCCAGGCGAGGGGGTAGGCCTGAGGAGGTGACGGCAAACGGCGCATCTCAATCC
>CAUYUJ010005397.1:34213-51713 GCA_963575745.1 Prorocentrum cordatum
GGGCACGGAATCGGCGTGTCCTCAGGTACTGGGCTCAATCCTCTAAACCCCACTCCTCACTCCTGCGGAGTCTGTAAGGGTCCCGGACCCCAAATTGCCAAATCACCCCGGGCGTTGCGCGGTTCCCCTGGCGTTCCCGGCGTCTTCTCGTGTGACTGTTTCTTGCCCGAGAGGGCCCCAAGACGGGCCAAGAGGGACCCAAGAAGCCCCCAAAACGATCCAAGGAGGTCACGAGTCGCTGAACGATCGCTCCAAGACGCTCAAGATGGCCCCCAGACGGCCCAAGAGGCCTTCAAGACGCCCAAGGAGGCCTCCAAGAGGCCTCCCCAAAGGGCACCAAGAGGCCGAACCCTTTGTTTTTTTCAAATATTTGAAGGATGTTCGTGTTCTCGACACTCCCAGGCGGCCCTCGAGGTCCTCAAGACCGCCCCGAGACGGCCCAGGGTTACCCCGCGACGTTGCTTCCTACAAGCGCTGCCGCTAAACATGTCATCCGTCCTCTGACCCCACCGGATGGAACCAGTCCACAGGTCTCGCAGACCAGAGAACAGACCCTCTTGGAGGGCTCTTGGGCCATCTCGAGGTAGACTTGGGGGCCTCTGGGGCCGTCTTGGAATCGGAAAGCAGGAATAGCGGAAATGCCCAAATCCTGCAGCAACCTGTGGGACATAGATGATGTGTGCTTCTTGGGGCCCTCTTGGGAGGCCTCTTGGAGGCCTTTTGGGGCGTGTTGGAGGCATCTGGGGCCATCCCGATGCCGTCTTGAGCGTCGTGCCACGCGATCTTTCGGCGACTCGGGGCAGGGGCGTCCCGGCAGGGTGGCTCGCGACGCCCCCAGTCTCCCCCCACCCTCCTCCTGGCCTCCTGGTGCACCAGCCGTCCTCCGTCCCCCATCCATCCCCCCCCCGCCCGCACCACTCCATGCGCTGTGTTTTGTCCTGCCGCCTCTCGCCGCCCCGGCGGAGGGCTGCGGGGCGGCCAGGCGCAAAAAAGCACGGAGCGCCCGACCCCACCTCGCGTGCGGGACTTACACTTCCCTCTCGAGCCCCGCTCCGTGCGCTGGGGTCCCAGAGGCCCCGGGGTGGGGCAGAGAGATCCGTCACGACCTTCCCCGCGGCGCCCAAAGCCTCCCGTCGTGACGACGACACGAACAAGTGGCAACAGCGTAATGAACTCGACTGGAGGCCTGGACCCTATTTCGAGAGCCGCAGCGATCCGTGAGGGCCCAGGGTCCCGAATCAAGAGAGAACAAATCGCCCGGTGTGACACATTGCAGCGCCAAGCTGCTCTCTCCTGCCCAGTCCTTCGCGAGAGTGGCCGTCCACTCCTCGGCCGACAGCCTGACGCCGTCCAGGAGCCTGGCTTCAGAGGAGGATCTGCAGAAAGGGGGGGGCGCGGGAGCTCCAGGAGGACGAGGAGCGCCTGGCCAGGAGCCTGGCTGTAGAGGAGGAGGAGCTCCCGAAGGGGAGGGGGGGAGCTCCAGGAGGAAGAGGAGCTCCAGGAGCGGGGAGACCGAGGAGGAGGAGGAGGAGGAGGAGGAGGAGGAGGAGGAGGAGGAGGATCTCCAGGAGGAGGAGGAGGGCGGGGGAGGGGCAGAGGCGAGGGAGGCGGGAGGAGGCCAGGGGAGGTCAGGGCAGTCGGCGGCCCCAAGCGTCCACGAGACCGCCCATCGCCCCCTAGCCCTAGGTCGGGCCTGTCCCCCTACAGGCGGATTTGGGACAAAAACTAAACATACACCTAACATGCACCAACTATTCTCAAACATGGCAACACTGCACCTAACATTCACCTCGAATGCTTCTGGCCTTTTGCTCTGTAGGCATTACGATATTGAAGAGTGGAAAGGAAGACATGCTCACTGATGCTACCCCGCCACCTTCTTCTAGAAGGCGGCGTTTTGGCAACAGCAGTGTAGACGAACATCTGAAGTTTGGATCTATCCCACACGCTAGGGTGTTCCATGTCAACTTCTCTCTCCGCAGCAAACAAGTCGTCCCCAGACTAAATGTGGACTGTGTTCGAACTATCCCCCCTGTAGAGGGACAGCCCCGACAAGACCCCAGCCTCGCCCCCCGAGACCCCCCCCCCGCGGCGGCGGCGGCCTGCGGAGGCGCTCGCGGCGCTCGCTGTCCCGCGAGCGGTGCGCGTCGGGGGCGGCGCCGCCGGCCCACGAGAGCCTGCCGACGCCAGAAGGCAGTACGATCAGGTCGGGCCGATCCCCCTGCAGGCGGATTTCTTGGGCGGGAGATTCAACAAGAAATACTCAAACGTATCCCCCCCCACAAAAAGACACAACAATCGTCCCCACACTATTATTGATGCATGTGTATTTGAATGCTCCCCCTGTAGAGGGACAGGCCCGACTGAACCGTAGGAGCTCGACCACAAAGAAACCTTCCACGAGAAACCCAACCCTGAGACCCCAGGACGCTCATTGATTCCTGTGCGGGAACGTCACGCTGTCCATTGCAAGATCATCGAGACCCCAGAACCCCCCGGGCACCCTGGGGGCAAGCAGGGTGCTTCTTGGCACCGGGCTTCCACTGCTGGGGCAAGCGGCAAAACATACACCCTGTCGACGGTCCGCGCGGGTTTCTGGGATCTGCGCCAGACCCTCCCCCCCGGAGCGCCCATTGGGCGTCGCTCCACGGGGGGGGGGGCGATACGAAGGGCGGGGGCGGAGAAAAAAGGGGCCCCTTCCGGGGACCCCCCACCCCCCGCGCACCGATGGGACGTCGCTCCACGGGGGAAGGCGATACGACGGGCGGGGGCGGAGAAAAAAGAGGCCCCTTCCGGGGACCCCCCCCACCGGCGCGCCGATGGGGCGTCGCTCCACGGGGGGGGGGGGGGGGCGATACGAAGGGCGGGGGGGGGGGGAGATAAAAGGGGCCCCTTCCGGGGGACCCCCCCCCCCCCCCGGCGCGCCGATGGGGCGTCGCTCCACGGGGGGGGGGCGATACGAAGGGCGGGGGGGGAAAAGGGGCCCCTTCCGGGGGGGGCGTCGCTCCACGGGGGGGGGGGCGATACGACGGGCGGGGGGGGAGAGAGAGGCGCCCCCGTCGGGGCCCCGAAGAGCGCCTCCTGGGGCCCCGGGGGGCCGCAGTGGGGGCCCTCGAGGCCCCCTTGCCGCAGCCCTCGCTGCCCCCCCCCCCACCCACTTGAGCAGGGACCGACCGTCCCTTGCATTCCGATAAGTCCTACCACGACATGTCCTTAGAACCCACAACGTGCTAAGAGCCAGAGCACCTTCCTTTGAACATCAACCCGACGTGGTAAAACGAAACAGGCTCCGCCAGAGATGTTCTAAGAGCATTTCGTGGAAGCCACAAAAGGTTCTTAGAACATTGCTTGGTGGGGCTATGGGCGAGCCAGGACGCTTCGCCACTGCTTGACCCACTGATGTTCCCCCCCCCCTTACGCGTCCTCCGAGCGGAGCGCGCCAGGGGCGGCGCGCGGCGCCCGAGGCGCCGTCGCGGGGGCTCCGGCGCCGATCCGAGAGATTCAAAGCGGAGCGTCGGAAGTGTGCGTTCGTGCCGCTGCTGCTTCTCCTTCGGAACCTCGAGTAGGGGGTCGACTACAGACGTGAGTTGCCTCAGGCTGGATTTTCTCGTCGAACACTTGGGGGGGGGGGGGGGGGGAAAAAACAAGACGCTCGTTCTGCGAGCCGTGTGCGAAAGCTTTCGTCTCCACGGCTTCGGCGAGAAAATCAAGTCCGGGGTGAATCGATGCTGCGGTCGATGATCCCCTGCTGTTCGAAACCTGGCGTTAAGTCGGGCGTGTCCCCCTATAGGGGGATTTTCGACGAAAAATAGAAAATACCCCAAATATGGGGGATCCAAATATCCAAAAATGCCAGAAAGATAGTCCCCAGACTATTTCTGGACTACTTTAGAATACGATTTTGATTTTTGTTTGGCTTCGTCGAGCACCCCTCTGTATGGGGGGACGGGCCCGACCGAAACCTGGCGGCGGGGGCGGATTTTTATTTGTATGTTTAGATGTTTTTTGTATTTTCTATTTCTAGACTATTCTGGATTTTTTTTTGTATTTTCTATTTTTCGTCGGAAATCCCTCTGTATGGGGGGACGGGCCCGACCGACACCTGGCCGCGCGGGGGCGGCGCCGCCGTCCCCGGAGAGCCTGCCGGCGCGCACGGAGGAGCGGCCGCTGCTCTGCGAGGCCCGGCCGTGCGGCCCGGCCGCGGGCGGCAGGCCGCCGGCGCCGAGGAAAGGCCTCGGGCGCGGCCCGTCGGTGGGCGGGGCGGCGGCGCCCCGAGGCGAAGCCAGCGTGGGAGGAGGAGGAGGAGGAGGAGGAGGAGGAGGAGGAAGGGAGGAAGGAGAGGAGGAGAGGAGGAAGGAGGAGGAGGAGGAGGAGGAGGAGGAGGAGGAGGAGGAGGAGGAGGATGAGGAGGAGGAGGAGGAGGAGGAGGAGGAGGGAAGGAAGGAAGGAGGAAGGAAGGAAGGAGGAGGAGAGGAGGAGGCGGAGGAGGAGGAGGAGGAGGAGGAGGAGGAGGAGGAGGAGGAGGAGGAGGAGGAAGGGAGGAGGAGAAGGAGGAGGCGACGCCCCGAGCTCGAGCTCCGAGGTGGGAGGACCAGCGCGAAGGCCTTCGTGAAGGCCTTCGTCTTTGCCAGCGCACACTCGAAGAAGGCAAAACCACATGAGCATAAATGTTTGGCGCTCCGCGCGGATTTCTTGGATCCGCGCCTGGGCCCCCCTGCGGCGCCTCCGGCGCCGCCCCTGGCGCGCTCCGCGCGCCAGGGAGGGCGGGTCCAGCGCGAGTCCAAGACATCCGCGCGGAGCGCCCACAGCTTGTGCTTATGTGTTTGTTTTTTCTTCCAGAGGCCCTGCACCTCCATCGTCCATGCCTTCCGGCCTCTGCGGAAGGCGCGGGAGGTGAGGCATCGAAGCTATGGAAAGCCTCAGGAAACGCAGGAACAGTCAGCGTTTCACGAAGCGCAAGAGTGTGGAAGGTCAGCACGGAAGGTCTGGAAGAATGAGGGCGAGGGGACACCCAGACGAGATCGCGTCGTGACAAAAATCAGGACGGGAGGTGTTTGGCCCCGGGGGGGGTCCTCGCCGGGCCTCGGGACCGTCAAAGGACGACTCGGGACGAAAAACCAGTCCCGGGGAAAGGGTCGGGACTTCCAGGGACGCCGTCCTGAAAAGATCAGGACGTCGCACGTCTGGGAAGCGAACTATTTACACACACACACACCGATGCTGGCCAGGCCTATCCTGACGCCAGGATCGGTGCACACGGCCTCCTGCCTCATAGGCAGGAAGGCATGTGCACCGCTCCTGGGCCCAGGATGGGCCTGGCCAAGATCGGTGCATGTGCACAGACCTCTTCGCCCGAGAGGGCTGAGCTTTCCAGGCGTTTCTGGCTATCCCTCTGGGGTTGCGGATGCCATGACAATGGACACTCGAACAAGATATCGTTGAATTAAACATGTTTTTAACATGTTTTTAACATGTGTAAAACAAGTTCTAAACATGTTCCAAACATGTTTTCATTTTTTTTTGTTGTTTGTTTTTTTGTTTTTTATATGAAACAATAAAAAAAAACATGTTTGACACATGTGTTAGACATCTGGAAGTTATTTGGCAGCATGCCTCCTCTCCACTGATCGACTTCCACAACTCTGGGGAGGAACGAGCCAGCTTTCTGATTCGCGATCGCGCCCACGACCGGCGCCGCCCCCCCTGGTCGCATCATGACTCGCGCCAGCGTCCGCAGCATGCCCACACGGGGCCCGGCACGAATCGCTGCGCGACCGACCCCGCCCCCATCCCCAGGCCGCGGCTGGCGCACCCAGGAGATGAGAGGCAGGAGAGGAGGAGGAGGAGGAGGAGGAGGAGGAGGAGGAGGAGGAGGAGGAGGAGGAGGAATAAGAAGAGGAGGAGGAGGAGGAAGCATCCCTTTTCCCGGTCACGCCCGCTACCGCCCCGTAGTTGAGGCATGCTCGCAAGGGTCGAAGAAAAACAAACAGCATGAGGACAAACTGGTCGGAGGTCCGCGCGGACCTCCAGACATCCACGCTTGTGCAAGCGCTTCTCCTGTTCTCTGTCCCTGCACCTCCATCGTCCATAGCTTCCGACCTCTGTGGAAGGCGCGGAAGGTGATGCATCAACACTATTGAAAGCCTCAGGAAACACAGGAAAAGTCAGCGTTTCACGAAGCGCAAGAGTGTGGAAGGTCAGCACGGAAGGTCTGGAAGAATGAGGGCGAGGGGTTCCGAAGTTGGAACAAGGAGACGCAGCACCACCACCACCACCAGGGACCACCAGCGGGAGGAGCCAGGGGGGGGTCCCCCTTGTGGTGTGGTCCTCCCTCTCGCTCGGGACATCCCACATCCCCAGCTCGGGGAGGCATCGCGGAGCTCGGCGCTGGAGGTGGCACCGCTGGTGGTGGTGGTGGTGTCGCTTCGCGGGTGGACAGGGCCCCCTGTCGCAGAGCGCCCATCAGTGGCCCCTGCGAAGGGCCCTCCCCGTGCCCTCGGCGCGCCGCACTCCGAAGGGAGCCCGGGCGGCACAGCCCCTCGAAGCTCACAGGCCCATCCGGGAGCACCGGGCAGACCAAACCGCACGCCGACTGGCGAGCCCGGCGCGGGGGGCTGCCACGGGCACGCTCGCGCGCCAGCGTCGAGCGAGCCCGTGCAGAGTCGCAGGGCTCAGCGGTCGCCTGGTCCTGCCACTGCCCGAGCGCCTGCTCCTCTCCCCCGAGGAGGGACGCCTGCCAGCTGCCAGGCAGGGGCCCAGGGAGCGCCTGGGAGCGCTTTTGGGGATGCCCGGGGAGCGCCCCGGGAGCGCCTGGGAGCGCCTGGGACACGCCCTGGAAACGCCCTGGGAGCGCCCCGGGAGCGCCAGGCAACGCCTGGGAGCTGGGGGGCGCGAGCACTCCGTAAGCTACATGGGCGCATGGTCTCGGCGGCGCGAATCTGGTGTAATGTTCAATCGGGCGTGTCCCCCTACAGGGGGATTTTCGACGGGAGAAAAAACGCAAAACATGCTCCAAAACTGGTCCAGACATGCTCCAAAAATAGTCCCCCGACGATTTTTTGACTATCTTTGAATATACCCCCTGCAGAGGGACGGGCCCGACTGAAGCGCAATGTTCGAAAAGGCTGAGGCCTCGCGCAGGCCGCGCAACACCGCGCCCGCACACGCCGCCGTGCCCCTGCGCAGGCCGAGGGCAGCGCGGCGGGGGCAGCTCGAGGGCACGGGGCGCGCGGCCGCCCTGGCCGGGCGGCTCGGGCCCCGGTGGGCTTCCGGCGGGCTCGCCGCCCGACGCCGCCGCGGGTGGCCCAATGGAAAAGCCACAGGATCCCCCCTCGCCCTCATTCTCCCAGACCTTCCGTGCTGACCTTCCACACTCTTGCGCTTCGTGAAACGCTGACTTTTCCTGCGTTTCCTGAGGCTTTCAATAATTTGTTGCATCACCTTCCGCGCCTTCCACAGAGGTCGGAAGGTACGGAAGATGGAGGTGCAGGGCCTATGGAAGAAAACATGAGCACAAACTGTTGGCGCTCCGCGCGGATGTCTTGGACTCGCGCTGGACCCCCGCTCCCTGGCGCGCGGAGTGCGCCAGGGACGGCGCCGGAGGCGCCGCAGGGGGGCCCAGGCGCGGATCCAAGAAATCCGCGCGGAGCGCCAAACATTTATGTTTATGTTGTTTTGCCTTCTTCGAATGTACGCTGGCAAAGACGAAGGCCTTCACGATGACCTCGCCTGAAGGAAGGCCCCCAGCAGAGCAGGCTGGAACCCGTAGTGAAAGGGGGTTAGAAGCCCCGTCGGCGCAAGAGCACATGTGACGAGCACCGCGGTACCTCTTACCCACACTTGTGATCGAAAGCAGTTAACTGCCCAGCAACGCCGCACCTGTAACCAAAGACCGTCATTAGAGGTCCCCGTCGGCGCAAAAATAGCTGTGATGAGCACCACCGTACCTCTTGCCCACCATTGGTGAAGTCCTTGAGCGGGCCGCGACGCGCGAAGCGCGGTTTTACCTTCGGCGGCCTCGAAGAATCCACCCCCCGCGCCATCGTGGAGGGGCCGTCAGATCCCTTGCGCTCGGTATCCAAAAATGGCTCAAGACTGCCTACAGTCAACTCGTAGCAGAAGGACGCACGATGAGGATACAGGGGTCTTGAAAAGGCCACGTCAAAGCTTTTCGAGCGGGGCGCGGCCAACGAGAGTGGCCAAAGATGGACCGAGGAGGCAAGGATGCGAGGATACCCTTGGGAAGGCTGCCCATCCTGACTATTCGGGTTGACTGCCCAGCTCCGCTTCGAGCTGGCCTGAAGGTGCCCGCAGACCGGCCCAAGACGGGTCTGAGATCTCCCAGAGGCCCCAGGGTGTCCCGAAAAGGCGCCACGAGACCCAGAGAAGCCCTCGAGAGGCGCCAAAGGAGCTCTGCAGCTAGGCCCCAAGAGGCCGCCAACTACTTGCGACGACCCTTTGAATGTCGGTGCTTTTTCCTTACCGCACTTCTCTACCCGACATTGACTCAAGAGGGCACCCGAGGGCCCCACAAGCCTCCAGGACGGCACCAGGACGGCCCAACGACGATCCGAGGCAAGTGGCATCAAGCCCCCCGCATGGACAGCCTCAGGACGGGTGTCCCGAGCCGCTACGGGACAGCTCGGTAGAACATCGCGCCCAAGACGTGCCCAGGACAACCGAAAGGCAACCTACACAGAAAGACAAAAACAAAAACATAAACTTTCGACGGTCTGCACGGGATTCTTGGATCTGCGCTGATACCCTCCTCCCTAGCGCGCGGAGCGCGCCAGGGGCGGCGCCACGGGCGCCGCCATGTGGGCGCTGGCGCCGAAACAAGAGAAATCAGCGCGGAGCTCGGAAAGTTCATGGTTATGCAGTAGTTGCGCTTTCGATGCATGCATTCCGATGCTTCGCCTTCCCGGTGGCGGGGCAGGCCGCAGGCAGCTGGATAATGCGCCCGGCATGGTCATGCTGTGGTGTGTACCAGCTGGCTCTGATGCAGAAGAGAGCGAAAATGGCTATGGAGTGCCGCGGGGTGCTCCGTACCCCCAGTATCCTTACAGATGTACATATATACATGTGTATGCGTATATATATATATATATATACATGATTCTCGCTCTCTCCCTTTGCTCCTCCCGCTCCTCTTCCCCCCGGCACCTGCTGCCCCTCCTCATTCTCGTGTTCAGCGTTATCACCCTGATCATCATCAACTCCACCACCACCATCATCATGATCATCACCACCACCACCACCATCATCACCATCAGCATCATCATCCTCATCATCATCACCATCATCATCCTCATCCTCATCATCATCATCATCATCATCATCATGATCCTCATCCTCATCATCCTCAGGCTCAGCGGCGTCATCATAAGCAGCATCACCAACATCGTCAACAGCATGGGCAACAACAGTATCACCATCATCATCACCATTATTCGATCACCATGCGAACCGTCTGGAAGGAACAAAAACTATGGTCGGAGATCCGTGCCTGTGTCCATAGACAGCGCGAATACGCCGGACAGCCCAGACACACGGACGTCCCCAAAACTTTCGAAGTTCGCGCGGACCTTCGAACATGTCCTTTCAATGATCGATCCCCCTCATCACCCCTAGGCTCCAAAAATAAATGAATAAATCACTCCAGGGGGGGAAGCCGCCGAGCGATCCCGTTAGCAAACCACTTGCGTAGTTCATCAATGAAGTAACTCCTCGGGGGGAAGGGCCCAGAATCCTCAAGAATCATTCAGGAACTGGCAGGAGTCGTCAGGAACCCTTCAGGGATCATTCTGGGTTCCTCGAGAATTATCAAGAGTCCGCAGCAGGAATCCTCAGGGATCCCTTGAGAATCCCCAAGAGTCCGCAGCAGGAATCCTCAGGGATCCTCAGGAATCCTCCAGGAATCGCCAGACATGCTGCAAGAATCTTCAGAACTCCATCGGGAATCCATCAGGAATCCTCAAGAAACCTTCAGGCATCCGAGGGAACCCTTACGAATCCACAGGAGCCCGGAGTGTATCTCAAGAACCATGCAAGCACACTGCAGGAACATTCGCGAATCCAACACCTCAGGAATCATTCAAGAACCATTTTGAAATCCTCAGGGACCTTCGCCAATCTTCAAGATCTTCCAGAATCCTCAGGAATCCCGTGGGAATCGTCGAAGAATCCCAATGAAATCCGATTGAGGGTCTTGTTGGGATCCTATTATGATCATGGTGGGATCCCGTACTGAGGGGTTCTATGGGCGGGGTATCACTTCCAGGGGTGGACAATGGTACAGCTCCACCAAAATGGGGGTGCCGACATTTGCGCCGCAAGGTTATGTTCGTGCTCATCTCCCTCCCTCTGCGCCGCTCCCCCCTTCCCTCGGTGACTGGCCATCTCCGCTCTCGCGGGCACCGCCGACGCGTGGCAACCCCCGTGGAACCAGGGCCACTCGCCATCAGGCCCTTCTCGAAGGAACCACCACGCCAGTCGGCGAGCAGAGGCCTGGCTGCCTCGCCTCCTCTGCGACCGCTTCGGGTCGTTACTAGTTCTGCACTGACCCCTGCCATTTCGCGGATCCGCTCAGGCACCCAAGGGACTGGAGCAGGATCCGCGAGCATCCGACCGCGCTGTCGAGCGGTCGGGCGGCCCGCACGCGCCCCAGCGCGCGGGGCCAGGGTCATGAGGACCCGCACGAGCTCGTCGAGGCCGACCGCGACGAGCAGCAGCAGTGGCCGCCGCCGAGGGACTGGAGCAGGAGGTGCAGACTTGACGGTCAGCAAGCCCAAAGTTCGTGGCCGCGAAAAGCAAAGCAGTCATCCGCCCTCCCTCGTCCTTTCCCCGCCCGCGGCCTCCCCCTCACCCCTCCCTCATCCTCGAGGCCTTCCTCTCCATCGTCCTGTTCGCATTCCCCCTCCTCCTCCTCCTCCTGCTCCTCCTCCATCATCCATCCTCCTCCTCCTCCTCCTCCTCCTCCTTTTCCTCCTCCTCCTCCTCCTCCTCCTCCCCTTACCACTCACCAAACTATGCGCCTGAGTCCTCTGACAGATGGCGCCGTGGTCAATGCCACTACTTACTAAAACATGACCTGGCTGGCCAACTCCAAGTCAAGAGGCTGGTGACAACCGCGAGAGCCTGGTAGGATCTTGCCATCTTTGAGGGCATCAGTCATGATCCGCCCATGCTTGAACAACGGGTTCGTGCAGGGCTTCCCCTATTTGACACAGAAGCTCTGGACCCCGACTCCCCCACAGGCCCTGCACGAGAAAAAAAAACAGGTACTCCAAAATCCTACGGGCGGGGTCAAGCTGCCCAGGGTTGCCTCGGCACACGGACGCAAGCAATTCCTGGCAGGGAAGTGCTGCAGTGGGCTTGCTGTAGTATACCTTGCAAAACAACTTCTCTCGCACCTGTCTCGACTAGGTGATGAGACTGGCCGACGGCAGCTTCCGTGTTAGCCTTCAGCCCAATTGCCACCCTTTTGGCCGCGTGCTGCCTGTCAGTTCTCGAGGTGGCCCCGTACACTTCCGGGGCACGGCGCGCAAGATGTCCTCCTACTGACACCAAATGACTCTGGATTATGGCTGTGAGGGCGTCGATCATCGCTACCTCATTGGCATCTTCCGCTGGCAATCGGGCGACTCTCGCTCTCCCTCTTCGGCACGCATCTCAGCATGCGCGTTCGCGGACCACCGTGTTTCGGCAACCATGTTCGCTGTAGTTTGCTCAGCTATGGGGTGTGACTTTGTTGTGTGAACTGCAACGGGGCGGGTCGACAGGGCCATTCGCTTAAGCCGCCAGGTCCTATTCTCTGAAAGTGGCGAATTCATACGGAAATCCCCACTGCCACCCAGACCGTCAGTGGCCATAATCGTGAAATGGCCCACGAGAAAATCGAGTTGCCCTGGAGTTCGCCTCCCAACATCGGGTGCCCTTGGATCGGGCGGGTCACATGCCGTCAGCCACGCAGGCACGAAACCTCTGGGCCAAAAACAGGGCCACTCTTGGACCTCATCCTGAGGTTCTTGTTCTGAGGGCGCTCCCAGACCCGGTGAAACAAATGTCTCCCGTTGTGTTCCGCGCCTTGGGCGCGCCGGGCTGGTCCAAGCGGGGCGGCGCGGGCGGCAGGGCGCCAGCTCTGGGAGATCATCTGGCTGATCCGGGCACTCCTTTGGCTGTTCTGGCCAAGCCAACTGCTCCTCCCGCTGAGCTTGCCTGAGCACGTATTAAACAAAATTCCATGGTCCGTCTCCCCTGATCATCCTGGGGGACTCCGAATTCTTGCGGGGCCCCAGGCGCCACGTCGGGTCCTGGCGGGCCCTTTGCTCGGGATGGCGGGGGGGAACCTCAATGGGCGGTGCTATCGCCTGCCTGGGACGCAAGGCCTCATCACCAAAGCGACGGCTGGCTGGCCACATCGCTACAGCCATGGCCACTCTGAAACTACGACCAGGTCGTACTGACCACCATTCTCACGTGACTGATTGGCGCCTCGTTAGCGTAAAAATCAAATGCAAACTCGAGGCCCTTGCTGTGATAGTGCTCGGCCGCTGCGGCCCATGCTTTTTGGTCCAGCGCCACATAGCACTGATGCTGCACAGTCCATCGTGGGCCGTCGCGCTCAAGGCTGCTGCCCAAAAACTGCTAAAAAAAGACCTCGGTTCCGGCTTAGCTTTGTTCCCCGCCGGACATGTTGGGCTCGTTTGATTTTAAGAACAGACCTCCCGGCCACTCCCACCGTGCATGCCGCGGCCGCCTGACCCCAAGTTGTCCCGAAAGTCCCCGTTATCCCGCCTCGCGCCCTCGACTACCACGACAGAACACATACCGCGCCCGCCAGACCCCAGGTTTTTTCTCAGTGCCCCGGTTGCCCCGCCTCGCGCCCTTGACAAACACGGCAGAACACACCCTGCATACCGCGGCCGCCAGACCCCAAGTTGTCCCGAGAGTCCCGGGTATCCCGCCTCGCGCCCTCGACAAACACGACAAAACAAAATATGGCACAACCGGGAATATTAAATAATATAACAATAGCGTGACAAAACATGGCAAGCCAAACCTTATGAACATCATGACAAAATAGAGGACACCAGCTGCTCACATAACATACCAGAGCAGAACATAACATAACAGAAAGTGGCAAACCAAACGTAATATAACAACACCGACCATAACATAAGACATTGTGTCAGACCATACCGCAGCATGGCACAGCGTCACCAAACATATCATAGTACGACAGCAAAGCATAGTGGCGAACGCGCCAGAACACAACATGCCGCACCAGAAGATAACATAAAATGACACGATCATGGCATACCATAACTGAACATAACATATACATACGATGACAGCACAAATCATGAACTTACACCACATAACACATCGGACCATCGCATGGTATAGCGAAAGGCGGCAACACCACACAAAGCATAGAATAACCGAAAACAACATAAGACACCTTGGCAGAACATCCCATATCATCGCACCTCATCGCAAAACATACCGTACCACGACAGTGTAACGTATCGCCACATAGTAACACAGCAAGCCATAATACACTACACCGTGTCGAACCGTCCACAAACACAACATTTCATAACAGACCAGAGCCTAGCATGGTACAACAACCATAACACAACATAACAGACTATAGCCAGGCATGGCGCAACACACTATGGCAGGACACGTGGTACCATGGCACAACATCCCATAACATATCACAAAACGGCACCAGAGCACGGCAACTCATACCAACGTAATACAGCATACTGTACCGATCCGGGCCGCCAACATAATCATGGAACAAAACATATTATGACACACTATGTCAATATATCATGCAATAACAGGATGCCGCAACACATATCATACCATAACATACCCCACCATATGGTGACACATATGAGCTAACGTACACCCATGGATGTCGGATGCCCACGTGCTGGGGGGGACTCCGCCCGGGGCCGCCGCGCGCCCCGCGCATGCCCGGGGGAGCGAAGAAGACGAGGGCGAGGGGGAAGAAAGGGGGCCGCGAGGCGCACGATGAAGGACGAGGACGAAAAACGAAGCGAAAAGGAGGGAACGGAGGAGGAGGAGGAGGAGGAGGAGGAGGAGGGGGAGGAACGAGGACGATGAGGAACAGGAGGAGGAAGGAGAATTCCGCCTCACGTCCTTTTCCTGCTCCTCCTCCTCGTCCATCGTCGTCCGTCTCCTCCTCGTGGTGCTGCTGCTGTTCCTCCTCTTCCTCTTACCGGAGGTTGATACTATCTCAAAACAAGCTTGGGGGTATCGCAAACCAACGTTTTGCCTCGTCAGGGGCCTTGGGGCTGTTAGAATTTCGGGGGGGGGAACAAAAAAACTTGCGACATGGTCCGGCCGCCGCGCTGGCCGACGCCGCCGGGCACTGCGCACATCCTTCCAGTAGGCGCGCGCACCGTTGGGACCAAACGATGAAGGTTTCGGTGGGGATCGCTCGAAGCAAAATAATTTAGCTATTGTTTAGCTTCGTTGTCAAGTTTCGTCTTAGCTTGGTTCAGCTGTTGTTGAGCTTGCTTGCATGGCTATTCAGTACAAATGAATACGAGCTTGAGCTACATGTTCGTATAATATACCTGAGCACCGAAAAACATATCACTGCATGCAATATAGTTCCTGACTTCAGAGACATGGGATCTCATCGTGTACGCAGCACACCACAAGTGTCATGTTGCTTTGCCTAGCGCCCAACGAAACAAACAACAGCTCTCGTTGACAAGCAATACACGGGGGCCGCGCTGCGCGAGCACGTGCTCCCACTTGGGCCGGCCTCACAAGTTACCGAGGAATCACACTCTCGATCGGGACTTCCTCGCAGTCTGGCCTTCCTACTCTCCTTCCTCCTCCGCATCCTCATCCTCCTCGCTCCCCTTCTCTATGTCTAGCCGTTGTGGCTCGGCGGTTCATACTATGGGGCTTCAGCGGCCAGCTGCTGCGCCGCCTCGGCAAAGACGACGACTTGCACTCGATCAGAGCCACGATAATTTACCAGTGCTCAAGAAACTCATCACATCCGCAACGTTGTTGCCATACTGTTATGACCGTAACGGCGTCATGGACACAGAGAAACGGCAACTTCACGGGCATTTCGTCGACGACCTCCCGGGTCCCATGCCACAGAATCATCTCCAGAGTTCGCTGCAGGAGCGCCTCACCCTGCACCAACGGCCTGCGCAGCGGGCACTCTCGCAACGCCCGAGGCGCCCTCACGTCGCTCGGCGGCGAGCGTGGGGGGGAAGTGAGAAGGAGAAGGGCTCCTCGAGGGCGGCGGGACTTCTCAGAAGCCCTCGCACCTTCTGAGGAGCTCTCTGCGTCTCCGGGGAAGGCCTCGGCAACTTCTCAGAAGGCCAAGGGACTTCCGAGCATTCCGAGAATGCCCGCCCCGTCCCGCTTACCCCCCCCGGGCTCGCCGCCGAGCCGCCGCCGCACATACACACAAACGCACACCGCTCCGTGCCTTCTTGCGCGCGCACGCGCTTCGCCTGCGCCCGCGTTGGCGCGCGCCTGCTCCCCCCCCGCTCCGAGGACGACGACGACGACGAGCTCCACGAGGGAGAGGACTTCGACGCCAGCGCCGACGACGATGACGAGGACGCCGAGCACGACTCGTGCCGACGCCGACGACGCCGACAGCGCCGACGACGCCGACGCCGACGCCGACGATGACGACCATGGCGACGCAGACGACGACGACGCCGACGACGACACCGACGACAACGACGACGACGACGACGACGACGACGACGACGGCAGCGACGACGGCGGTAGCTCGGCGGTTCGAAGATGGGGTCCTGAGGGGTGGGGTCCCGAGGACGAAGTGCATGGAGCAACACAAATCCACCCCCGAATCCCTTGGATCCCGGACGTCATACTTTCTTTATCACGTCGGCCCCGATAGTTCTCGACCTACTCCTTGGGACCAGCCGTACGTCGGGCTTGTCCCTCCTACAGGCGGATTTTGGACGAAAAGTCAAACATACCCCCCAAATGCTCAACAATTAAAGCATATCCCCCTACAGGCGGATCTTGGACGAAAAAACAAACGTACCCCCCAAAGGCTCAACAATGAAATAGAAAATCGTCCCCATACTAGTTGTGGACTGTGTTTGAATTCTCCTCCTGTAGAAGGACAGGCCCGACGTAAACCTGTTGGGACCAGCTTCTCAACCTAGGGCGCTGTTTGACCAGCGCGGGGCCGGCGAGGGTCCCCATAGAGGCCGAGCATGGCGAACAGAAGCCTCCCGTCGTGATCACGCCTGGGATCCGTCGGGCAAGTCCCCCTACAGGGAGATCCAGGACGAATAATTAAAAAAATATTGCAGACATGCTCAACATGGCAAAGAAATACATGAAAATCGTCCCCATACTATTTTTGTCCTTGTTCTGAGTGCTCCTCCTGTAGAGCGACACGCCCGACTTAAGACGAGGTGCCCCCAAAAACATGGAGGAGCTGCTGCTGCTGCTGCTGCTGCTTCTCTGGTCACTGCCGCTTCTCCTCCTGCCCTTCTTCCCTCCTTCCTCGTGCTCGTCCTCCTTCTGCTCGTCGTCGTCGTCGTCGTCGTCGTCGTCGTCGTCGTCGTCGTCGTCGTCGTCGTCGTCGTCCCCCTCCTCCTCCCTCCTCCTGAGAACGTGGACCCTGGGATCTCTTCCTGTCTCCAGGGAGATCTCGACGCATTCCCCGGGACCAGCTCTCCATCCCGAGCCGCTCTGCGACGGCCCCCTGGCCCGGCGAGGGCCCCCTGCGGCCGAAAGAGGTCCGAACAGCCCCCGCCGCGTTTCTTGTTGGGGCTACAGATTTTTGGTTGGACGCGATCATGCCTGGGGTCCTCCTCGCCCCAATCCTCCTTCTCCTCCTCCTCCTCCTCCCTCCTCCTCTCTCCTCCTCCCCCTCCTCCTCCTCCTCCCTCCTCCTCCTCCTCCTCCCTCCTCCTCCCTCCTCCCTCCTCCCTCCTCCTCCTCCTCCTCCTCCTCCTCCTCCTCCTCCTCCTCCTCTCCTCCTCTCCTCCTCCTCCTCCTCCTCCTCCTCCTCCTCCCTCCGCCCTCCTTCTCCTCCTCCTCCTCCTCCCCCTCCTCCTCCTCCTCCTCCTCCCCCTCCTCCGCCTCCTCCTCCCTCCTCCTCCTCCTCCCCCTCCTCCTCCGGAGCCGCCGCGCAGGAGGGGTCCGCTGCGGCGGCCGCTCCCCGCCTCGGACTCGCGCCCCTCGCCGCCTCGGCGACACCCCGCCCGCGGCGGCAGGCGGCGGGGGGGCCCGGCGAGGCCCCGAGGGCCCCGCCGGGGAGGGGGATGAGGAGGGAGGAGGAGGAGGAGGAGGAAGAGGGGGGGGAGGAGGAAGAGGAGGGGGAGGAGGAGGGGGAGGAGGAGGTGGAGGAGGAGGGGGGAGGAGAGGGGGAGGAGGGGGAGGAGGAGGAGGAGGAGGAAGGAGGAAGGAGGAAGGAGGAGGCGGAGGGGGGGGAGGAGGAGGA
>CAUYUJ010005397.1:59213-61775 GCA_963575745.1 Prorocentrum cordatum
GCCCCTGGGACTTGTGTGGGCGCGGTTCTGGCAATGAAAAGGTGCAACAGTCACACACATCGACCCCTCTGGCGCATGCATTGGGGAGCGGCAAAGAGGGGGATCGGCGGTTTTCCCGCTCGGCTTTTGTGGCGCGTTTTTGTAAGTGGCTTTCACGTGCCAGCGGTGGACACGTCGTGCATGAACGCGTGGCCTCGGCCACCGTGGGCTGCATGCAGGCGAGCGGTCCTCACCATCATGTGCTCTAGCATATGCATATACATATAGAAAAATATACATACATACAGTACCAGTCTACCCTTGTTTGTAGACTGCCATTTTGTTCCTGTGAAGGAAAGAGGCAGGAGCAGCAATGGCAACACGTGAGAAATACCATAAGTCCGGGCCCTCTCCAGAACATCAACAAAGTGATCTGGGACATGGCTGTTGATAAACTCGGCAACGAAGAGGCAGAAGGGTACCGCCGCATCCTGGAGCCCAAGGAGACCAAGCGACCGAAGACCATAGGCAAAACTGTTGAGGCTAAGATCGGCAAGGAGTACGTCGACTGCGTAGTAATACAGATCAACGCCCTGCAGACTACGGTCAGATGGGAGGACGGCCGAGAGTCCACGGTAAGCAGAGCTTCAATGCGGCGGAAGCCGCAGAGATGGAGCCACTTGCAAAACATGCTGTCGGCAAACCATCATTGCCTGACACAGCGTTACGGACAAGGGTGCTGCAGGGACCACGCCTCTGACGAGATACCACGTCTACATCGAGTCCGCCGTCTGCGGAATATTCTACCACATCTCCTGAGCGGCCCGGCAGCTCCATCTCCTCCTTCCCGCCCCCTCTTGTGGGCCTCAAGGTGGAGGAGGAGGAGGAGGAGGAGGAGGAGTGGACTGATGGAGGAGGAGGAGGAGAAGGAGGAGGAGGAGGAGGAGGAGGAGGAGGGAGAGGGGGGTGAAAGAGAGGAGGAGGAGGAGGAGGAGGAGGAGGAGGAGGAGAGGAGGAGAAGGGGGAGGAGGAGGAGGAAGGAGGAGGAGGAGAGGAGGAGGAGGAAGAGGAGGAGGAGGAGGAGGAGAGGAGGAGCAGGAGAGAAGGGGAGTAGGAGGAGGAGGAGGAGGAGGAGGAGGAGGAGGAGGAGGAGGAGGAGGAGCAGAAGATGGTATAGAAGGAGACTGGGCGGTCCTCCTTCCCCCCCCCCTCCGCAGCGGGTATAGCACCGCACCGGCCTCGGCGGCGCGTCCGCGCATGCTCGCTTGGGCACGGCGCGGCCACCGCGCGGTCGGACGCCCGACGGCGCCGCGAGGCAGAAGAGGAGCAGGGAAGAGGGGGGCGAGAAGCGAGGAGGAGGAGGAGGAGGAGGAGGAGGAGGAGGAGGAGGAGGAGCAGGACGGGCAGGAGGAGGAGGAGGAGGAGGAGGAGGAGGGAGAATGAGCTGCGGAGGGAGGAGGGGCGAGTGAGGAGGAGGCCCAGGAGCGGGAGGCGCACGCTGCACTGGCCCGCAAGCCCTCCGGGATGGCTGGCGGGTGGCCCTCGCAGCTGGGTGGGCCCACCCCAGGGGGGCCTCCCCTGCAGCATGCAGTCCAGACACGCGCAGTCCCGCGCCCCTAAGACGAAGCCGTGCCTTTTGTTGCTCCCATCGTGCTTAAGGACCACATCCCATGAATAAGTTCGAGCACCTGGAAAAGTCCCGAAATAATGTCGAAACAGTGTCGGACTCGTGTCGCCCAGGGCCCTACACGTTGAAAACCCTCGAGTTTAAGTATTTTTTGGCGCTCGAAATTCTTTCTCGTGGTCAAGGCTGAAGCAGGTTGGAACATCACAAGCTAGGACGAGGATGAATCCCACCAGCCCTTTGGGCGTGAGTGTTTTAGAGAGCCCGCTCTGTTCTCAACCCCCTTCTTCCCCTTCGGGGAGGGGTTTACCCCTCCCCCTACCCCCTCCCCCTGGGCCTGGAGAGGTCCTTCCGCGGGTGGTCGGAGGGGTCTTTTTCGACTCCTGGGAGGGCTAAAATTCGACACCCCTCACGAGGATCGTGGCCCCGACGGGGGGGGGGAGAAAAATGCTCGCCCCATCTGTGATCGAGAGGGCCCCAAGATACCTCCCAGACCCCTCCCAAAGAGCCCCAAGAGGGCCCTAAGAGCGCCCCGGGAGAGCCCGCAAAGGGCTCCGAGACCTCCAACATATCGCCCAGAAGGCCCTAGTATATCCCCAAGATGTCGCCACATATCGCCAAGAAGGCCCTAGTATATCCCCAAGCACTGCGACAACGACAACGACTACGACTTCTACCGCTACTCCCACCACTACCACCACGACTCCTACTACAACAACAACAACTACTACTCATACTTACACCGCTACTGCTACTGCTACTACTACTACTACTACTACTACTACTACTACTACTACTACTACTACTACTACTACTACTACTACTACTACTACTACTACTACTACTACTACTACTACTACTACTACTACTACTACTACTACTACTACTACTACTACTACTACTACTACTACTACTACTACTACTACTACTACTACTACTACTACTACTACTACTACTAC
>CAUYUJ010005398.1:0-42500 GCA_963575745.1 Prorocentrum cordatum
GGAGGGGGAGGAGGAGCATGAATCAGTTGCGAGTGCAAGTGCCGAAACCGATAAGAGCTGAGCTTGCAGTAGCCGCCGTTGATGGCCGGCCTCACTTAAGCTCTTGGGAGTTAAGGAGGAGGAGGCGGAGGAAGAAGATGAGATGGAGCAAAAGAAGGGGGCGCGGGAGGAGGAGGAGGAGGAGGAGGAGGAGGAGGAGGAGGAGCAGGAGGAGGAGGAGGAGCAGGAGGGGGGAACAGGGGAAGGTAGGAGGGCAGGAGGAGAACGAGGAGAGGAGGAGGAGAAGGAGGATGAGGAGGATGAGGAAGGAAGATGAGGGGCGGGGGAGGGCGAGGGGGAGGGGGAGGGGGGGGGAGGAGAGGAGGCGGAGGGAGGAGGAGGAGGAGGAGGAGGAGGAGGAGGAGGAGGAGGAGGAGGAGGAGGAGAGGAGGAGGAGGAGGAGGAGGAGGGGGGGAGGACGGGGAGGGGGGGGAGGAGGAGGAGGAGAGGAGGAGGAGGAGGAGGAGGAGGAGGAGGAGGAGGTGGAGGAGCAGGAGCAGAAAGAGGAGGAGGAGGAGGAGGAGGAGGAGGAGGACTACGAGGATTACAATGATGCGCACCAAGGTGCGTGCCAGCGCCTGCGACAGCGGCCGCAAGCGAAGGGTGGCGCGAAAAGGGCCACGGCCTTGCCGCGGGGCCACCCTTGGTCTATAAAGCGCTCGCGGCCAAGGCAACGAGCACGGCAGCGGCAACCCGCTGCGATTGGGAGGTGGCGCGAACAGCTGCGGCCCTCCCGTGGGGCCACCCACACCTTGTGGATCGCTCGCGGCAGGGCCAGCGAGCGCAGCTGCGGCGGCCTGCTCCACGGCCATGCCGTGGGACGCCGCGCGGACATACGGAGTTAGGCCATCGCGACCCGCACGGGCGCGCGTAAAAAGTCCATTGTCGATCTTAGCCAGATTATCCTTGCCTTTGCGGGTTAGGCCCCCGCACGGACTGGCAAGGTGCCTAGGGTCTTCGGTGGCAGTCTTGCCACACTCGCGGCAGAAATACATGCAGTGCTTCTGCAAGAAGCGCAGCTTGTGTGAGGAGTGCAGCTCGCGGCCACCGAGTGTGGCCGCCCCCTGCACTGGGACGACCTGGTCACTAGCGACAGGCAGGGGTGCCACTGGCTGGCACGGCGTCGCGCAGGCTGCGCGGATTAGGGCCTTACGCACTGTTACTCCGCAGCTCGAGCACCTGTACTTGCTCGAGTGGAGCACGAAGGAGCGGGGGCTGGCACTCAGGGCGCGCTGCAGCAGAGTGGCACGCTGCCCCGTGGACTGTGAGGGTCGCTCCGCGACCCACGGGTCGACGGCCAGAGCATCAGCAAGCGCGCGTCGGGCACGGCGCCTGATGAGGGCACACTGCGTATCGTGCAAGTCAGCAGGGGGTGCAGCGCCAACAACGGCCGCTTCCCAAGCGCTGCGGGCGGCTTCGCCAGCCCACGCGTCAGCGCAGGCGTTGCCTAGCGTGTGGGCGAAGGCAACTGGGTCACGTGCTACACTGGCGGCGTCCTCGTTGTGTGAGGGCACCCACAGGCCGTGCACCGCGCCTGGTCCTCTATGCTGGACCGCACGGCCAATGCGCTGCCACATATCACGGTTGGCTCCATGGGGTTGCGGGCGTCGGCTCGACCTCCACCCCTGCAGGAGGGGCATGTTGCCAGTAACAAATCGCAGGTCACCGACTGAATGTTCGAGAGCCAAAGCGAATGCTAGGAGCCCGGCACGTGGCACCGTTTGAAATGGGCCGCCCAAGCCTGAGCGGATGTCTCCCCAGGGCATCCATTCCCCAAAGCGGGATTGCATGACGATCACAGCGGCTCCCATCCTGCGGCGACGGGGGTCTGAGCTATACTGACCCCCCGAGCCGTCGCCATACAGGGTGAGGAGGCCATCCGAATCTTCGCATCCGCCCCAGCCCCGCCCAACCCAGCTCCACCCGCCGTCCCGTCCCATATCTCGAAGTACAAGGTGCGCGTCCGCATGCGCGGCAAGGCCACGGAGCCAGCACGCAGGGCCAGCCTCGGCGCTAGCGAGGGCAGAGGGGAGGAGGGCGTCAGATTTCTCGTAGTCCTCGTGGTCGCGGTTGCAGGGGCGCAGCCAGACGCGATGCATCAGAGTCTCCTCGGCGCCTCCACACCTCGGGCAGGAGGTCTCAGCCTGGTAGCCCGCCTCGACGAGGCGCACACGCGGCCACTGTGCTCCCGCAACCACGCAAAGGTTCAGCGCCCACTGGTCGTACTCACCGTCGCGCATGAACTTGTTCATCTCGTGCGTCACAACATGTACGTCGGCCCCTCCTCTCTGAAGTCCATATCCTTCAGGGTGTTTCGCAGCGGCCTGACAGTAGCCGATCTCGATGGACTGACAGAACTCCAGGGCCAGCTGCGGCGGGTCGACCTGCTCGCGTCTCTGCCCCCGAGGAGGAGGAGGAGGAGGAAAAGGAGGAGGCGGAAGAGGAGGAGGAGGAGGAGGCGGCGGCGAATCGGTGCCGGGCCGAAGGTCGATAAAAGAAACTCGACTATATCAATCATCAGAGAGCTGCTCAGACGATTGCGACCTACCGTGCGTGCCTCATGCGAGGACGGATCGAAGACGGCTCCCCTAGGCTGGGAGCCACGAGGGGCACTCGCTCAACCACGGCTGCGTAGTGAGCAGAATAAAAAGTTGAAGTTTGGGCCCAGGGCCAGAGAGACGGACCAGGACCCCGGGCAAAGGAGGCCCAGGGACCGACAGGCCCCGAGGGGCCGTCCGCGGAGCTCAAAAACGCGTGGCCATCCTAACTAGTTCCTTAAAGGAGTACACTCGCTCAGGAGGAGGAGACGCAGGAGGAGGAGGAGGAGGAAGAGGGGAAACAACGGCGGCAGCAGCAGCCCCCGCCTCATGTACGTCACTCCGTCGACGGGGAAACTCAGTCGTCGCGGTATTTCCAAGAGAAATCTGGGACGCTCCAGCCGCCGAGGACGATGTCATCTGAGGAGTCGTCGCACTCTGCACGGTAGCCCCCATCTGAAAATCATAGGGTAAAATCTGAGGCGACATCACACTCTGGGCACCAGCTGCCTCAAGTCGACTCTCCTTCACGCCTCGAATTCGTCGATGGCCAATTGTAAGATTCTCTCCGTGTTCGTCCTCGGTGCAATGCCTGGTTTGAGTTCGCCCCCGAGCTGCTTCATGCACTCGATGAATACGCGGGTCAGGGAAATCTCCGAGAAGGCGAACGCAATTTTGGCCACTCCCTCTTTGAATGCCAGCGATACTCTGAATGCACGCACCAAGAGATTCATTTCTGCGATGTCCGTAATCTGATCGATCTTGTCCTGTTGTTCGGTCCACGCTTTCTGGTTCATGGCCCCGACTGACACGCCCGCTGCCACGAGCTCCTTGCAGACCAGCAGAAATATTTGGACACAGGCTGGGCCCATGCCGACCTCTGGCAGGGGCTGGGACGGGTCTTTGGCGTGGGCCCCCCTCATCTGCGTTGCCTGCACCGCGTAGGCCCGACCCCCTTTGAAAGCTGCCACCACCACTGGAGCCGCTTCGTCGATCAGGATCGTGTTGAACGTCGCCGAGGCCAGCTGTCTGAGTTGGAATGAATTTCCGAGGACGGCTCGAACAAGGACTGGAAATAGCTTTGCCATCAATTGCTGGTCCATCTGCGGTAGTTTCTGGATCACATCGTCGGGCAATCCGTAGGCGCGGCCCATCTCTTTCATCACGGGACTGCCTGCGGCTGGAGCACCACCTGCGGCGCGCTGGAGTTGGCGCTGCTGTCGAGGTTCGGCGCTGCCGCGGCGCCTGCCACGCTGGCGGGAAGCCGCTGCCGAGCCAGATCGGCCTCGCCCCTTCGTCTTGGGTTGCGACGACCCTCGCCCCTTGGAACGGGAGCGCTCGGCCTCCTTGAGCGCGTCGTCGGTGAGCCGAAACATGGCCAGCGGAGGCGCGCACCGCAGAGTACAGGGGTTCTCTCGGAGCGTGTGCACGAAGATGTGCAAACAGCTTGGGCAAAGTACTGAACGGGACATCAACCATGCAGCAGAACTCGGCACTGCTTCCTCCGAAGATCGAGCCGACCGTGAGGGACGCGAAGGGGCACTCCAGAGACTCGGGCTGAAGCACGGGGTGCTTGAAGGGGGACGCCTGCGCGAAGCATTGTCCTGACGACATGGCCTGGGCCAGGTGCTCCTGGGCGATACGACGAGTCCGAAAGGTCTGCATGCAGAATATACATTTGTTCGTCACTACTGCCGTGTGAACCACCGAGCGGCACGCATGCCCTGCATTCAGGGAGAACCTCTGGTGCGCGAGTAAGGCCCTCCTGGTACTAAAGGTCTTACCGCATTCCACCCCCGTAGAATCTTTGAGCTCACATCTCCAGATCGCCTCTGGGGGCGGAGGGACCACGGGGTCGCCAGGGGCCTCAGGAGCCGCGGGCCCGTAGAGGCCAGGCGGTGGTGGAATGGCGACAGTCCTCGCAGCAGCCCGAAGAAGCCCAGGATCAAGTGCCAGGAAGCGACCCCGAAGAACATCATCCAGAAAGAGTGCCCGAATATTCAGACGCCTCCAAGACTCCGCCTGCCCATTGGGAACCATCAAGGACTCAGTAAGGTCCTCGGCCTCCGCGCGATCCAAGAGACTCACGATGTCCTGGGCGAAGCGCTGCGCATACGGGTTGATCTTTGGCCCCAACGCGCCGTCATCGGTCACCGTCGGAGTGGGCTCGAGGGGGAGCTGGCCTAATACAGCAGCAAGCTCCTGAGGGTGAGAGGAAGGGCACGTGATCCATCTTCGATAAGTGCGAAGGCGCCGAACCCGAAGTTCGACCCCCGAGGGTGCAACACCGACTCTGCGAAGCACGGCTGCATCGGTCATCGCACGGTATCTGAGGATAGGTCCACCTGATTCGTCAACTCTAGGGTCCCCCTTTTCATCGAGAACTGGGATCTTTGCACATGCATGCCCGCCTAAGAGCTTTCTCGCAAACCCCACAAGTACACGGTCAAGTCGGCCCTCCTGAGCCTCCGTCAAGATGAGAACCGTGAGGCCAGAGAGCAACGCACCCTGAACAACAGCTCCAAAAACTGCCCGAGTAAACCTCCACACTCTGTTCTGGGTCCAGAAGCGCCCCATCGAATAGTACCCCCTCCTGCAGGCTAGAATACGGCGTCTCAACTCTCCTTGCACCCCTCCGTTGATCGCCGTCTGGATCCCCAGGGCCACATTATCAAATTGGACCTCACCTGCAACTCTGACGGAGCCTCCAAAGAGAGCAGCAGCATGAGCGTGCGCACCACGACCGACGAAAGACGGGGACACCGTGCTCTTGCCCTCATTGTGTACATACCCACTCGGAGCAAGCGCCTGTGTAAGACCCCCATGTGCTGTCTGGAGCGTGTACTGTGCATTGCGAGCAGATGAGACGATATGTGTTTTACTCGTATCATCAGCGTAAATTCGGCACGAGAGATCAACAGGTCGATGCAATATCGGCGCCCATGCTGTACAAAGAGCCTCGCTCGGCCAAAGTACTCGTGACCAGTCTGACGGCGGCACAGCAGGGACGAGGGGGGCATCCAACCATTCCTGATAACTCTGAGGTCGAGGTGGAGGGTCAGACTGCCACGTACGCGCACGAAGATCATCTAGCCAATCCTGCACTGGCCTGCGAAAGGTACGAGCGAAAAACACCGCAGAAGGGCTATCGCCCATGAAAGCACCGCATCTGTTGTGCATGGTTTGCTCCCCGTCGGCCCCCACGATCGTGAAGCTGCTGAACTCATGACGATGATGAAAGAAGGCCTGCTCGGGCTCTGCGATGGAGGCCTCCACGGTACGCCTAAGTTCGGAAAACCTCGAGCACCCGAACGCGTTCGACATGTCCTCCTTGGATGTAACGGAGGACATCCCAAGGACTTTGAGCCTGCCCAAGAGTGCCTCTTGACAGAGAAGGGCCCCCTCTCTATTGCGCCCATGGTGGTACCCATGTTCCCTGTCGGGGACCTGATCAGGAGGACCTCGGAGCAACTGAGCTTTAAACCAAGTGACCCCCATTCGGCAGAGACCATGTATGTAGCGACGCGCCCCAAACCCCTCCTTCCCGTTCTGCTTGCTGAGGCCGGTGGCTCTGGAGTGGTGCCACACCAGGGGCACGCGCCCGACACGCCTAATGTGATGGAAGACCTTCTGAATACCCTGAGCGTGGACTCATTCCTGAAAACCTCGGGCTCGGCTCCTAGGCCTCTGCGATCTCCAGCGAGCCTATGCCGTGGGACAAAAGCTGGAGCCTGCGACGGGCCCTCCTCGTCGTCGTCGTTGTCACGATCCTTACGTCGGGGCCTCCGAAAGCTGCCGTCGAACCTGCGCTGAGGGTCTAGAGCCAGCTGGAGCACTTCAGAAGGTACACTATGAAGTGGGGCCGCCTTTCGGCGGGGGGCCCGAGCGAGCAACTCCAGAACCTTCTCGAGGTCCCCACGGCCGACCTCCACGTGGTAGAAGTTATCGATGCCATACATCGGGGGCTTGGGGGCAACCTCAATCTGGGCCTGCTGGTACTCCAAAAAGTTGATCGGAACTGCCTCGAAACCTCCCTCAGCAGCCGGTTTGGCGAAGTGGGTGCGGATCTCCTCAAGCCTCGGAGCGAACTCATCCATGGTGTCATACTTCCTGCGTTTAGGGCCCCCACATTTCCCTGCAAGCGCATGCGCAAGACGCCAAACTTCAGCGTGCAGCCTTTTCTTCCATGCAACTCCTATTTCGGATACAAGTTGTTCCGTCACCTGAGCTTGCCTAGATCTCCGCAAGTGACGCAAACGACGCGAGAGGCGAGCAAGTTGAAAAGACGTCTCGGTATCATCGTGTCCAGCTGCGCGTGCAGCCCGTCGCTCTGAAAGAAGCCGACTGCGCTCTGCTCCGAAGTTGCGAGTAGCCTCGTCGGTAACAGTGCTTCGTGAAAAATGGCGCTCGGCGACAGTGTAGACTGTGGTGACCCATTTAGCCCAACCCTCGTCGGGCGTCGGCGAATTCAGCATCATGTCATGAAAATCTACAGACTGAAAATGCTGCTCAAGTTCGTCCACGAACGCTCGAACCCCGTGGCCGTGCCGAAGAGCAGCGGCGAGGCGATCGAAATCCCAGGCCGTGCCCGTGGGGGTAGACTCAGAAAGATCAAGTGCATAGTCGAGCCGAAGGAGAAGCGGAACGTGATCCTGCACGCCAGCTCTCTGTACAAGTTTCAGGCGTTGATTGGATCTCCGCATTGCAATACATCTATCCACCATTGAACGTTGCCAAGAGAAAGTTGCGATATAATCTATCTGGGACGTGCCGAGCGCACCGTGAAAGGTAGGTCCTAAATCAAAGTTCGTCGATATTACAGTGACAGCGTGTCGTTCAAGCACCTCCAAGATTCGATCAGCAGCATACCTCTGTTCACCTTCACGAAAGGGGCCGAGCGCAGGAGATTGAACGAGTTCACGCACTCCACCAGCCCGATGGCGATACCCAAAAGAATCATTGAGGTCGAACCCCCACAGTAGTGCAGAACGTTTCCGCGACCACGTGAGCGTACGCTCTATCCAGGAACAGACAGCATCGACGGTGTGTCTGTAACCTTTCTGTGTTTCAGCACCCACAGACTCACGACCAATTCGGCGACTCGACGGCTTCGGAGGAAAGTAGGTGACTGGGATGAGTAGATCGAAACGACCAGAGCGCACACGATACACAGCGACTCGACCACGAAGCGATTCTGGAACTGGCGGCGCAGCCACTACATGTTTCCGACGAAAGACGCGCCGCCGAAGGAGAAGAGTGATCCCACAAGAGCGATTGACATACTCACCTGCAACAAACCCGCTCCGAAGAGCGATGTGGTAACGCAACGTCGTGAACACCACGGCCCGGTCAGCGGGGGCCCTCTCGCACGTCCCTGTAAGTGCGACGACGTCCACATGTTTGAATTCCTCACTAATATCATGCAGCCGAGCCACATCCGCCGCCATACAGTTCCAGTGGACAAAAGTCAGCATGCTGGTCAACAAGGACACAGAGCAAGCATAACATTGGACACAAGATGTAAGCGGAGGAAGGCTGGCCTAGGGGAGCCGCCAGCCTTCAGCACGAGGTACGGTTCTCGGGAGGCTGCATGCAGTCCAGCCCCAGTGCAGGAAATTCCTGGGCGCGGGGGGCTAGGAGGAGGAGGAAGAGGAAGAGGAGGAGGAGGAGGAGGAGGAGGAGGAGCAGGAGGGGGAGGGGGGTAGGTGCAGCACCAGCAGCAGCAGCAGCAGCGGCAGGAGGGGGAGAGGGAGGGGGAGGAAGAGGAGGAGGAGGAGGAGGAGGACGAGGAAGAGAAGAAGGAGGAGGAGGAGGTCCAGTCCAAGCACCCCCAACCGAACCCCAAGGGAACGGGAGGAGGGCCGAATTGAGAGAAAAGGGTCAGCCAAGCGCTGACAGCGAGAAGATGTCAGCATGCCGCTGACGGCAGCAGCGAGCCGTACTGCTGCCGAGGACGTGTGCTAACCGCGCCAGGCGGCAGGCACTCCCTGGTTCAATCACCTGGCCCCGCACGGGGCCAAGGAGGAAGCAGGGGGGTCCAAGAAGGCAGCAGTTGTGCCCGCCTATACAAGAGAAATCTCCTTCCCCGATCGTGGCTCTAGACCCTTCTTCACCCGCTTGATATGCGAGTGGATATTGGCCAGCGTGGACTTATTGCTGGGAGGGCCAGGGCACACGAGGAGAAGGTTTCGAGCGAATTTCAAGATGTTGGGCGAATAGGCCCCACATCGTTCACATATAGCGGCAGGGCCCCATTTAGCCAACACATGACCAACACCGAGGACTGGGGGCCCAGAACACTTCGAGTTAAAACGAATCTGAAAACTAGCTGGCGCACGTGCAACACGCAAGCAGCGTGCGCAACGAATGCATGACTCACTCACTTGTTCGAACATGTGCTGCGTTAGAGATAAGGCAGGTCATGCAGAAGGGGCCTTCCTCCTCGGTTCTGCTCCCACCACGAGGCATAGACGAACAGCTCGGGCCGCGAGAAACCCAAGGTATCGAGCAGTTTGTTTGGCCTCCGTCAACAACACTTGTTGTGATTGTCGGCGAGGGCGTTGGCGACGCAAACTCCCATGTCACCAGCATATGCAAAGGAATCAGCCCATGCGTTACCTACACAATGTGCGTAGGAGCATCCTTCTTCAACAAATTTGAGTACATCCTGGTGCGAAGGCACCCATACAAAATTGCAAGATTCACGATCATTACGACATAGTGTGCGAAGCTGACTCCACAGCCCAGCATGAAGGCTTGAAGGATGTTCCAGCTTATCGTCCCATCTCAACGCCTCTTTGACAAACGAAAGGTGGTCGGGTACCACAGTGCCTGGTCGCTGCATCACAGAAAGCGCCCGAAGTCCAGCATACCGTTCGCCTCGAGGAACCGTTTGATCAGCACCAGGGAGTCCTCCGTATCGAGCCCTCAACGGCCAGCCTGATGCTGGGCACAACTGCACAGCGGACCAGCCAACTCTGGCGAGTGTGGGGTGGTTGCCATGCATTCCAGAGGCGTCTACATAAGAAATCGGCCCCCAAGCTTCCGAACGACAATCTCCCCTTTCATGACTTGGGGGGCGACCTTCAGGCTGTCCTGGTTGTAGCGGCTCGAGGGGAAGACCATAGGTCATCTCGGAGGCGTCAATGTCCGCGAGGCCTTCTGCCACCTTGTGACGACGCCCACATTCCCCCATGAACTCCTCAGGTACAACTTCAGGAAGAACATCACTGCTCTGCATTAATACTTCACAACAATTCCATTGGTGAGAAAGTGAAACGCGCGGGGCACCACAGTAATGACATTCACTAGAATCTGAAATTCCAAGATCAACAGCCCCGTCCGGGCAAAGCAGTCCTCCTGACCAGAGCTTGCGAAGTGCCCCTCGTTGCGGCCCCGGGGGAACACGTAGAACCGCAGCTCGCACAGCTCGTCGCCATACCTTCTCGTCTCCGATACGCTCAGGAAGGTGTCCACGAACTCTCAGCATCTGCCATCTGCGAATACTGTCACACAGACGCCGCTCAAGGCCACGAGGCGCTGAAGTATCGGGCTGAGCATGGACCATCCGATCCTCTGCAGAGTGAGAAAGACGGCTGCAATAGGACCTCTTGCCATTTTCCATGACGGACGCGCGGCAGCTTGAAGTCGAGCACGGAAGTCTTCAAGCGCGTGATGCAGGTCAGCAATTGATACTCGATTGTCCCATATGGAACTGCAGTATCTCTTGACAAGAATTGTAGTGCAATCGAAAATTGGATCCAACTTTTCATCACTTTGAGTACAAAGGTAGAGCGTAAGTGAGCAGTTGCCACTGGCGCCAATCATGCCGCCTGCAACTGTGCGTAGTTGCTTGAGTGCAGAATCCGACGTACCGCTCACTCCTGCGCCGTGCCCGACCGATGGGAGAACCCCTGTCCTCCACAAGAGCCCTACCTTCTCATGGACCGTGTCCCGAAGCTTCCAAATGCGCCTCCGACGTTGCCCAAGAGCCCGAAGACGAGACTTTTCCATGACTCGAGCGACTCGAACCCCGTAGAGGTCATGCCCAAGGTTTCTGATGTACTTTTTTACTTCGGAGCTCCCTGCAACGAACCCCAGAAGCAAATCCACGAGCAGCCCTTATAGTAGTAGCTACATACCCAGACTTCCCATTCCGAAGCACAAGTCCGAGAGTAATGGCGCCCGAAGCAAAGTTACGTACACATGTGTGCAGTATGTGCGCCTCCCGAGGATCGTCACCTATCCATTGCATTGTGAAGTCATCAGTAAGCACTCGCACCGACACAAGCGGACTGTAAAGTTTATACTGTGAATCCACCACACGATACAACACCACCATGAGAACCGTTGTCGCATGCGTGCAACCTGCTAGTATGCCTTGGTTCGCCACGAACAAGTTGCTGATGTTGTTGAACGCTCGAATCGTACGAGGACATAGATATGTTTGGATGATCATCCACACGAGGCGAAGGGGGAAGTCGAGCGCACGTGCCTCGTTCATGAGCATGCCCCATTATATAGTTTCATCACATTTGAACATGTCCAGGAATACTGTGATCACATGTTGTTTACGTGCGCGCGCCACTTCAGCATTCAAGTTAAGATGGCACGCGCAGTCGCTCGATGATCGACCTGCTCCAGTACCCCAAGAGGATGGGTGAGCATGAGACCTTTCCCACACAGCGCTGAGGGGTCGGCGCACTCTGCCCCATACGCGGAGCAAAGTGTTCAATAACGCGATCAGGCGAGTGCCGCCTGTGGGTTTAGGCAACATGCAAAGCTCGGTGAACAGCTGGTCTTGTGGCCATCGCAACATAGCTTCACAGCGCCTAAACAAATGAGCTAAGGTGCCAAGGCCCTCATCGCAAACGAACCACAGGTGTCGAGGAAGAATGCGTACCTGGCCTCTACCCGTCCGCTTGGCGAATGACAAAATGACCTTGCGAATCTGAGCTCCACCAATGGGAGGTAGGTGCCCCCACTTCTCAGCATCATGCGGTAGCGGAAGCTGATCCTCCTTATGAAGTTACCAAATCGCCTTCCACCTATCCAGCTCGTTGTCGGCCAGCTTCGGTGGGGAAGAATTATAAAGAAACTCATGAACCTGCTGGAGCCCTCGAACTGTTGTGAAACGGTGGGCTTGGCCAGCTCCTTGCCTGAGTCCATTGCAGCCGCTCCTCCTTGCGTTGAGCGACATGCTGATATTGAACAACTTGCGCCTTGCTCAAAATATTCTCCAAAATGACATCGGTACCGGCGTTGGCCAGCCAAGAGCAAACCCCAGCCTTGAAAAATTCAGCAAACTCTGGGTCAATTTTGTTGAGGACATCATCGGCTGCAACAATATTCTGCGAGAAAAAGTGCGAGTCTAGCAACAAACGAACCAGCCTCTCACTGGGTGTCTTCCTGGTCTTCATGAGTCCAGCACAGCATGCACTGCTCGAGGGTGACGAGCGCGTCATTGATCCAGCAATACTGTCAAACAATGTTGCGAAGAGCACAGAGATCCCGCGGATGTGTCTGGCACACCTGCCAGCAACAGCCCAGGCGCGAGCATCAACCTTACCTCGAACAGGTTTGTCCTCAGGAAGCCCACTGAAGGGCGCAAGCTTTAGAACTCTACCACCAGGCGATACGTACTTGCTAGCGTCCTTGCCAATGATGTCATGCCTTTCTGCAATCTCAAGCTCCAGCGTGTTCAAGACTGCCAGTCATGCTTCTGAAAGTTCCTGATCAGTGGTCACATGCGCAATAAGATGCTGGAGATGCTTCCATTCCAAGGGATATCTAGAGCAGCCATGCTTGACAACACCAGGCATAGCTTTGGCTTCAACGACCTTGCGGAGCATCAACTCGGACTCACCGGCTTTGATTGGCAGGCAAACTGGGAGATGGAATGCCGTGACCGCTTCTTCATTCACTACTGGCTTTGTGATACGAGTCAATTATTGTGAGGAAATATAAAGGAATCGATGATCGTACCAGGCAATGTTTGGCGACATGTAGTGGCCGTCGACGTAGCAACTATGCCACATACACTCCCAATCCCATCAAGATCCTGGATATCCTGCGCGGCCATGTTGAAGTCACCAGCAAGAATCCATGTTCTACCCAGCATACGCATGGATAGTGCGTGATCAATGAAGGCCTGGATAATCTCCATGTTGCGGATCGACAGCCCTTCGTTAACATGCAAGTACATAGAGTAAATAACCAGGCCGCCGACGACACCCCATCGAACGTGAGCCGCAATGAGACGCCCAGGGATCAGAATGCCATCATCAGGAGCATAGACCGCCGTGGTGATAGAGATTTGCCGCGGGACTAACACCGCGACACCTGAAGAACTGCCACCAGCTTCTGCGGGTAGTGCAGGAGCCCACACACCGTGCCACCCCATTCCAAGAATAGTCCCCTGGACGTCTGGGAGCTTGCAAACCAAAGTACGATGTTCTTGCACGCATAATACGGATGCCCTGCAGTGTGGAAGATACCTCTGCAGCTGCCCAATAGACGTGCAACTGAGTGTCTGAATCTGTCGAGTCTCCATGATACCAATCATCATTACAACAAAGCTCGATACAGGCCAGGGTCGTGAACCAATTTTAAAGGCCATCATCGTCATCACCTTTGAACCGCTTGCTGGCCTGCTCGAGCTTCTCCCCGAACCTCTTGCATGCCTCGCGTAGTTCTGGATATCCTTCTGGCGGTGTCTGCCCCATGGATTGCAAGAACTCTCGCAGCAATGGCGGGTCCTCGTCGCCAGTGGGTAGACGAATAAAATGGCGCACTGTCAGGAGCAGCGCCGCCAGGAGGTGGTGCAACGCCAGTAGCGGCCTCAGCAACCGTAGGGCCGCCTTCAGCCGCAGGAGCAGGTGGAGGCCGAAGAGACTGCTCTGCCGCCCGCAGCTGGTCCATGAGGCTGCGGAGGTTCGTGGCCAAAGCAGTCGCAGGCTCCACTCCCAGCCCGCGTGCTTGGAAGAGAGTGCCGAGATCCTCGATAGAGGCGCCGATGGAGTCGATGCAGCTGGACAGCTTCTTCTCCTCTGGAGGTTGAGGCCGCGACGCGAGAATATTCTGCAACTCGGCTTCCTTAGCGACCACCTGCTCCATGGTGACCGCCAGGGCCTCCTCGGCCGCAGTGATCTCCTCCTCGACAGCCTTGAGCTTGGCGCGTAAATCGCCGATGGCGCTTTCCTGGCGCTGCTGCTTGAGGAGGAGCAGCTTCTTCTGGTTGATAACGTCATGCGCTTGCCATTCGAAGGGCTGAGACTCACGCAACTTGGCACGGCACGCGTCTCTGTGACGCTCGCAATGCATCCGCTGCTGCTGAGCGAACTCGGTACCAGGTTCTTTTGGCAACGCTTTGAGAACAGCTTCTGCTTGGGCCAGTTCCTCTCGAAGTTGAGCCTCCTTCGTAGACTCGGGAACTGGCTCCATCTTGACATCTCCTCCAGCGGGTGGAGGTCCTGTGTTGGGCTCGGCCAAGCGTTTGCGAAGTTCAGCAACCTGCTTCTCCAGCTCCTTCTCACGCAGGCTGGGGCCAGCGCTCCGCTGCTGAGGCGAGACGCGTTTGCTTGGTGGCCCTTCTTGACGAACCGAGTGGAACGCGACATTCTTGGAGCAGCCACAAGACCGACAGGCAGACGAAGAAGAGAAATTCCACCAGCGGTCGCCACCTTTGTTCGTGCACCATTTACACAGCCATGGTTGTGCCCATGCCATGCGGCGTTGCTGACCTCTGGAGAGGGCCTTCGCCATTGGACACTAGGGTGAGGGCTGTCCAGCCCTGTCGGATGAAAGGATGAGGCTGGTGCAGGCGCCCAACTCCTGCAGTGAAGACGAAGAACTTCGAGATCTGGCCGCGGACTAGCGGTATCCGTTCTGGCCCCAAGGGAACCAGGCATCTTGAGCCAAAATGGCTACGGAAGGAGGAGAGAAGGAGGAAGAGGAGGACGGGGAGGAGGGGGAGGGGGAGGAGGAGGAGGAGGAGGAGGAGGAGGAGGAGAAGCAGGGAAGAGGAAGGCGAGAAGGAAGGAGGAGGATGGGGTGAGGAGGAGGAGGAGGCGAGGAGGAGGAGAACGAGGAGGAGGAGGAGGAGGGAGGAGAGGAGGAGAGGAGAAGGAGGAGGAGGAAGGAGGAGGAGGAGTAGGAGGAGGAAGAGGAGGAGGAGGAGGGAGGGGGGGAGAGGGAGGAAGAGTAGAAGGAGGGAGAAGGAAGAGGAGGAGGCGGAGGAGGAGGAGGAGGAGAAGCATGAGTATGTGTATGAACCAGTTGCGACCGCAATTGCCGAAGCCGATGAAAACTGAGCCTTCAGTAGCCGCCATTGGTGACGGGCCGTACTTACGTTCTTGGGACTTGAGGAGGGGGAGGAGGAGCAGGAGGAGCAGGAGGAGCAGAGGAGGAGGAGGAGGAGGAGGAGGCAGGAGGGGGAGGGGGGGAAGAGGAGAGGGAGGGGGTGGAAGAGGAGGGGGAGGAGGAGGAGGAGGGGCGGAGGAGCAGGAGCAGGGAGGAGGAGCGGAGGGGCAGGAGGAGAGTGAGGAGCAGGAAGGAGGAGCAGGAGGGAGGAGCAGGGAGGAGGAGGAGGAGGAGGAGCAAGAGGAGGAGGAGGAGGAGGAGGAGGAGGAGGAGGAGGAGGAGGAGGAGGAAGAGGAGGAGGAGGAGGAGGAGGAAGGGGAGGAGGAGGGGGAGGAGGGGGGGGAGGGGGAGGAGGAGGAGGTAAGTTGATGATGGGAATCCGTGAAACTCTTGCAAATGTTGTAAACGAATGTGCGCGGCGCCAAAGCCAAAACCACCTTTTGAAAAAGAACCACCTTCAATCCGCAAAACTCTCCCAATGTTTGAAGCGAATGTGCGCCGCGCTAAAGAGAGAGCCACATTTTGAAAACGACCGGCCCTCAATTTTTGAAGCTCTTGCAATTTGTTCAACGCTAACGAGTGTGCGCCGCGCTAAAGCGATAGCCACATGTTGAAAACGACCCGCCCTCAATCCTTGATAACTATTGCAACTATTTCTTCGAGCAACAAAAAACAATGTGCGCCGGGCTAAGGCGAGAACCACATTTAAAAAAAACCGCCCTCAATCCATGAAGTTCCTGCACATGTTTAGAACGAATGTGCGCCGCGCGAAGGGCGAGAACCACATTTTGAAAACGACCCGCCCTCCACATGTGAAACGATTGCCACTTCTGAAGTTTCAGAATCACAAATGGTGATAAAAAAAGGCTCAGGCGAAACGCCCGGCCCGCCGTAAAAGCTGGCCTCGGGGAGCGACAGGGAGAAGTTATGTATACGGAAAAGAGTGCGTTTTTTATGTTCGGCGATGACGGGCGTCATTGGGGGGGAAGCGGGGGGGGTATGACGCAACGACCCCCCGCCGTGTGGCTCCGGCACCACAGCCGCGCCCGCGCGCGCGACGCGACGAGCGACGAGACACGAGCGACGACGACGACGACGACGACGACGACGAGTACGACGACGACGATGACGCGAGCAGCATGTGAGTGGCGATCTGCCCAATTGCGACTGTGTACGCCACAACTTTCGCGCGCACCACAACGCGCGTGTACACCACAGCGCGTGCGTACACCGCAACAGCCGTGTGCAACGCAGTGCCTGTGTACACCACTGTGCTTGCGTACACTACCTCGCCGGCGTACATGTGTACACCGCAGCAACCATGTGCAACACAGCGCCTGTATGCACCACAATCGCCACGCCAGGAAAGTGCTGATAATCGAATGCGACGTTCTTGATTGCTCCTTTTCCACCTCCATTTCTTCCTCCTCCTCATCATCCTCCTCCTTGCCCCCTGCCGTGCGGGTTGGCGCTACAGCGCACGTGCGTGTCTCCACGTGCACCGCAGAATGGTGTATTGAATCGGTCCACTTGGTTCTCGGACGGCCAATTTAGCTGGAGCCTCCTGGACGCAATTAGGGTGATGCGGGCGGACTCGGGAGGACTCGTAGATTCCAGCGGCGTTCCTTTGTCCATAAGGATTCCTTTGTACCGTTTTTTGTGGGATCCAAAAGCGCTCCATTTTGTCACAAAAGATTCCCCCTAAATATCTACATGCAACAGTGGTGCTGTGTTGCACACGGTTGCTATGGTGCACACAAGCACAGTGGTGCAAACAGGCACTGCAACGCACGCGCGCACTGTGGTGTACACTGGTGCTGTGTTGCACACGGCTGACGTGGTGTACGCAGGCGCTGTGGTGTACACAAAAGCTGTTGTGCCCGCAGGCACGGTGGCACAAACTCACGCTGTGTTGCACGCGGCTGCTGTGGTGTACATAAGCGGTGTGGTGTACACAGGCGCTGTGGTGCACGCAGGCACTGTGGTGTACACAGGCGTCGTGGTGCAGATCGCCACCAACATGGTGGTGCTACCCGTCCTCCGTCATTCCTTAGGCATTCCCAGACGCCGCCAGCGCAAAACGTGACGTCGTCGACCCCCTTTCCACCCCCCCCAGAAGAGTACTGTCATCGGCCAGGAATAAAAAACAGGCTCAAGCCGCGTCCGCGCACGCGACGACGATGAGCGACGAGCGACGAGCGACGAGCCACGAACGACGACGAGGACGAGGACGACGACGACGACGACGACGACGACGACGATGACGATGCCGACGACGACGACGACGACGACGGCTGCGGACAGGACTCCTATGCGGATTCCTACGCAGACACCTACGCGGATCCCAATGCGCACGGCGGCAGTGCCCGGAGCGCACTGGGGGGGAGGAACGTGACGTCAGAGGGGGGGGGGAGCGGGGGCCATGACGCCCGTCATGCCCCAAGTAACAAAGAAACGGGCTCCAAGAAATGGAGGAGGAAGAGGAGCAAGAGAAGGAGGAGGAGGAGGAGGAAGAAGGAGGAAGAGGAGGAGGGGGAGGAGGAGGTTGAGGAGGAGGAGGAGGAGAAAGAGCAGGAGCAGGAGGAGGAGGAGGAGGAGGGGGAGGGGGGGGGGGAGGAGGCTGAGGAGGCTGAGGGTGAGGGTGAGGGTGGCGAGGAGGAGGAGGAGGACGAGGAGGAGGAGGATGAGGAGGAGGACACGTCTCTACCCGCGTCGATTGGGTCGCGGAGCCCGCGGGGGGCTGCCGACGCCCGGAGTGGGGGGGCCTTGCCCATCTTGAACAGCTCGTGCAGATCGAGCTCCAGTCCGATCATGAATAGGAGGAGGACCTCGGCGGAGCAGGGGCGAAGAGGAGGAGGAGGGGGAGGCGGAGGAGGAGGAGGAGGGAGGAGCAGGTGAGGAGGAGGAGGAGGAGAAGGAGGAGGAGGAGGCGGAGGAGAAGGAGGGAGAGGACCGCTGAGATGACCAGTGGTGAGCTTGAAAAGGGCGGGAGGCCTCGCCTCATGCGAGAGGCGGGGGACCAGGTGGACTCAGACCAGGCCTCTCATGAAGTTGGAATCCAAAAACTTCCTGCCTGTCGAGGTGCACGGCTGGCACTATCTGAGAGGATTCTGGCTACTGCGCGTCGCGTGGGACCCGCAGTTCAGGCAAACAAAAGTGCTCCTGGGAGTCACGACCATCTGATGGGTCGCGTGCACATGCGAAGCTCCAACAAACACATCCAGCACGGATTTCACGCCGTGGACTGGTCCAGACCAGGGCTGGGCGGGGACACAGGGGGGTCTCCAAAAAGGCCTGTGTCGGCTTGGACCCGTGCGAATTAATAGAGGCCACCGACCTACAATTCTTGCATTGGTACCTACCTCCGGCCACGGGCTCCATCTCATGAGCACAGTCGTCCATGAGACGGGTCAACTTTGGTCCGAGGTTCGTCATCGGTCCCCTGGCCAGAGGTTTCGGTTTGGCTTTCGCTCCCGGGATCTCTCCGCGATGTCGGGGACCCCCGGGCTGCTGCGCTGGCTGGGCTGACTGCTTCTGGTCAGCAAACATACTTAGGAAAACGTCGGTGGCTCTGTTTCGAATGTTTCTCGACAGGGCGAGGCCTATCATAGTGGTTTCGACCTCTCCTGGAGGTAATTGCACTTGTCCTAGTGTCGGCCAAGCAATTTCCTACATAGGCGAAAACGGGTGTGTGTGTGTATGTGTGTGTGTGTCTCAGGGCGGCCCGCTCAGGAGACATGTGATTCTATTTGGACGAGGCTGACCGAGCGATCGACGATGGACTCCTGGACCCTCTTCCACTCATTCCTGTACATGTCGGGATACACGGATGCCTTGAGCTTCTCGAAGCCCGAGAAAACGAAAGCGCTGTCAGCAACGAAAACCTACTGGGACTTCGACGAAGTAGAGGAATGACAACAGTTCGCCCTTGTTAATAATCTGCTCATTCCAGACTGCACCTGTAGCTTGTCGAGCCACCGACAAAGGAGGCTGTTGGTCTGCGAGGTCGAACGGTTGGAACACTATGTAGGCCCAAGCCGCACGCCGAAAAAGATTGCCGGCGGAGAGTTCTCCTCAAGATGCGTCTCCAGCTCCCACGATGACATCCGCAGTGGGGAAGAAGCCGTGAACATGCTTAGCAGCGTCCGTCTCCACCGCTGGTGGAGTAACCTTGGTCCAGGCCGCTGGGGTAACTCCGCGCGTCCACAGCGCAGGCTGGGCCTCATGCTGGAGGAGGAGGAGGAGGAGGAGGAGGAGGAGGAGGAGGAGGGATGAGGAGGAGAATGGATGAGGATGAGGATGAGGATGATGAGGAGGAGGGGGAGGAGGGGGAGAAGGGGGAGGAGGAGGAGGAGGAGGCGGAGGAGGAGGATGAGGAGGAGGAGGAGGGAGGAGGAGGAGGAGTGGGAGGAGGAGGAGGAGGAGGAGGAGGGAGGGGAGGATGAGGTGGAGAATGAGGAGGAGGAGGACGAGGAGGAGCGGAGGAGGGGGAGGAGGGGGAGGAGAGGAGGAGGAGGAGGAGGAGGAGGAGGAGGGACGACGACGACAACGACGACGACGAGGGCCCGGGCGAGGAGGGTGGGGTTAGGCAGATGGAGGGGGGATACGAGGGGCTACAAGGAGATCCGCCGACCCTGCCTGTCCGCGTATGAGGTGTAGTTCTAGGCCAGTCGTCCTGGGGTGGTCCTGGGAGGCGCTCTTCGAGTCGAAGTTCTTCCTCCCTTCCTGGCGGCCACCTTTGGACCTTTGGCTCTTCAAACTCATCAACCCGAGGTGAATCGAGTCTGATCATACTCGAGTCGAAGGGAAGGCCCCTTCCTTCCTTTTGACCCCTGACCCGCTGGGGGTGGGGCCTGGAGAAGGTTCATGGGGAGGTCCTGGGGGCCCCCAGGGGGGTCCCGAGGGGTCCCGTATCAGAATGCGGTCCGCCCTTCCCCTGTTGGCCAAGATTCGGGCCAAGTTGAGCCCATGGGGCCTCCTTGTGGCAACTTAGGTCCAAGGCGCACAAGACAGATGGACCCAAGACGGTCCAACGCTCCACAAAAGCCCAAGATCGCCCCAAGACGGCCCGAGGGGCCCCAAAGAGGGCTCCGAGACGACCCATGAGGGCCCAGGTCCCCAAGACGGCCCAAGACGGTCCGAGAGACCCAGGAGGGGGAACACGAATTGACATGTCGAGCGCTCCGCCCTACCTAAGATGACCCCCGAGACCACCTGCAGGCTCCCAAGAGGCCCTCAAGAGGCCCCAGAGAGGCCCCGAAGAGCTCCCCAAGAGCCTGCAGAAGCACCCCAAAAGAGCCTCATGGAGTTAATGTGCCGTCAAGAGGCGGTCCACCATCCAGGCACGGTGGCGGGATAGCCCGAAGGCCAGAGAGGTGGCACGGTGATCATTCTGTGCTCCGGTCTCGAAACGCCATTCCTCCTCCGCCTCCTCCTCCTCCTTCTCCTCCGCCTCCTCCTCCTCCTCCTCTTGAAGCCCTTCTGGCATCATCGCTGGCATGCCTCTGTGCGCTCCTGGGCTCCCTCGCGGCCTTCCTGGGGCCGCCCGATCCGCCTTCAGGGTCGGCGGGCCTGGCCGCAAGACTTCTCCCGTAGGAGCAGGAGGAGGAGGAGGAGGAAGAGGAGGAGGAGGAGGAGGAGGAGGGGGAGGAGGAGGAGGAGGAGGAGGAGGAGGAGGGAGGAGGAGGAGAAGCAGGATGAGGAGGAGGAGGAGGAGGATGGGGAGGAGGAAAAGGGAGAAAGGGGGAGAGTGAGGAGAAGCGGAGCGTGATGGATGGCATGGGTGGTAACGCGTTGTCAGAAGACGGACATAGAGTTTACGAGGGGCACTTCAGAAAACAAGAGGACTCCAGCTTCAGCGGCCCTAAGCCGAAGACGATGGTCAGATCGGTCAGATCCAAAGAGGACTCCAGAGGGAGGGGGGGTAGGAAAACGACCACAGGAGGATGCGGGGAAGGAGCAGCAGCAGTGACAGAAACAGCTGCATCCGCGATTGATGCAGCAGGTGCAACACACAGAGGGCCACGCAAGCCCCAGCTCGCTGATGGTCTTGATGTCGCTGTAGTCCTCGACCTGCCGCGAGCGACGCGGACAGGGGCGACATCGGATATGGCTTAGCCAGGGCGAAACAAGAACATGGTGCACTCCTCACCATCATCACCGTCATCAGCAACAGCAGTATCCTTGTAGTCGTGGTTCGCATCATCAGCATCGGCATCATCAGCAGCATCGTCATCATCATCATCATCAGCAGCAGCATAAGCATCAGCATCAGCAGAAGCACCAGCAGCAGCATCAGCATCCGCATCCGCATCAGCATTATCAGCAGCACCACCATCATCCCCATCATCATCAGAAACATAATCAGCATCATCAGCAGCAGCAGCATCTGCATCGTCATCATCATCAGCAGCATCAGCAGTATCAGCATCATCATCAGCATCCTCATCCTCATCCTCATCATCATCATCATCATCATCATCATCATCATCACCATAATCGTCATCATTAGTATCGTCACCGTCATCATCATCAGCAGCAGCACAATCAGCATCATCAGCAGCAGCATCAGAAACATCATCAGCAGCAGCATGATCATCATCAGCATCATCAGCAGCATCGTCATGATCATCAGCAGCAGCACCAGCAGCGGCATCAGCATTATCATCTGCATCATCATAAGCGGTAGCAGCATCATGCATTAGCATCATACTAATCAGTATCGTCCTCACCATCATCATCAGCAGCATCATCAACGCCATCATCAACATCAGCATCAACATCATCATAAGCAGCACCATCATCAGCATCATCATGATCATCCTATTCGCCATCGGCAACCTCAACACGATGACTAGCACCATGCTGAGCCTCGTCCTCCTCGTTCTCGCCATCATCCTATTGTTCCTCCATATCCCAAAGTTGTGCGTCCATCCAAAGTGTGGCATCCTCCATCCATGTTGGCAGACGTGCTCTCTATGTGCAGTACTGGTGAATGAGGGGACCCAAGCCCGTCCGACAAAATGCCATTCCTGCTCCTCATCACCACCAGTGTCGTACTGGTACCTACCCTCACCCCAACATGCGTTTACAAGCCATATTTCCGCTGCAGTTCACAAGAATATCCGTCGCACTCCCATGCGGGGAGTGGCGTCAGGCTGCGATGCCTGATGTTCAGCGCAGCTGTGCAGCTTAGTCTCCCCCAGAACAGTGAGTCAAATCTCAGCGTTGCGATATTCATTGGAGCTCAGCACCTTGGCAACCGTGATCTGGCATTGATGAATAGTCGGGGCAAAGGGAATCATGGGTTTCCCAAAGGTGAAACTCTACGTTTCGAAGCAAAAGGGCGAGACGCCCCCCTCGGCCCGAAAGCGACGCTTCATCACCTCTGAACCACAGCTCATCAGCTCAAGGGAGCCTTGGCGGCACGACGAGAATACAGTAGCTTCGCGGTCCCCCCGACGAGAGCCATCGTGACAAAAAATATTGATCCGCGCCCTCGGAGCCACCGTCCCTTGCCAAAAACGTCTGGCCCGCACATTCGAGGCCACGAAGCCTAGTGAGCACATTGGCTCCGCGCTTCCAACAAGCCCGACAGCCTGCCAACCCAACCAAACAACTGGTTAGCCAGCCAACCTGCGAACAACCAGCAGAGCTGCCCGCCTGCCAACCAATCAACCAATCAATCAACCAAACCCTTCGCAGATGGTTGGGAACGAGAGTCCCAAACAAGGGAGTTATGGGATGTGATGGGATAAGAAGGAAAATAAAAAGAGAGGAAGAAAGAAAAGAAGGGGGAGAAGAAGGGGGAGTAAGAGTGGAGACGATGGTAAAAAAGAAGGAGACGAAAGACGAAGAAAAGTAAAAGAAGAAGGAAGAAGTAAGAAATGAAAAGAATGAAGATGAAGAATGAAGACTGAGAATGAATGACGAATGGAAGGAATGAAAGAAGAAGAGGGAAGAAGAAGAAGAGCAGCAAGAGCGAGAAAGAGGCAAGAGAAGCAAGAAGGGAAGCCGAAGACGAAGCGCAACTCAGACCGCCGGTGAGCGACGTCAGCAGACTCCTCATACTCCATCCTCAATCCTCCCCTCCTCCTCCTCCTCCTCCTCTCTCTCCTCCTCATCCCATCACTCCTAGATCATCCTCCTCCTCCTCCCTCTCTCCTCTCCTCCCTCCTCCTCTCCTCCTTCCTCCTCCCCTCCTCTCCTCCTCCTCATTCATCATCCATCCTCCTCCTCCTCCCTCCTGGCTGTCTCACCACATTCGCCGTCCTCACTGCGAACTTGGCCGCCCCTGGGCCACCAGGTTGAGAAGCTCCGGGCCCACCAGGAAGCCGGCCACGATGTAGCCGAGCAGCAGGGGCTGCTTCAGCATGCTCACGGTCAGCGCGAGCAGGCCTGGCGCGCCGCGCGGCCCAGCTGTGCCCCACTTCGCCCTCGTGCTCCCCCGCTCCGGCCCTCCCCTCCCCCATCGCCGCCAGCCCCTCCCCCGCCTCTCCCTCCTCTGTGTCGGGGAGACGCAAGACTCGCGCACGGGGGACTCGGCCTGACGGGGCCATCATGAAAACGACGAGGCCCCATCCGAAATCTGACGCCAGCTCCCGCTGCAAGCATCCCACGATAACTGGACCGTCAGAGCCCGAGTTCCGGCAAGCTCGAGCCTTACGTTTTCCCGACTGTGGCAACTCGTGGGAGCCTCCAACACCAGCGTGCCGGCCCTTGCACATCGACGCTCATCGACGCTGAATCGGCTCTAGATCGGCGCTATCTCATCGGCTGCCAGGCGCTGAACGACGCTGGTGCACACCAAAGTTGGCGGCGCGCACAAGGGGGTGGAGGGAGGGGGGGAGGCTTCTTAGAAGGAGGCTGCTTCTTAGAAGGCGCCGGCCTCACATCTGTAGATAAAGCCCGCGCCGTCTAAGAAGCAGGGGTGCTTCTAAGAAGCCCTCCCCCCTCCCCCCACCCCCCTCTGCGCGTGGCTGACAAAGACAGAGTTGCGAAGATGTACAAGGCTCCCACGAACGACCAACGAATTTCCCATCCGCGGCCGGCGCACCGCAAGGACGGCGCGCGCAGCCCCGATCTCCGAGACGCACGCGGCTGTAGCTCTAGGCGACAGGCTGCCATTGGCATGGCCTTCAGCCGGGCTGGACCTAAACGTTGCTGCTCGTTGTGCCTTCGTTTTGTGCTTCGTTTTGCCCTATACCTGTTTTCCCGCACCCCCCTGCCCAGACACGAACAACAAGGCACAGCCGAAGTCCAGCAAAACAGCGTGGAGGTCCAGCCCTGGCATTCAAGAGAATGCGATCAAGGAGACGGCGTCGGCCGTCGAGCAGCGGAGTCGGATTCCTCCAGGTCGTCCCCCCTTCGGGCGTCAGGGCTGCCCACCGGGCAGACGGGACCGCTGACAGACGGGCACGAGGAGGTGCGGGACGAGGACACGGACGAGGAGGACGAGAACAAGGAGGACGATCAGGACCAGGGCAGGCAGGACCATGACGACGAGGGCGCGGAGGAGGGTGAACGCGACGGCGACGGCGGTGGCGCAAGCGAAGGCAATGGACGAAGACGAGGACGAGGAGCGAAGGGCAGGAGGGCTCATAATCGAATCGATATAAGTCGGATCGGCGATCGAAATTCATCGGATCAGCCGAGATCGGCACCCGAGGGTCGGGAGGAGTCGAATCGGCGGAGCTCGGCAGGCCGGTGTGCCTCCACCGAGAAGTTGGAGCCCACCGCGGAATCCCAAGTCGCATCGAATCGGAATCGGAAGCCATCGAGGTCGAATAATCGAATCGGGTCGGAGGAATCGAGACGAGCCCTGGAAGGGGGTGGAGGGGGCAAGAACACGATCGGGGCGAGGGCGAGGACGAAGGCGTGGAACACGAGGATCCGCAGACCCCCGCTTGCCGGAGGTGAGAAGGCGTGTGAGACATTTGGCTGTCCCCTCCCCTTTCTCCCCCCAAGGGTCCAAGATGCCGTTGGGGGGGGGGTACGAGCTCGCCTCTTCACCCCAGGGGCCACTGGAGATTCCAAGAGCCCCAAGGGGCCCAGACAGAGCGCCAAGACAGTCGAAGAGAGCGTCGAGACGGCCCAGGGTAGCCGCACGACGGTCCAATCTGGCTTCAAGACGGCTCGCAAGGCCCCCAAGACTGCCCAGAGTATTCCAGGAGGGCCGCCGAAAAGGCCCCACGAGGCAAACATCGTCCCAATCCCTTCGGAAAACTTATACGTTTGACACACTCGCCCTGTTCGTGACAGCTTCTGAAGCTGCCCAATGGGACCCCCAAGATCGTCACAAAGCGGCCGATGAGGCCCCCAAGAGGGCCCCAAGGCAGCCCAAGAGGACCCTGAGACGCCCCCAGGAACCCCAAAGACGGCCCAAGAGAGCCCCAAGAGGGTCCCAAGAGAGTCCAAGAGAGCCCAGGAGAGCCCAAGAGGGGAAATACGAACTCATGTGCCGAGCCTTTCCCCCCAAGATGGTCCCAAGAGCCCCTCTGAGGCCCCAAGAGGCGCCCCTCAGAGGCCCCAAGAGGCCTCCAGGACGCCCCCTAAGAGGCTCCCGAGAGGCCCCAAGGAGCCTCCCAAACGCCCTCCAAGAGCCCTCCGAGAGGCCCCCGAGAGGCATCCCAGGACACCTTCCATTATACTCGTCCAAGCGGCTCCTGACCCACAGCCCAGGCCCGGTGGCGGGTTGGGCCGACGGCCGCCCGACGGTCGCCGCGATCGCCGCGGGCTCCGGCGCCTTCCGGGGCCCGCGGAGTGGCGCAAGGAGGAGGAGGAGGAGGAGGAGGAGGAGGAGGGCGGGGAGGAGGAGGAGGAGGAGGAGGAGGAGTAGGAGGGGGGGAGGAGGAGGAGGTGCGAGGAGGAGAGGAGGAGGAGGAGGAGGTGGAGGAGGAGGAGGAGGGGAGGAGGAGGAGGAGGAGGAGGAGGAGGGGTGGAGGAGGAGGGGGTGGGGGAGGGGGAGGGGGAAGGTGGGCGGGGCAGGAGGGGCGGGGAGCGCGGCGGGGGGGGGGAGGGGGCCAGCGACCGCCCCGCCCGCCCTGCGGCGAGCGTGCTGTAGGAGATCGCAGGTGATGATGGCGTGCCCCTCTTCCTCCCCCCGCCCCCCCCCCCCCGTGCGGGCGGCGCGCCCAGGGGGGAGGGCGCCCAGGGGGGAGGGAAGCGAGAAGGGGCGGGCCCCTCTGCGAGGGCCCGGATGTCCCTCAGGTGGGCCTTCCCCGAGGACGCAAGAGGTGTCTCAGGAGTCCTGGGGGGGGGGGGGCTGAGAAGCCCCGCCGCCTTCGGAGCCCCGCGGCCATCTGAGAGGGCCGCGGCTCCTTTTCACTTCCTCCCCTCGCCCCGCCCCCCTGGATGGAGGGCCCCGCGAGCGGGGAGGGGGTACGGGGGAAGACGACAGGCAGAGGCGAAAAAGGCGAGGACGAAGGAGGAGAGTTGAACCAACATCTACAGATGTATGTTCACAAATCTGCCGTGGGACTCCCGTGGGCCACTCTCTTGGCCAAATTTCATGGCGCCTCTCCCCCTCCCTCTCTCTCTCTCTCTCTCTCGTTCTCTCTGTATATCTTTCTCTCTCTTCTATTCCGTGCTCCGTATATCCATCTCTCTCTCTCCCTCTCTCTCTCTCTCTCTCTCTCTCGGCCGCTGACGATTATTTTTTATCCGCGGTCCTCGCCAGACAGGTTCCCCCCCCCTGTCCTCTCGGCCGATGGCGATTATTTACACATGCGGCCCCCTCTAGCGCACAGGCAGGTTCTCACCAGACGTGGCCCTTCAACCTGGCCATGGCGACGGCCGAGCCGAGCTCGAGAAACATATCTGGACAGCTGGCGCGCCTGTAGCGCCACGCCCAGAAGTGCACCCAGTTCTCGAGCTGCGCCTGCGACTCCTTGCTGTACGTGTTCATCGTGGTTGGGACGACGTTCTTCACGTGCGACCACAGCCCGTCCTGGAGCTGCGTCCCGCCGTAGCAGCACAGGACGTCGCCCCCGCTCAGGGTCAGCGTCTTGACAGTCGCCCAGATGCGCTTGGCGTGCTTGACCTTCGTGTGGTTCTCGAGGCGGCGGTAGCACCGCGCTCCGTCTGTGTGCCAGATCAGCACGTCGGCCCCCGTGTGAGCTGAGATCAGCGGCGCGGTCTCATCCGTGCTCTCGGGGCGCGTCGGGCCGCCACGGACCGCATAGAAGGGCGGCAGCATGTGCACGACGGCGTGTTCGTGGTCTCCGCGCTTGCACATGCCGAACACGCGGATGTGCATGTTGCGCCCGTTCTTGAGCTGGACGACCCGCAGGGTCGTGGCGTCGGTCTCGCACTGGCCGCTCAGCACGATCGACTTCTGCTCTTCCCTCGAAGCAGCCGAGACGATCTCCAGCAAACTCTGCCTGACCGCCTCGCACTGCTTGTGGCCCATCTTGGCAATCAGCGCCATGTCGGCTGTACTCATGCGGGACGTCAGGGCGCCGCACGACAGGAAGGCGACGCCCGCCAGCTTCGGGAGAGGCACTTCCACATCCGCCCACGTGCCGCTCGTGACCTTCACCTGCACCGAGGACGACGAGCAGGCCTTGCGCTGACACCTCTGGACTGGATGCCGCTTCTCGCCCCTGTGAATCACCGAACCCAATGGCCATCCGCACCTGGGGCAAACGTTCTCGGAGGGGTCGCCGAGGTACCCCGCCTGGACCATCAAGTCGTAAGCATCCTTGGTCTTCAGAGCCCTGAGGTCCTCGTACGTGTAGATCTTGGCTAAGGAAGACCTGCCGCGCCGCACGCGGGACACCCGCTGGCGCTTGGGCGTGTAGAACACGCCCGTGGCTTCCAAGCGCTTGCGTTTGGCCTGGGCCGCCTTGCGCGCCTTCCGCGCCTTGGCCAAAATGTCGCGGCGGCGCGAGGCGGCCTGCACCGACCGCTTGTTGCGACGCTTCTGGGGGAAGCGCTGCCCTCGCGTGCGGCTTCGACCCCTGGCCTCGGAGGCGGCGGGGCGACGGTGGACGGTCATCCCCGGCTCCAGGCGCGATAGCACGGGCGAGGCAGTGCGCGAGAGGCGCGGGCACCCGCGGCTCTGGCTGCCGATTCGGCCAAGAAACGGCTGCGGCGATGACAGCAACCATACCGGATGGACGGCGATGGCGGCGGCGGCGGCGACGACGACGACGTCTGCGGGGGCGGCTGGATTTCTTAGAACGGCAAAAGAAAATGGCATGATAACGCGCGGTACTTGTGGATAACCCTATCAAGACACAACATGTTGGCGGCGCGCGCCCCCAGCTCATCTGGGGCGCAGCGGCGCGCGCCACCTCGGCAGCGCGCGCGGCATCAGCGCCCGAGCTGAGGGTGCCATCGCTGCCCGCGAAACCCGCGCGCCGCACCTGCCCGCCCGCGCTCTCGCGGCCGCCCGCTCGCTCCTGACTCTGAGAACCGAGGAAAGCGTGCGCCTCGTCCTCCTCCGCAGCCGAGGGCATCGCAGGCACAGCGGGCGCCCCCTCCTCGGCCAGCATCTGCGAGAGCTGGACCTCGAGATCGTCGCGGGGCGGGGCCGCGGGCCCAGATGCAGTGGACGACGCCGCGGCATGTTGCTTGGCGGGGGACGGGCTGTCGACATTGAGCGTCATCCCCGAGAGCAGGCGCTTCCGAAACGTCAGGCGCTCAGGGGACACGCGCTCTCGCTTCACCTGTCGGGAGGGGCTCAAAGATGATGTCCGCCAAGGCCGAGGCAGCGTTTCAGCGTTCAGAACGCGTTGAAGTGCTCCCTCAGCCCTAGGGCCCCACCCCGCAGGGCCGCATCTTTGAACCCCCAAACCTGGACGAACGACGGGGCTGGCAAAGAACCGAGGGCCGCGTCTGAGGACTTCTTGCGGTTCTTCTCCACGGCGGAGTCCACGAGGAGCCGCTCCTTCTCCAAGAGCTGCTGGATATTGGCGGGCGGGGTCATGTCGCCGTCCTTCTGCAGTAGGTACAGGCGCTTCCCCTCGGCCGCCAGGAAGGTCTCGCCCTTGAAGTTAATGCGCGGAACATCTTTCTCCTCAGTGCCTGCTGGGCGCCAGTAGAGGTATTCCTGGGTATTCACCAGAAACGCAGAACGCTTGAAGAAAGCCAGCATGCATGCGCGGGTCGCCTTCTCGGAGAAGGCAGGGCGCACGAGCTCGAAGAATTCCTGGAACTTCACGGAGGGCCAGCGGTCCAGCTTCTCGGCATTCGGATCGTAAGTCTGGTCCGCCAAGCACCGAGGCTCCCCCTTCTTCCATTTCGTTGCGCCCCACCTGGCCCAGCACATGCTCTCGTACTGGCCGACGTCGAGCAAGGCCTTCACCATCTTGGGCGGGAGGAGATTCAAGCAGCCATCGTCCACAAAGTCCCCCATGAGAATGTCGCCGGGCTCGCCTCGCAAGAAATCGATCTCAGGCGTGACGCGGATGCAACAACCCGCGGGGTCCAATCCGTGGACCCGCGCGTTCCTGCGGCACATTGCCATCAGGAATGCGCGCCCGAGCGGCGTCTTGCCGATGTTGGGCTCCCCAATGAGGACAAGCGAATCGTTGCCGTTGATCAGCTCCTGCATGGCTTCGAGAACGCGAAGGTTGAAGTGGTCCTCGCAGAGGATCACGTTGTTTTCGAACTCCTTCTTTGCAAGCGCGCCCTCCGCCGCGAGCCCGCTCAACGCCTTCGCCACCAGGGGGACGGGCCAGCCGTAGAGGGGGGCGCCTTTGCGTAGCGCCTTCGTCTGCCATACCAGCTGCTTGAGCTCGGCCGTGGAGCGAGGCGCGTTCTTCAGGATGTATTCGAAGCCAGCGTTTATATCCTCGTCCGAGAGCTCGTAGAACTCGTTCACCTTGGTGGCCGTCTTGACGTCTGGCGATAAGAAGAAAGCCCGACACTGTTTGCCTCCGAACCGCTCGAAGGCGTATTGCCAGACCTTGACCCCCACCTGGCGGCGCGATCGAAAAAAACAAAATGGCGAGGGCGCCGCGCCCTCGCCACCCTTTTGTTTCCCCAATCGTGCACCTTGGGATGCTGGAAGCAGAGCTTCTTGACGCTCCCGAAAGCCATGCTGGCGAAGACGGCCGTCTTCGCCTTGTTGGGGATGACGCAGTGTTTGATTATGGTCTTCGTGCCGTCGGGGGCGTCAAGGATACAAATCTGCAGCGTCATGTGGTGTTGCGGCGCCGTCTTGAACCCGAACGGTGGCGGCAGATTGTGGTAGCTGTCGTCCTTCCAGGCCGCCTTGTATTGCTCGTCGAGCTCGGGGGGGACTGGGTCTCTATGCCCCGTGATGAAATCAATGTAGTGCACCAGTGGGTTCTCGTTGGCCCCGATGTCGTCCGTGAGTTCGAGAAAAGGCTCGATTTCTCCACGGGGCAGCACGCCCGTTACCATTGGTGCAGGAAGAGGGCGGCAATACCAGCCCTCGGTCGCCGATTTCAGGTCCTCGTAAGCGGCCATGCCGCGGTCTTGAATGACGCTGAGGGTTTGCCAGAAGGCGCACGCTCGGCGTTGCGATTGGGCCCAAACAGCTACGAGCAGCGAGGGGGGTCAGGAAACGCTGGGTTCCTCCAAGATTCCTGGATTCCTGGATTACTCCTGTGTTCCTGGGTTTCTCCTGGGTTCCTGGGTTCCTGGGTTCCTCCTGGGTTCCTAGGTTCCTGGGTTCCTCGGTTCCTCCTGGGTTCCTGGATTCCTCCTGGGTTCCTGGGTTCCTCCTGGGTTCCTGGGTTCCTCCTGCGTTTCTCTTGGTTTCTTGGGTTCCTCCAAGGTTCCTGGATTCCTGGGTTCCTCCTGTGTTCCTGGATTTCTCCTGGGTTCCTGGGTTCCTCCTGGGTTCCTGGGTTCCTTGGTTCCTCCTGGGTTCCTGGGTTCCTCCTGGGTTCCTGGGTTCCTCCTGGGTTCCTGGGTTCCTCCTGGGTTTCTTTTGGTTTCCTGGGTTCCTCCAAGGTTCCTGGGTTCCTGGGTTCCTCCTGTGTTCCTGGATTTCTCCTGGGTTCCTGGGTTCCTCCTGGGTTCCTGGGTTCCTCGGTTCCTCCTGGGTTCCTAGGTTCCTCTTGGGATCCTGGGTTTCTCTTCCGCCTCCTCCCAAGCCCCTTGCTGGCTACCGAAAGGTACCCGAAGACGGCCGAAGAGCACCCGAAGTGCTCCCGCACGGCTCCCGAAAAACACCCGGAGGGCACCCGCAAGGCACCCGAAAGGCACCCGAAGGGCACCCGCAAGGCACCCGAAAGGCACCCATCCTCAGAATTCGGGGGTCGACGCCGATAGTAAAAATGCACAACGTCATAATGATTATGATACTTCTTCAAATCTGATTTTTGCACTTAACGAGAAATGCTTCGCTTTCCGTTCATATGCAACGGCAACAACAAAAAAACCCAAAAAAAAAAATTCTCGAGCGTTTCCCCCTTCTGAATGGTATATTTGGGGAGTTGCGCGGCACGTGTATACTCGCAATGCACTCCGCTAATTGCTAAGGCACCCGCAAGGCACCCGCAAGGCACCCGAAAGGCACCCATCCTCAGCAACCAGCTGGGCCTTGAGTCTGCTGCCGTCGCGGGAAGGGGATGGCGGGCACGAAAGAGAGGGTAACCAGAAAACTTGGTTGAGGGAGAGAGAGGTGAGGAGAGGGGAGGGGCATCGAAGGGACATTGAATTTGCGATGCCCCTGGGTTCCCTCCTGGGTCTCCTCCAGGGGTCTCCTGGGGCCTCTCTGGGGCCTCTCTGGGGCCTCCTGGGGCCTCCTGGAGCCGCCCGCTCCCCAGGGGGAGGGGTGGCGGAAGCGAAAAACCAAAAAAAACACAAGGAAAAACAAAAAAAACCAAAGAAACCAAACACCAACAGCCGAAAAACCAAAAAAACACAAGGAAAAACCAAAAAAAACAAAAAAACCAAAGATTTCGATACTTCGTCCACCCCCACCGCCCTGACAGCGAAAGTGTTGTAAACTTTGGTTTTTTTGTTTTTTTTGGTTTTTCCTTGTGTTTTTTTGGTTTTTCGGCTGTTGGTGTTTGGTTTCTTTGGTTTTTTTGGTTTTTCCTTGTGTTTTTTTGGTTTTTCGCTTCCCACATCCCTGTGTGGCGCTTTCCAATCGAATCCCTTTGTTGCGGTTTCCAAAGGATTCCTGCTGTGAGGCGTTCCACTGGAATCCCTTTGGAATGTTTTCCAAAGGGGTCCTGTTGCGAGGATGGGAGGGAAGAGTGCGATTGCAACGCTATGCGTCTGCAATGCAATGCAATGCAAACAAAGAGGAGGACATGCATGCAGACAAACAGGAGGAGCAGGAGCAAGAGCAACCCACCATGAAATTTGGCCAAGAGAGTGGCCCACGGGAGTCCCATGCCACAAATCTGTCCATATATTATTATATTCCATATGTCTAGATATATATGTATATACACATCACATATGCACAAACAAACCACACACACACACACAAAAAGGCGCTTCGCGCCATGCACATTGGTCCTTGAGGCTTTGCTTATGTTGGTCGTTCGCGCTGTCCCTAGTGGCCTGGAAAATTTGGCCCCTTCCCTGCAGTGGTCGGCGGAAGTCTTCGAAAGTTCGGGCGGTTCCTGGCGTGGTCCTTCCTGGGCCTCTAGGAGCTCCCGAAAGGCGCCAGGAGGAGGGCGAAGGATAGAAGGGAGGGAATCGCGGGGAGCGAAGAGAGGGAAGCGGACAAGCGGTGGAACGGCAGAAAAAGAGGAGGAGGAGGAGGACTCAGAGGAGCAGGAGGAGTAAAAGAGATGGCGCCGTCGGGGGGCGGCGAAGAAGTTCGGTTGCGCCGCACCGAGGACCGCTGTCCAGAAGCCAACGGCCACGGTTGCATGTGTACGTGCATGCTTGCAGAAATGTCTAGCAGTGAATTACGAAAGACCTTCGTAGGCTCGCACATTGGCCCGCTCGTGGCTTAGGTGCCCTGGTACACAGTGCGAAGGAATGGCAAGCCACGCGAATGAATGCCAAGCAAACCGACGCAATGTCAAGCAATGCCGCAAAGTACAACGCAATGCCAAGCCGAGGATGTCATGTTGCAGCGAGTCGCAACGGGGCACGCGAAAATAAGCATCAGGGCGCCGTAGACCCGGACACGCTAGACCCAGACACCCAACATCCCTCGAAACCAATTTTTCCAAACGGCGGCACGAACAAAATACTGCACCGCAGCATTTCCAGAATAAACCCGGACACAGGCCCCAAAAGCCTGCAAGACACCGCTAAACCCGGACACAAACCCGAATCCTGCAGTGCAGCAAACAAAACGTGCACGGGCGCTGAAAAACGTGACTTTGCAGGAAAGGATGTCGTTTCGTTAGTTTTCCGTGTCCTGGTTTATCTGTGTCCTGGTCTCTGGGGGCCTGAAAGCAGTTCTTGTGGAATGTTCCGGATCCCTGGTTCGCATCAGATTTCCAGGAAATGTGGTTGCGAACCCAGGATTCGGGTCAGTTTGGTGGAAAACGCCGTGTGGGCCTTGTTGGAGTCCTGGTGGGCCAGCTTGGGGCCCTCTCGAGACGTCCTGGGGCCATCTTGGGCCGTGTTGGGGAGCTTGGGCCCTCTAGGGACCTTACGGGGGCTACGTGGGCACTCATGGTGGCCTCCAATGGCCTCTTTGGGGGCCTCCCATGGCCTTCTTGGGCTTCTCTTGGATGCCTTGTGATGGCTTGTTGGGCCTCTTCTTGGCCCATTCGGGGCTTCCTTGGGCAGTCTTGGGGCCATCCAGGCCGTCTAGAAGCTCTCTTGGGGGTCTCTTGGGCCGTCTTTGGGCGATAACGAATGCCTTTTTGGGCTGTTTGGGGCGCTGCGCGTGGAGCGTCTTGGGGGCCTCTGGAGGCCATCTGGGTCCTCCGTGGAGCGCTCTTGCGCTGTCTTGGGTCTCTCTTCGGCCTCTCTGATCACCGCTCTGATCGCCCGGGGTCTGCCAAGACCCAGCCAAGCGCACTGGGAGGTCCCGGACGAGCTGGGGGTGCCTTGGCAAGGGTGTCTGGGGGGCCCGGAAACCCGGGATCCTGGGGGTCCGGTTTTGGGGGTGGCGGGCCCACCCTCCTGGCGTGTAAAGATATAGGAAGAGGAATAGTGAGAGAGAGAGAGAGAGAGACACACACAGAGACAGGGAGAGAGAGAGAGAGATGATGAAAGCGAGAGAGAAACACAGGAGAGAGAGAGAGAGTGAAAAAACGCCAGGGTGAGGACAGGAACGACATGCGCTCAAACCGATAGGAAGGAGCAAATAGGGAAGAACAAGGCGATGAGGGCGCTACAGGTATGGGTGCGAGTTGCCAGATCCCGAGGGTTCGAGCGGGGACCTCCATCCAACAACACACACACACATCAAGAAATCTGGGGGTAGCATAGGTATGGGTGCTAGTTCATGACAGAGAGCGAAAGAGAACCAGAGAGAGAGAGAGAGAGCGATAAGAGTCGGGGACAAGTAATAGTGACAGCCCAAACTGTCTAAACTGTGGCAGATCTCCCCGATGGTGCCCACACCAGCGCCAGGGAGTGGCTCGCAAACAAAAAACCTCGTGCACAGTGCCGCTGCTTCAAAAATACAACCCGGACTGTCACACGTGAACAGGGCGCGCGCGGTCCCGCACGTTGTACTCCCTCGCGGTTTGCGTCTGATGGCACTGCTGCTCCGCGCGGGGGGGGGGCGGCATGCAGACAGTCCAGAAACCATCAAGCGGGGATCGGGATACCCTGGAGGCTCCTCCTCCTCCTCCTGCTCCTCCTCCTGCTCCTGCTCCTGCTCCTCCTCCTCCTCCTCCTCCTCCTCCAGTCCTTCTCCTTATAGATGACTCCTCCCTGTCGCACCCCGAGGCCAGTTTGTAGAGCGGGCCGGGCGTTTCGCATGAGATTTCCTCACCAGTTATGACTCTGAATCAAAAAAAGTGACAACAGTTTCACAGATGGAGGGCGGGTCGTTTTCAAAATGTGGCTCTCGCCTTTGCGCCGCGCACATTCGATCTTCAAATTGCAAGAGCTTCACGGATTGAGGGCGGGCGGTTTTCAAAATGTGGCTCTCGCCTTAGCGCCGCGCACATGCGCATTCAACATTTGCAAGAGCTTCACGGATTGAGGGCGGGTCGTTTTCAAAATGTGGTTATGGCCTTAGCGCCGCGCACATTCGCTTTAGAAATTTGCAAGAGCTTCACGGATTGAGGGCGGGTGGTTTTCAACATGTGGCTCTCGCCTTAGCGCCGCGCACATGCGCCTTTAACAGTTGCAAGAGCTTCACGGATTGAAGGCGGGTCGTTTCCAAATGTGGTTACGGCCTTAGCGCCGCGCACATTCGCTTTTAAAAATTTGCAAGAGCTTCACGGATTGAGGGCGGGTCGTTTTCAAAATGTGGTTATGGCCTTAGCGCCGCGCACATTCGCTTTAAAAATTTGCAAGAGCTTCACGGATTGAGGGCGGGTGGTTTTCAACATGTGGCTCTCGCCTTAGCGCCGCGCACATGCGCCTTTAACAGTTGCAAGAGCTTCACGGATTGAAGGCGGGTCGTTTCCAAATGTGGTTACGGCCTTAGCGCCGCGCACATTCGCTTTTAAAAATTTGCAAGAGCTTCACGGATTGAGGGCGGGTGGTTTTCAAAATATGGTTCTCGCCTGAGCGCCGCGCACATTCGTTTTAGAAATTTGCTAGAGTTTCACGCAATGAGGGCGGGTGGTTTTCAACATGTGGCTCTCGCCCTAGCGCCGCGCACATTCGCTTTCAAAACTCAAGAGCTTCACGGGATCCCATGATCAACATACCAGAAATCGTGTTTCGGAAGGATTCAGAACTATGCGGGCGCAACAGTTATGTTGATTCGCGGTGTTGAAGTCTCCAAAATGGCGCTCTGGCACGCTTCCAGATCGTCAAGACGCAGCAGTCAGGTTGATACGTGGCGTGTAAGTCCCGAGAACGATGTTTTGGCATGTTTCAGGATCTTCAAACGATTGTCTTCCAACGAGGCAGCTCCCTCAATGGAAATGAACCGTTGTGGGGGCCTATGAAGAGGGAGCTTGGAGGGAGGGTTAATTCCAACATCGCTGATGACTCTTGGTTTTACACTGGTCCTCCTCCTCCTCCTCCTCTCGTCCTCCTCCTCCTCCTCCTCCTCATCCTCCTCCTCCTCCTCCTCCTCCTCCTCCTCCTCCTCCCAGTCGGTCCGTGAGCCTCCCCCCTCTCCCCTCCCCTCCAGCGTGATGGTGCCGCCAGAGTCGCTGGCGGGCGCCCCAAGTCGGCGGTCATCGCTGTAAAAGGCGGGGTAGAAGAGCGTGAACAGGACGCCGCCCTCCCAGGAAAAGGAATAGAGTAGGAGGAGGAGGAGGAGGAGGACGAGGAGGAGGGGGGGAAACGAGGAGGGTGAAGAGACGCAGGAGGAGACGGAGGGGGAGGGGCAGGATGCGGAGGAGCTCGAGGCGCAGGCAGGGGCAAAGGCGCACTGGCGGAGGTGGCGAGGGCTGCCCCTTCCACCCCCCTGCCCGTCTCTCGCCGCCACTTCTGCCCCGCCCACTCCGCTGCACAGCCTCCTCTTCGGGCCAGGCCTCCGGGGGCACCAGCGCCCTCGCACAAGGTCTGGCACTTCGCCCGCGCCCCCGTCCCCGGGGGCCGCCGCCCCGATGCCATCCTCCCTTCCAGGTTTCCGCCCCCCTGCCCCCGCCCACCTTCCCAGGGGGGGCCAAGTGACGGCCGCCACCGTCGAACGCTCTTCGGGCGCAAGGCCGCATGCTCAAGAGCTCTGCAAGCCAAGCGTCAGCGGTCGGGGCGTGCGGCTTGTAGGCAGCGGCAGGAGGCGGGAAAAGAGAGATGAACGCACTGGGAATTGGACACCCCGTTGTCTTTCCCCCTCCTCCATGGTGCTGGGCATGGCCACCAATGGGACGTGTGTATGTACGTTTGGCCCTCAGAGGCCAACTTGTGGCAACCAAAGAAGATCGGCCGATGCGACGCGCCTGCCGTTCTAGAGTTCTTGCTCCTCCTCATCCTCCTTGTCATCATCATCACCACCACCATCACCTTTACCATCACCACTACCATCACCATCATCATCATCAACAGCATCACCATTACCATCATAATCACCAGCATTATCATCATCATCATCATCATCATCATCATCATCATCATCATCAGCATCATCATCATCATCATCATCATCATCATCATCATCATCATCATCATCATCATCATCATCATCAGCAGCACCACAACCACCATCGTCATCATCCGAATCATCATCATCATCATCATCAGCAGCAGCATCATGATCAAAATTATCATCAGCAGCAACATCATCATCAGCACCCTTATCATCATCCGCATCATCATCAGCAGCAACAGCATCACCACCGTCGCCCTCCGCTTCTTGACGAACCTAAACATCTGGCATGACAAACTCCCGCGCACGGAAACATATCAATACCCTTCCAGAGCGATGGCGCAAGGTACCAACTGTAGCGAAACATGTGCCTGCGGCTCGCCCTTACCAGTCGCCTTTTCACTTACGCGTTGTGCTGTCGATCCCCTGTGCTGGCGCGCACTCGACACGCTGGAACCCGGTGGACTGCGATACAACTGACAACTACGAAAGGAACGTGATCTACAAACAAACACACACACACACACACACACACACACACACGCGCGCGCGCGCACACATAAACACACACACACACACACGAGGTGTGTGTAAATTTATGGGCCTGGCCCCACGGAGGTCGCTTGTCATGTCAGCATATGATCTACAGGACGCGCGCAATGAACTGAGAAGGAGCGCCCCATGCTTGCTAACACCCACACGGATGCCTTACACCCGCAGGCCACGCTTGTCACAGTAGCCGAGCTCTGGCTGCGCAATACGAACGGCATGTCCGACAGCCTACTGTGGGCGCTGATTCTCCCTGCGAATGTACGGTTGACTGCGAGTTTCCAGGAGCGCACTACCGTGGATGGAAACAATTAACGCGAAACATATTCGTAACGGTGGAATTTCGCCATTCAAAGTCCGCGGGCTCCAAGCTGGGCAAGATCGGCGGCCGCCGCCGAAAATGTAACAAATAAACGCGAACCACAGGTGCAGGTGTTAGAGCTCCTCCTTGTCGTGGCCCCGACTGACCTCATTTTCTTTGAACAGCGGAATTCCAACGTTCTGAATTGGTGTTGCGCCAATGCTGAACCTCCACGGAAATTTTAAACGATTCTCGCTAACGCCAGTTGCCCGGGGCGTCACGATTCGCGCTGGCGCCGTCTGGCAATGGGTTGGGGCAGGACGGAGGACTGTACCAGCGCGAATCGTGAAGATGCCAGATCCCTCCACCTCCCTCCACCCCTCACCCTCCCGCCGAGCCTATCCCCCCCCGAACGTTGCCCCTTGGCTTTCGGGCCATAACTCGGGTCCCCAACTGCCGTTCGGAACGATACGGGCATCCCCAGAACGCCCTCGCCGAGGCGCAGCCGCTGGAAGGCATCCCGAGACTGGATAACCGCCGAGAACCGACTGGAATATCCGAAAACCTCGGGCCTCGAACGCACGAACCGTCTCCCCCCCCATCCTGAACCTAATCCCCCGTAGCCCCTGCCCAGAGGGGGATGGGGGAGGAGGAGGAGGAGGAGGAGGAGGAGGAGGAGGAGGAGGAGGAGGAGGAGGAGGAGCAGGAGCAGGAGGAGTAGAGGAGGAGGAGGACGAGGAGGAGGAGGAGGAGGAGGAGGAGGAGGAGGAGGAGAGGAGGAGAGGGAGGGGGGAGGGGGGGAGGGTGAGGGGGGAGGGAGGGGAGGGGGGGGGCTCGAACAGCGGGGGGGCCTCCAGCGGCGCCCGTGGGGACGAGCGCCGCCGCCAGCGGGACTGCCAGCGGGGCTCTGGCCGCTGCCGAGCTGTGTTTATATATATATATATATACACACATATATATATATATATATATATATATGTAAACAGACAAAGCGGCAACAAACAAACAGGCAAACAGACAGACAGAGCGGATGGCCATCGGGTCCCTTCGGATCCTCTGCGCCGCATGCTGCGGGCGATCTTGGACGGGGCCCAGGGCCCCGAGACCCACGGGCGCTCCCGCACGCTCTCGGGGATCCTCCCGCTACCCCGCCCAGGAGGCCAGACACCATTGACCGACGCGGACGACTACTTGAGAACCCGAGGCACAACTCTGCGCATCGCGCCGCGCGATGCGCGCCGCGCGGTAATCGTCGCGCCCTCGCGCTCTCACGCAGCCCCGGACCGCGCTCTGGCCCGGACCGCGCTCTGGCCCGGACCGCGACGCGCGGCGCCCACGCGGCCGGGCAGACACACATACCCACCACTTCTCGAGATCCCGGGGCGCGACCCCACGGCAGGTGATACACAGAAGTTCTCCGATGGTGGGCAAGTACTACGTGCGTGTCTACTCTCCCTCCTCCTCCTCCTCCTCCTCCTCCTCCTCCTCCTCCGCCTCCTCCTCCGCCTCCTGCTCTTTCGTTCCCCCCCGACCCCTGGGCAGCCCGTGGCAGCCCCGCCCCCGGTGCCAAGGCCATCAGGTAGGCGGCGCCCTGCAGCAGGGGCGGCATCTTGGTGAGGCTGTCCTCGTACACCTGGATGTTCTCCCTCGTGCGGCTGCGGACCACCTCCCGCAGGCACGAGCAGCACTCGTAGAGGCCTTCTACAGTCGGACTTGATTGGAGAGGACACGCGAGAGGACAAGAGACCCTTTCCGAGGGGCACACTGCCACAGGAATGCAGGAGACATGGGTCGCGAGACACAGGACACAAGGGTACCCTTGACTTGGCAGGGTCGACCTACTAATCCGGGCCGACTGTAGATGGGGTCCGAGTAGATGGGGTCGCAGGATCGCGCCGCATCGCCGATGTATCGGCGACGTCGGCGACGCATCGGCGACGTCGGCGTGGAGAAAAGCGGGCTCCGCATCGAGCCGCATCGCCGATGCATCGCCAACGCATCGGCGATGCGGCGCGATTCTCCGACCCCATCCACTCCGACCCATCTAGGAGGCCTAGAATTCGACAGTAACAGGAGAGCAACAACTACATGTGCACGCGTACCCTTTCGGAGGTCCGCGCGGATTTCTTGGGTCCGCACTGACACGCCCCTGGCGGCGCCTCCCGGAGCGGGCCAGCGTCGGATCGATGAGTCGGATCGGATGGGAACGTGCCTCGAATCGGGCCGCACCGGCTTGGAGTCGGAGCCGAACCGAATCGGCCGCGCCAAGATGCACAACAGTGATGGGCAAGCATCTGGGGCGCCCGCTGGCATGGACCAGGGATACGCGGATCTATAGCGCGGTCGCCAGGTCCATGGATCGGGGAAGGTACCTCCTCCTCCTCCTCCTCCTCCTCCTCCTCCTCCTCCTCCTCCTCTCCTCCTCCCCTCCTCCTCCTCCTCCTCCTCCTCCTCCTGCTCCCTCCTGCTCCTCCTGCCTCCTGCCCCCTGCCTCCTCCTCCCCTCCTCCTCCTCCTCCTCCTCCTCCTCCTCCTCCTCATCCATCCCATCTCCATCGCCTTCCCTCCTCCTCCTCCTCCTCCTCCTCCTCCTCCTCCTCCTCGCTCCCTCCTCCTCCTCCTCCTCCTCCCTCCTTCTCCTCCTCTTCCTCCTCCTCCTCTTCCTCCTCCTCGCAGCAACGCATGAAGCGGCGGCCCACGTCTGCGCCCCCCACGTCTGCGCGCCCCGCGCAACCGCCGCGGCTACTCGACCGCAGCGATGGTCGTGGCGACCTTCCACCCCTTCACGGGGGGAACAAAAACCTCTTCCATCCTCCGAGTGGCGCGTTGGCCATGGCCGCCAGCCGACTACTCGCGGACCCGCAGATCGTGCCACGCAACCAACCAAAACTATGGTAGTCGTGCTCGCGGGGGTCCGCTTCGCCTCCAGGGCACGAGAAACCACGGATCCAGCACACTCCGTGGAGGCGGGCCGAACCACCCGGCACCTCAGGCACCACGCGGCCCCCTGATGCCCAACCAAACCATGGCCAAGCTCAGGATACATCACCACCACTGCCTGGCCTTGCACGGCTTTGCCCCAGTGCGCAGCGTGATGGTGTCGGCTGAGTTCACGGGGGCTCCAGCCCGCGCGATCCAGTGGCCACATTCCTCGGCCAGCATCTGTGCCAACCGAAGACTCATGCGATGAGACGGTGGCACACGAACCTGCGACGCAGCGAACTTGGCCCAAAAATTGGGGAAGCCAAAACGTACCGATACCGCTACTCCCCGGGCCTCTCCCGGGGTGCGCTCTGAACAGAATTCCGAGGCGAATCCAGCGGTGGCGACGAGGGCCTCCCAGGAGGCCGAAAAAGGGGAAAACGGGCGAGGGGTAGAGGTATGGGTACCTCTTCCTCCTCTGAAAGATCAGCATCTGTGTCAAACGAAGGCTCATGCAATGAGCCGGTGGCACACGAACCTGCGACGCAGCGAGCTTGGCCCAAAGATCGGCGTGAAAATTGCCATACCGGTCACGGCGCGAGATCAGCCCACGGACGACGGCCTCGAAGCTCAAGTGAGCCTTCACCTTTCGGGCCGTGAGCCCATTGGGCCCAAGCCCTCCGAAATCCTGGAGGACCGCCCAGAGATCCCACCAGAGGCCAGCCCAAGCAGCGCAATACGCTGTGGTGCTTTCCTTGCCGTCGCTCGGACGTCCATTTCCCGTGCATTTTTCGATTTCGTGCGTGTTGTTTCTGCTCGATGGTCCAGGATGGTCCTCGATGGTTCTCGCCGAGAAAGAATGCACACATCCAAGCGATGCCAAGTTTCGGGGCCTCTAACATTCACACCGTCTGACGCGACTTTGGAGCCCGTCGCCGCCTCAGTGGGCGGCGCCGCCACGTTCGACAGACGGACGACGCTGTGCAGCTCCGCCCCGTCAACATCGCGGCACCCAGACATCCGACGTCTCGATTTTTTCGAGACACGGGCCCCCGACCTCTCGACCACTTCCCCGGGACCGGTTTTTCATCCCGAGTCGTTTTTTGACGGTCCCGAGGCCCAGCGAGGACCCCGGGAGGCCGAAAATGACGAAAAACCTCCGTCTCGATTTTTTCGAGACGCCCGATGTCTGGGCACCGCCATGGAAGAACCCCACGGATGACGACCTGGACACCCAAGGGCTCCTCCAGAGGCAGCGTCGCGATAGCCCGCCCGCCCACCGAACCCGACTCCCGGTCACCCTCGAAGAGCGATCCATCCGGGAAAACTTGCCTAGCCCTCAGTCGGGCCTGTCCTCCTGCAGAAGGATTTGTTGGACGAAGCATGAAAAGCACCAATAAAAAAGGCCCCAACACGGCAAAACAGAATACTAAAAAAATCGTCCCCAGACAAATTGTTGACTAGTTTTGAAGATTCCTCCTGTCGAGGGGCGGGCCCGACTTCAAGCCACTAAGAGTAAGTAGGGCCTGTCCCCCTACAGGGGGATCTTCGACGAAAAATCCCCCTGTAGAGTCCGCGGGGCGGGCAGTCCGTCCAGAAGAACGGCTGAAGTCTGTCGGGCAGCGGCGCTCGATCGCCCCCAGCCGTCGCACCGGGAAGTGCCGCTGGACCAAGCTAGGGGAACAAAAAGTGGCATAAACATAAGAGCTCGGACGTCCGCGCGGATTTCT
>CAUYUJ010005398.1:47500-55000 GCA_963575745.1 Prorocentrum cordatum
GGGCAGCACGGGCCAAGAGATGGGTGTGCAGGCACTGCACACATGAGAAAACCGGCGAGCCTTGGCACAATCATGCAGATGCTGTTTCTTGCTTCTTGTGTGGTGGGGCCAAAGGACGTGTCTACAAGTGCGATCTTCCTTCTCCTACGCCCAGTGTTCGTGCACCTGCTGCTGGGGGGCAATGCACGGGCGGCGCTGGATGCTAAGGATAAGGAGTTGGCGGCCCTTCGGAAGCAGGTGCAGCAGCTGTCTCGGACCAGGCCGACTGAGAACGTGCAGAAATCGCCTCCGCAGTCTGATGCCGCCACCACTAAGGACGACGCCCAGAGTAAGCAGCAGGAGCTGGAGGCACTGGAGCAGGTTGTGGCTTCCCTCGAGCTGGCCGCTAAAGTCAAAGGCGTTGCCCCGCAGACTGTCGTCGGCTATGAGGAAGCTCAAACATCTTTACGAAAGCTGCGGCAGGAGATCCACGATGCTAAGCCGTTGGGTGCGCAGGTGCATGGCATTGGCAGTAAGATTCAGAAGGCTGATCAGCAGATTGCGAAGCTCAAGGCCACCATCGAGTCGGAAGAGCAGGCCATTGCTGAAAAGCAAGCTTTGTTGGTGGATCTCAAGCAGCAGATGGAGACCAAAGAAAAGGCTCGGGTGCAGATGCAGGTGGAGCAGATGGAGTTGCTGCGTACTCGTACACCTGAGCAGGTCACTCATTCTCCTGAAGGCAGCGACCAGGCGGTCTTTGACACCTTCACGGCCAGTCTGGAGCAGCTGCAGAGCCTGGTTCAGTCCCTCGGTGGCGGTGCGCAGTTGGCTGCCAGCTGCGCCCAGTTCGCGGAGCCCTGGCTTGAGCAAGTTCGGAAGCAGCGAACCGAACAGCAAGAGCAGCTTCGCGCGCAACAGCAGCAGCCGCAACAGCAGCAGCGACCTCCTGAGCCGCCACAGCAGCAAGCTGAGCAGCCTGTTCGGCCCGAGTACTTTGACATGCCTGTACCTGAAGATATGGACCTGGAAGATCTTCGGGCAGTTGTTGCTGATGCTGGGATGGAAGCCAGCGCTGATGAGACGGAGCTGCGTGCCCAGGCCAAGCGCCAGCTGGACTCGTGCCAGAAGCTGCTGGCCAAGAAGCCCAAGGTCGCTGCTTAGGCCTGTGCTCCTGATTGCTACTATCGGCGCAATGGCGGCAGATTCCCATACCTTCGATTTCGGCGACGACTTCGAGCAGTTGTGTGCCGACCCTGGCTTCAACCAGGAGGAGTTCTTCGGGCTCCACGAGCAGGATACCAGAGCGTTTGGAGGTCCTGCTGATGCAGATGGTGGTAGCGAGCGCCTACGTGCTTTACCTGGTGCGCTACCAGATGCTTTTGCGCCTGTGCATGTTGATGACGGAGGGCATCAGGCGTTAGATCGCAATTCCTGGGTTGCCTGTGGCAGCTCAGGTTCGCAGTCGCGCCTGCGCCCACCACCCCCCAGGGCACCCCTTCCACAGGAGGCGGGGGACTCAGCGAGTGGGGGTGGGGGCGCAGGGTTTTGCTGGACTCCTCTTTCTCATGGCGCGGTCGCAGTCGGTGGCGCGACGTGGGGCAGCAGTCCAGGACACCTCCATCCAGCTCGGATGCCTGCACCTCCTGACCCAGTGCAGGACTACCAGGACATGCGCCAGAACTTACGCGACTGGGCGGCCCTCTGGTTCGACAGCCACGCACAGATTCCACGGGATGGACGTCCGTGGGTTGAGTGGTGCACTGCCTTTTTATCCGCCTCGATCGGCCGTGATGCCAATATTCCTTTACGTCAGTTGCTATTGACTTGGTTTCCTGGAAGGAGCCTTCAAGATATTTTTGATGAATTATGTTCTTCGGCATGGCGGCAATCCGAGGGACGTCGAGAGGCCTGGTTCATGCGCCTCGCTGGTCGTGAGCCTGGCGCCGCTCAAAGGCTTGAGCACAGACATTGGAGGGCTCTCGACGAGGTCCGAGCGATGTTCCGACGAGTGCTGGGCGACCAGGCCCCAGATGGCAGGAATACACCACCTCCTCGGCGACTTAATTCAGATGATGACCAAGCGGGCGACCCTTTGGACTCGGTCATCGCGCAGCTGGTGGTGCTTTCTTTCAGGCCGACAGCTTCCATTTCAGCTACACCTACGCCTGCATCTACCAGTTCTTGGAGTGGGTCAGCGGCCACGCTGGTCGATATCACGACTGCTCCGATGAGTGCGACCAGCACTGGGATCTCTAATATAGGATCCAGGCCACATGCCTTTCTGGAATCCAGCCCGAGTCGCCACGACCCCTGTCAGGACGTGTCTGGGCAGGCCCTCCCTGGGGTCCTGGGCCCCTGCTCGCCTCAAGCTGACGCTGAGAGGCGGGAGGTCTCTTGGGGGGGCCGTTCGGTCTCGTCGGCTCAGGCCACCGCTGGCCCCTCTGGGCCTGTCGAGGGGTCGCAGAGGCCTGACGGGCCCCAGTGCTTACATCCTACCTTAAGTGGCATAGGGTCGAGCCATGCGGAGCCCAAGTTACCATCAGATTCGACTGGGAAGGCACGACGCCAGGCCGACGACAGAGCCAAGCGCAGCCTGCCCTCGCTCAAGGGCCAGGTTGTGACGGTCAACGTCAGCTCGCATGGCTCCATCTTCGAGTACATGCCAGGCATTGGCGACGACGTGAAGGTGCTGCTAGTTCAAGAGCACCACTTGTTGCCCGAGCGCCTTCAGCAGGCGCAATCTCAGGCTCGTGATATTGGTTGGCATGGGATATGGGCTGCTGCGACGCCGAGTACTGCCTCGGCGACGGGCACGACTGCAGGGGTTGCGATCCTGGTTCGCACGGACGCGATGATCACCGCCCCTATCTTGGCCGAGAGGGAGGTCGTCACTGGAAGATGTCTGTTTGCGCATATTCACTGGGGTGTGCCTGGAGGTTTCACAGCTGGCAGCATCTACCTCGACACGAAGGATGGTATGGGCCCAGTCAACACGGCCTACCTGTGGGAGACGGTCAAGGCTCCCGCGAGGTTCAACAGCGAGGGGGTGGACTGGCTCATTGCTGGGGATTGGAATAACCAGCCTGCTGAGCTTTTCTCGTCCAGCTGGGCTACGGCAGCCTCGGCAATACCCTTCTGCCCAAAGGTGCCGACGTGCAGGCAGGCCAATCCCGGGACTGTACTTGATTATTTTTGGTTTCGGCAAACTTGGCAGCACGGGTAGACTCCCATGTTCGGGTTGACGAAGAGGCAACCTTATACCCTCATTGTCCAGTGCACCTGCAAGTCCTTGGACAGGACTACCCGCTATGGAGGCTCGTGCCGAATTTGCCCAAGGAACTACCACTACAGGCCCCTACTGGATGTTCGAGGTTCCCTTACTGTTGGGAGGCTACCAGCTTCGAGGAGGCCGATGACGCGGAAGGGCTTGCTGCTTGCATGGACGACTTGATGATTGGGGTCGAAAGGGAGCTCACCAACCGCTACGACCATGTGGGGCCTGCTGCGCTGCGCTACTCAGGCCGAGCGGGGGCGACCTCCTTCACGTGGCGGAAGGTGGCCTGGCAGCCACCCCTCAAGCGCACCTACAAGCGCCCGCAGACCTTGGCCTGGAAGGTGGTGCTTCGGTGGTTTATGCACATTCAGAAGGAGCGCCACAGACTTCGTACGCTGGTCACCAGGCTTCAGATGGCTCATGTTCTTTGTGATATTGACCCGCCCCAGTGCGCAGTCTTACTTCAGGCTTTCAGTGAAGTTGGTGGGTATATTCGTAACATCATGCGCAGCCAAGTGGTGCTCCACCAGATGCCTGAGAATGTGCAGGCCTTCCTGAACTCTGGGCTGCAGGTTTTGGTTGCACCTGGCTTCGAGGACCTCCTGCGTTCGGTCGGGAACGAAGCCACTCGGCTGCGCAAGGAGGACCAGCGGGAATCCTACCGAGCTTGGATGCAGTTCCAGCGCAAGGCCTTTCAGTCAGGGGCCTCTATTGCTCATCGTGTCACCAAGGTGCGGCCGCTGGAGCAGGTTGTTGCATTTCAACGACGCCCTGCAGATGCTCAGCCACAGGCTCTGGCGAATCGGGACATGAGGACTTGGGTTGATGTATGGACCCATCATGGATGCCTACCAGTTCAGCCTCCTCCTGGGGCCGCAGGGTGGCCATGTCTTCCGAAGCTCGACGCCGACACCCTGAGGAAGGTGATACTGACATTCCCTAGAAAGACCTCGACGGGGCCCTGTGCATTACACCCACGCTTGCTGTGGCACCTGTCAGATGAGTCGCTCGAGATGCTGGGCAGTTTCTTTGCAAGATGCGAGCAACTGCTCGCTTGGCCTGCAGATCGGCTCTGGTCCATGATGTGTCGTATTCCCAAGGCTGATGAGGGACATCGCCTGATTGCAGTGGCCCACACTTTCCAGCGCATTTGGGGCAGGGCCCGACGTGGCATATCTCGGCAGTGGGAGCAGCAGCATCGCACGGACAATGTGTGGGGCAACAGGTCCCGCTACACCTCGTCGGACAGCGCTTTTAGCCACAATTTGGACTCGGAGGTGGCTGTGCTGAGGGGCCAGTTCAGTGCGACGGTCTTACTAGATCTCACGAAGGCGTTCGACATGGCGCGGCCGTCGCAGCTGTTTCGCGAGGGCTGCTTGCTTGGCTATCCACCGAGGATGCTGTACATGTTGCTCAAGATGCACGCCCAGCCGAGGAGCCTCAAGGGGTACGGCACCTTCTCCGACATGGTGCAGGTGGACCAAGGCATTCTAGCTGGATGCACGCATGCCGTCTGCATGCTTGAATGTCTCACGTTACGTGCCATCCTACGCTTGCGTGACAACTACGCTGGAGTTGTGCCACGGGCTCTTGTTGATGATGTGTCGGTCCAGTACGTTGGGCCTGACCCCAAGGGCATACTGGCCCTTGATTTGGCTGTGCGGATATTTCAGGAGGACTCGAGAGTGCTTGGTTCTTGCGTCAATGACAAGAAGTCGGGGCTGGTTGCCGCGACGGTGGCTTCTCGTCAGACAGATCTTGCGAGGCTCTAAGTTTGCACATCGGCCGTGGATGCGCAACCTTGGCCACGAGACTTTCGGCATTCGCCCGATTCGCTTGCAAGAAAAGGCCCGCTTTCGTGATCTCCAGAAGCGACGTCATCGTCTCCATCTGTTTCGCCAAGTTGCTGGTCGCAAGAACTCAGTGATCTGGCGGGCAGGGGCACAACCAGCTGTGGCTCATGGTGCTGGCGTTTCGGGCATGACTGACTCAGCTCTTGTTACGGCCAGGTCAGTTGCTGCTACAATTGTGGGGGCACCGCCGAGAGCGCACAAGACGGCTCATTTGTACTGTCAGTGGCAGGTGCGCTACGACCCGATTTTTGATGCGACGACGGCGCTGTTGTGTCGGCTGCATTGCTTCATCTGGGATGCTCGGGTGCCCCTCAGTGCGCTACGACATGCATGGTTGAGTTTGGCAGATCGCGTTAACAACAAAGGGCTGACCTGGGCGGCGGTGCGCGGCCCACTGAGTGCTGTGCTGCCTGGCTTACACTTAACAGAATTGGCTGGACATTTCTTGGACCTCATCACTGGCGTAGCGACCAAGGTGAGGATTTTGACCTCCTGCGAGTGGCACCAGCCGACATGAAGGTATATCTTGAGGAGTCGATCAAGCGGTGGCAGGTGCAGCGGCTGGTCTATCACTTGCCTGTACAGGAGGCGTCTCACGATGTCTGGGAACGAGCTCTTCGACTTGGGCTTCGTGACTTGAGGCAGGCGCCGCTTGGAGCGCTGAGGGCACTGTGGGCTGATCGGTACCCCACTGCTGCCCGCCTTGCTGCATGGGGAAAAGATGCGAAAGTGCACTGTGCAGCCTGTCAGTCAGATGATGGATCCTTCGGGCATGCGTGGCACGGATGTCCCAGCTTGTTGCAGCCCGATGAGAGCGAGGAGGCTTCTGGTGTTGAGGTTTTGTGTGAGCGACACGCGTCTCATCGGGATGCTCTGCGAGCTCTTGGACACCGCCCCCCGCTCGATCCTGAGTTTGACAGACTCTATGTTAGTTACGGTTTTCCGAGGCTCTCGATCCAGCTTCCATCCCCGCCTGAATCTTCGGTGGTTTGGGAGTGGGGTGACGTTGGGGGTGAGTGGGGGCCTGTTACTTTCGGGGATGGAAGCGCACAGCACCCCGCCGCGCCTGAAGTCAGGCGTGCGGGGTGGGCCATAGTTCAGCTCAACGATGCGCTCCTCCCTGTCCGTGCGGTGTTTGGATCCCTGGAGGGTGCTGTCCAGACCGTGGGCAGAGCGGAGAGAACTGCGCTCCTGCACGCCATGAGGCGTAATCCCAGCATGGAGGTTTTTGTGTCGGATTTGCTTTCTCTGGTTCAGGAAGGCTTGTCTTGGGACCCTGAATTGGCGTGCGGAATGAATAGATACGCTGCCATTTGGAGGAGTGTCTTTGAGTTGGCGCAGCGTAGGCCTGTCCAGGACCCTCCCCCTCACTTCGTCTGGACCCCCGCTCACCTCTCCCTCGAGGAAGTCCTGGAGCGAAAGCTGGACCCGATATCCTGGATCGGGAATGCGTGGGCCGACCTGTTTGCCAAGCTAGCTTCGACTAGGGTCATGATAGCTAGGACGACGGCAGAGGCGGTCGCAGGCGAACTCAAGTTTCATCGTGCTACCATCGATTATATTTCCTGGGCTGCTGCCAGGCTTGCCCGACTCAGACGGTGGACTTCTCTGCCCCCGCCGTCGAGTGTTTGCCGACCCCAGCCTGCACCGCAGCTCAGCTTGCATGGTCATTCCTTTTTCCTCGACCCTGACTCAGGGGAGGTGAGATGCATCTCATGTTTCGTCGGGGCCTGGACCTGCAGCACCTTGGCGCATCTGTGTAACGGCCCCTCCAAGTTTTGCCGACCCTCGGCCCTTTCAGCCCTCAAGGGGCAGGAGTGGTTGCGGGTGCGAAATCGAGCGCGGCCTGTGAAGGCCGCGGCTGTGGTCGAAGCGGACCAGGCCCTGGTGGCTGAGGGTCTGCTGCCGCCCCTTCCTCCCCCTGGAAACTCCTCGGGAAACGAGAGAGAGGCGGCAATTTGTGAGTTTGAGTCGAGAGGTCACACGATTGAGAAGTATGATCGTGTGATGATTTGTTCCACCTGTGCTGGCTTTGTGTTGCTCCCGCATGGTGTCCCTCGTGCTCAGATGGCCAAGTGTCAGGGCGCTTCCAAGGTTCCATCAACCAGGGACAAGCAGTTGCGGAAGCTTTCCAAGGCCTCTAGAGGCCTGCACCCGTCTACGGGCGAGGTCCTCTCCTGTGCTCAGGGCCCTTCTCCCTCCTTGCCTATGTCCTTCCCTCAGGCGTCTCCCTCCATGTCATCCATGGTGGCCAGTGCCTCCCGTCCCGAGGAGGCCGCCACTACCGATGGTAAAGGGGTGGGGCGGGTGGAGCGGCGGAGCGGGCGGGGGGGGGTGTCGGATGACTCTGATTAACTCGTTTTGTTCTTTGGCGTCGGCGCTGCTGCCGTCGCC
>CAUYUJ010005398.1:60000-61752 GCA_963575745.1 Prorocentrum cordatum
ACTCCACTCCGCGGGACCTCCCAGGAGCACACACAAGTGGCGACGGTTACTACACCCTTCGCAGCCCCCCAGGCAGCCGCGAGGTCCTGGCTGGATCTGCGTAGCACTCCACTCCGCGGGACCTCCCAGGAGCACACACAAGTGGCGACAATTACACCCTTCGCAGCCCCCCAGGCAGCCGCGAGGTCTCGGCTGGATCTGCGTAGCACTCCACTCCGCGGGACCCCCCAGGAGCACACACAAGTGGCGACGGTTGCACCCTTCGCAGCCCCCCAGGCAGCCGCGAGGTCTCGGCTGGATCTGCGTAGCACTCCACTATGCGGGACCTCCCAGGAGCACACAAAAGTGGCGACGGTTACTACACCCTTCGCAGCCCCCCAGGCAGCCGCGAGGTCCTGGCTGGATCTGCGTAGCACTCCACTCCGCGGGACCTCCCAGGAGCACACACAAGTGGCGACAATTACACCCTTCGCAGCCCCCCAGGCAGCCGCGAGGTCTCGGCTGGATCTGCGTAGCACTCCACTATGCGGGACCTCCCAGGAGCACACACAAGTGGCGACGGTTGCACCCTTCGCAGCCATCCAGGCAGCCGCGAGGTCTCGGCCGGATCTCCGTACCGGTCCACTCCGCGGGACAGCGCAGGGGCCCACGAAAGTGGCGACAGTTGCACCCTTCGCAGCCCTGGGCGTTCCGCCTGGGACTGGGAAAACAAGGAAGGGCGACACCAACACCGACAGGGCGAGGAGATGCGAGGAGCAGAGGGGGGGTCTCCCTGGTGGTGTGGCCCCCCCCTCTCGCTCGAGACATCCCCAACCTCCGGCTCGGGGAGGCATCGTGGACCTCCTCGCTGGAGGCGGGCCCCCTGGCGGTGTTGGTGTCGCGTCTCCCCCCTTCAGAGGGACTTCCTCGGCAGATATAGATTCTGATGCAGGGCGCGTCGCTTTCAAAACGCGTGGCTCTCGCCTCCGCGCCGCGCCCGCTCGTCTTGGGAAGAGATTGTGGCAGCTGCAAAAAAGCAGGGCGCGCTCCTTCTCATCAAAGTGTGGCTCTCGCCTCAACGCCGCGCACATTCGCCTCCAAAGCTTGCAGCAGCTTCAAGGATGGAGGGCGGGTCCTTCTCAAAACTTGGCTCTCGCCTGAGCGTCGCGCCCATTCGACATCAAAAAGAGTGCATCAACTTCAAGGATGGACGAGGGGGCATGTTTTCAAAATGTAGATCTCGTTTGAGCGCCGTGCATGTTCGAAATTAAAAAGTTGCATCAGCTTCAAGGTTGGAGGGCGGTTCTTGTTCAAAATGTGGCTCTCGCTTGACCGCCGAGAACATTCGTCGTGAAGCGTGCGATAATCTGAAAGGTTCGAATCTCTAAATTCCCAGCAATGTTCTTCTGGCACGACTCAAGCTTGTCAGCACGCAGCAGCCAAGTTGAATCGCGGCATTGAAGCTCCAAGAATGGTGTTCTGACACTATTTTAGATTGCCAGGACCCGCAATGAACATGAAGTCTTGTAGGTCCCTATGAAGGGAACTTGGAGGGTGGGTGTCTTGTAACACCACTGATGCCTCTTGGGTTTGCACTCCTCCTCCTCCTCCTCCTCATCATCATCATCATCATCATCATCATCATCATCATCATCATCATCATCATCATCATCATCATCATCATCATCATCACCACCACCACCACCACCACCACCACCACCATCACCACCACCACCACCACCACCACCACCACCACCACCACCACCACCACCA
>CAUYUJ010005399.1:0-2500 GCA_963575745.1 Prorocentrum cordatum
TCCTCCTCCTCAGCATCATCATCCTCAGCATCATCATCATCATCATCATCATCATCATCATCATCATCATCATCATCATCATCATCATCATCATCATCATCATCATCATCATCATCATCATCATCATCATCATAAGTACCTATAAGCATTCCTTTTCCACTGCGTCCCCCTGGAGACAAAAGCGCCCCCTGGACCTGCCAGTCTGGCGACACCACTTGGTAAATTGGCCCCCCCCCGCTGGTCCAAGACCCCCTCCCCATTTGTTCATTCAGATTTGTAAACATACTCACATCGACGAGTTACGTACGCATCCCTCTCCCCCAGGCACTGGCGCGCAGTGTCACGAACGCACGTCCGCGAAGCGATTTCGCGCCAGAAAATCTGGGTCCCACGGGCTGGCGGCGGGGCGAGGGGGACATCCGGAAGGGCCCCTGTCCTCCTAGCCACCACGCGGCAACTCGTCCCGGCCCACCGCGGACGACCGTTTCTGACGACCCCCCCCCGACGAACCCGACGCCCTTCACCCGCACCAACACTCCGCCTGCGCTGCATGGTTGGCGTCGCCGCCGTAGCGTCTGGAGCCTCATTGGTGGTGGCTCTTACCCCGGCCCCTGGCCCTGCCCGTCTGCTTGCTGTTGCTGTTCATTCCTTCCTCCTTGTTCTCCTCCGTTCCCTCCTGTTCCCTGCCTGTTCTCGCCGCCTAGCCCCCATACCGCATGCCCGCTCGCCCGCTGCGCCCCGCGGGCCCCAGCCGCCCGCTTGCGCGTTCTTCGTCGTGTGCCTGCGTCTCCCCGCCGCTTTTTGTTTCTCTCTCTCTCTCTCTCTTTCTCTCTCCCTCGCCGGACAGCAGCGCCTCCCTGGAGCCTGCGTGGCTGAAATGCTGGACAGACGTTTGCGAACGGCCCCGCCTGCACCCAGTCGCAAACACAGGAGGAGTGTGTCGCCCCGTGGCAACTGAGTTCATGGACTCACAAAATCGGGAACCAGAATGGTCTTTCGTCCTCCTTGTTCTCTTCGATCCCCCCTCCCTCCTCCTCCCTGAACTGCTCTTCCAATCTCACACGGTCCCCACTTATCTACGCCCGCGAGTCCCATGAACACTCTCCACGGTCGGCAAATGTTACAATCAATGACACGCCGTTTTGGCACGCGACGGCACGGCGGGGCTGGCACTCCACGGAACAACCGCAAGGACATTTGAAGATACGTAGCCATGCACAGCAGTCAGATGACAACAATCGAAAAACATGAGCATAAACTTACAGAGGCTCGCGCGGATATCCCAGAATTGTCCGTGTCGTATTTTTGTTCCTCGAGCAGCGCAACTGCTGAGCATCGCCAAGATCCATGAGACGGATGCTAGCCCAGACGCTGATGAGCCTGTACGCTCTGGAAGTCATCAGCCAACCCGCCGCCCTCAAATAAGCTTTCATACGCTCTAACACTTTATCAGCGTGACGGCCACACAAGGGGCGCGAGGGCGTCGACGAAAGCTCGGAACGGCTGTCGCTCTCGCACTGCCCTGTTCGTGCATCAAGAGGGGGACAGAGAATGGAGGAACCAAAACTAAATAACATGCAATATCAGAGGTCCGCGCGGACTTCCTGGATCGGCGCTGGACCCCCCTTCCTGGAGCGCGGACCGCGCCGAGGCTTGCGCTTGAAGCGCCGCCAGGTGGGGTCCAGCGCCGACCGAAGAAAACCGCGCGGACCCCGACAGCTTCTGTTTGTGCCGATTGATGCTCCTCGTAAGCGGAGTGCAAAAAGTCGGGGCCACTTCGGGCAGGGCGAAGAAGGCTGCGGCCTAGAAATGGCAAGACCAACAGGCACTGGCCGCCAGCGCGGAGAAATTCACATGCACATCCCAGGCTTCCTACTTTGAGTCGCTGGCTCTAGCTGGGACGTCCTACTTCAAAAGGGCAACTCTGTCTGGCTGAGGCACGCCGCGTGCAGAGGACAGGGGTACCACAGGAAAGGTGGCCTGGAAAGGTGTCCTGGAAAATGCTCTTGATTTGGACCCCCATGGGGGCCCATCCAAAAACGACTCAGGATGAACTGCTGATCCCGAAGGAAGCTCCAGAGTCTAGTGAGTCTAGTGCACATTGCCCTTGGGACCCCTTCCCTCGTGTCGATCACCGCGGGACCAGCGCCAGCAGCGCGCCGCTCGGATCCTGGGCACGGGGCTCGGACCCGCCTGGGCTGGCAAGGGAGGCACGTGCCCCCGTCCTGAGCCAGCCCGGCTGGCCTGGCCAGGGTAGGTGCCGGATGACTGTTGGCGGTCACCGGCCCCTGCCATGCGCACGGGGCGTCAGCCAGGTTCACCAAGTTTTCAATATCCGCTGCCGTGCCCCCTGGCACGCTGAGGCGAGGGAGAATGTAAGCGCTGTCTGGTCGGGCTTCTAGAAGTCTTATCAGGGTCCCCTCGCCTCACGCCCAGGCCCATGCATCTGCCCTCCCCCCTTGAGGCTCCCTGGGCGGCCCAGAGCTTCCCTGGGGTTCTC
>CAUYUJ010005399.1:7500-15000 GCA_963575745.1 Prorocentrum cordatum
CCCGTCCACACTGCAGTCACAGACAAGTGTCCTGTGGCTGTCAAGACGCGGCGAGCACGGGGGGGAGGCGATGAAAGGCCCCTGGCAGCCAGAACGGGGATGCGCGGGTGCCTCGACCCCCCGCGGGAGGCCCCGGGCCAGAGGGACAGCAGCCTCCGCGTGCGCCCAGGGCCGGTGGGCCCAGAGGCATCCCTCCCGCAGGCCGCGTCTAGCAGGGCCGCAACGGGCCCGCTGCCAGAGACCCACCTCCACGCACAGGACCCCCACGAGTGCGATGCCGATACAAAGTGCGAGCCAGCAGAGTGTGTTTCTCTCTCTCTCTCTCTCTCTCTCTCTCTCTCTCTCTCTCTCTCTCTCTCTCTCTCTCTCTCTCTCTCTCTCTCTCTCTCTCTCTCTCTCTCTCTCTCTCTCTCTCTCTCTCTCTCTCTCTCTCTCTCTCTCTCCTCTCTCTCTCTCATGGTGAGGGGGGGGCAGCCAACATCCGCAGAGTTCGCACTTCCAATCGCACAGGGGGCGCAGCCAACAGCCGCAGAGTTCACACTTTCATCCACACTGAGTGTGCCAGCGTCGGAGGCGCCTCCTGGGGGGGCACATGCGCCTCCGCCTCTGCTCACAGCGCTGCGACTGTGACAGTGGGCGAGCACGATTTGAAGGAAAGTGCGCCTGCGAGAGCCCCATCTGAGATTGGGCCCCCGTCCCTGGGGGCGCCGAGAAGACGAGGCGTGCACGGGGGGGGGGGGGGGGGGGCACCCCTTCCGCAGGCCGCGTTTTGCAGGGCAGCAACGGGCCTGCAGCCAGCGACCGCCCTCCACGCACCTGATCCCCGCGTGCGCGATGCCACGAGGGGGGCAGCTAAGGCTACTGTGAGGAGACGGCCCACCACGGTTTTTTGCGCTTCTTGGGGGCCTGGTTGTTCGGGTGGCCCTTTGCCGCGTGGTGATCACTGCTCACTCCGCCGCGCCGACCCAGGTGCAGCTGCCACAGCCGAGTCCAGTCGGCGTCGAGGCCCAGCGCGTCGCTGACGACCCGTACGTCGCACTTGTGGCTGCGGAAAGATTCCAGGAAGCGGTGGCAGGTTTGCGGGTCGTGCCGAAGCGGGTCGAGCGCGCCCTTGCTGCCGGGCACAGACTGCCGCTTGGCGAAAGCGTGCCAGGTGCCAGTGAACATCGGTCCCAGTGTGACTTGGAGTCGTCTGATCGCCTCGCCGGGCGTCCTCCCCAGGGAAGTCCCACTGGATGTTGTTGATTTCTGTTTTGTACAGCTGCCGCCCCGTGTCGGGGTCCTTGGGCTCTGGCCATTGGCACGGGTCAGGCCATTGGTGCTGCCGTCGGCTGCCGTGTATCCTTGCCGCAAGTCTCCAGCGCACCGGCCTCGTTGTCCTGGCCGGAGAGCTCGCGGTCTGCACGCGACAGTTCCAGCTGCGCGCCTGGCGGGGCCCTGCGGGGAGAAACAGGCCGCATGGTTGGCCGCCAGGCGGGGGTCAGATCGCATCCGGCAGCCAGGGCGGACGCTGCCCTGCGGTGCGTGGGGAGAGGCCCCTTTCGCTGGCGTTCGCCTTCGGGCCTGTGCCCGCCGTCGCTCCCAGGTGCGCCCCCTTCGGTCAGCGCAGGACTCTCTCCGGTCTCCGGGGCGCCGCTGGTTGTGCCAGGCGCGCGCACGTACGGCGACGCAGTTCCCATTGCCGGAGCACGAGATTCTTTCTGCCAGTCGCGCCCTGGACGTCTGGAGACGGCGCCCGGGGTTCGCCGCCCATAAGAATGGGTTCACTGACCGGGGAAGGGGGGCGAATAGGCGCGAAGGGGTTTCTCCCGACGAGCCAGTGGATGGCTTCGCTGTCCTGCGTCTGGCACGGACGGTCCGTGGCCCCCCGGCTAAGTACATGGCGCCCCCAGAGGACTGCTGACGGTCTGATTGTTCTGAGGGGGAGGTGGGGGTGGCACGGTGTGGCAGGCGAGCCCCTGCTGTCCCGGGATCTCGCTTAGCTGACTGTTGCGGCTACCGTCAGCACTCTCGGGGGCCGCCCCCTGCCCACCCGGTTCTAATCCAGAGACACGAGTGAAAGCTTGCGCCACTTCCGCACCCTCCGAGGCTTCCGTCGTTTCGGGCCCCCGATACTCCGCGGCCTCCGCAGCCTCCGCCGACTCCGCCGTGACCTCCCTATCCTTTTCTCTGCCCTGCTGCTGCTGCTGAGGGAGCACGGGTACCTCTGAGTCTTCTCGTGGGTCCTTCCTGGGGTGCCCTGCTGTTGCTGCGGAGGAGGGGCGGTAGGGCTGTTCCTGCTGCTGCAGCTGCTGTTGCTGCTGGGTTACGTTGCTGCTGCTGCTGCGGCTGCTGTTGCTGCTGCTGCTGCTGCCCTGCTGCTGCGCATAGGTTATGTTGCTGCTGCTGCAGCTGCTGCTGCGGCTGCTGCTGCTGCGGCTGTCCTGCTGCTGCGGCTGCCGCAGCTGCTGCTGTTGCTGCAGCTGCGGCTGCGGCTGCAGGTTATGCTGCTGCGGCTGTTGTTGCTGCTGCTGTTGCTGCTGCCGCCGCGCCAGCGGCCGCGGCGGCCGCGGCGGCGCCAGCCGCTGCGGGCCCAAGCGCGGCCGCACGGGCCACGGCGGCCGCGGCGCCAGCCGCGTGGCCCGCGGCCGCAGCGGCGGCCGCCTCCGCCACGGCAGCGGCGGCGCGGCGGCAACGGCCGCCGCGCGCCGGCGGCCGCAGGGGGCGGCGGCGGCGGCCGCCGAGCCCGCGCGCCGGCCCCAGCGGCGCCCGCGGCGCCGTCGGCGCCCGCGGCGCCCGCGGCCCGCCGGCGGCGGCGGCGCCAGCGTCGCGCCCCGGCGCCCGCGGCGCCTGCGGCGCCAGCGGCGCCGGCGGCGCCCGCGGCGCCCGCGGCAGCGGCGGCGCCCGCGGCACCGGCGGCGCCGGCAGCGCAGGCGGCGCAAGCGGCGCCAGCGGCGCCCGACGCGCCCGCGCCGGCGGCGGCAGCCGCGGGGCCAGCGGCCAGGGCGGCCGCAGAGGCCGCCTCGGCCGCGGCCGCGCGCAAGCGGCAGCGGCGTCAGCGGCCGCGGCTGCGGCGCGCGCGCCCGCGGCCGCGGCGGCGGCCGCGGCGGCGGCGCCGTCGCCGGCGGCCTCGGGGGCGGCAGCGCCGGCGGCGCCAGCCGCTATAGCGGCCGCGGCGGCAGCCGCGTCGGAAGCGGCCGCGGCGGCCGTGGCGGCCGCGCCAGCAGCCGCGGCGGCGCCCGCGGCGCCGCCAGCGCCAGGGCCTCCAGCCGGCGGAGGCCGAAGGCCGGGGGCCGGGGCGGCGCCGGCGGCGCGGGCGGCGGCGCAACCGGCGGCCGCACGTCGCAGCCGCCGCCGCCGAGCCGCGCACGACTCCATGGCCCGGGGACGAGGGCCTGGAGGGAGGAGCGGGGCTCCCTCCAGGCCCTCGTCGGCGGCCAGACCAAGAACAGGGGGGCAGGCCCGGCAGGCGCAAGCCGGCTTCTGCTCCCTCGAGCCAGAGCGGCTTGAGCCAGACTACTCCGATACGCGTAGCGTCTAGGATTCCCGAGCCCCGCTGGGGCAAGGCGGGGCAGGCCCCGCAGGCGCAAGTCGGCTAGGCTCCCTGAGCCAGAGCGGCTGGTGGGGATACTTGTTTGGTTCGCGGCTCCAAGGCGAGGGACATGGAGCGAGCACAACGTCCGGGGCGCGGTACGTAGATAATTGGCGCGAGATTGCCGCAGACTCCAGCGGACAACACACGCAGCGGCACATGCACATGCCAGGGACAAAATGCCCCTCATTGGGACGCATGTCAGCGTCTGCTGGTGACCGGCCCAAACAGCTCGGCGCGGCAACCGGCAACGGAACGGGGGGGGGAAGTCGCCCTTGCGGCGCCGAGCTCCAGCCGAACCGCAATCGGAAGCGAGGCCAAGACGGACAGCAAGGCACTGTAAGAGCCGCGGGCAGAAAGCGAGTCCGAGTGGCTAGTGACCAGGCGGAACCCACGTGTGTGCACACAGATCCAGGCCGTCCAAGACCTCGGAAAAAGGGGGCGAGCCCGAGCGAGAGCAACCAACTCAGACTCACTGCAGCTCCACGAGCATACGATGGCGCGGCGAGGGAGGCCCGACTCACCAAGGCTCACTGAAGCTGAGGTGTGGCTGATCCACGTCAGAGCGCCATCCAATAGAGGCAGACCACTGGTGTGCGTTCACGAGGCTGAGCAACCTCCAGCCGATAGCCTGCGCGCTCACATCGTATCCGAATCACGCTGTTCGGGGGCACAACGATGCAATGTACTGACGAGGGCTGGCGGCTGTGGCTGCGCCGAGAAGAGTGAAACGAACTCGAACCGCAGAAGGCTGAACCACTCAATGCAGGGCCGTTCACTTTGACGAAGCCAATTACCAGGTGCATGGCGGACAGCCGCACACACTCAACACCGCCACGCTGCCCGTGCAGAAGCCGAATACCTCCGACGTTGGGGCGAACCGATGGCTGGCAGCTGCAGAGCTGCTGGGCCGCGCCGTTCGCTGGCGGCGTGCCGACGGCGGGCCAAGACGCCCTTGCAGTAGAACCATGGCCGGGTCGGCGACGAAGGAAGGCGTTCCAGGGCAGGTCTCAGGGCAGGAGGGGGGCGCAGCCAAAAGCCGCTGAACACAAGTGTCAACGAGGGGTGTCCGAGCACCATCCAGTAAGAAGCAGACCACTGGTGTGCGCTCGCGAGGCTGAGGAACCTCCAGCCGGTAGCCTGCGCGGTTACATCGCATCCGAGTCACGCAGTCCGGGGGCACAACGATGCAATTGCACTGACGAGGGCTGGGGCTGTGGCTGCGCCGAGAAAAGCGAAACGAACTCGAACCGCAGAAGGCTGAACCACTCGATGCGGGGCCGTTCACTTTGACGAAGACAATCACCATGTGCATGGCGGACAGCCGCACCCACTCAACACCTGCCGCGCTGCCCGTGCAGAAGCCGGATACCTCCGACGCCAAGGCGAACCGATGGCTGGCAGCTGTGGAGCTGCTAGGCCGAACCGTTCGCTGGCGGCGTGCTGACGGCGGGTCAAGGCGTCCTTGTAGTAGAACCATGGCCGGGTCGGCAACGAAGGAAGGACCGCTGTTCCCTGGGCAGGTCTCAGCGCAGACGCGCGTCTGCGGCCGGCGCAACGCGATGGCGCTGTTGGGCAGGGGGGGGCGCAGCCAAAAACCGCTGAGACGAGCGCCAATGAAGGGAGGAGGAGAAGGAGGGGGCGCAGCCAAAGGCCGCTGGACACAGATAAAGATGGGAACACAGGGCACCCATTCACAGTACCTCTTGTTCACGGGAGGGCGAGGCTGCACACGGATGGGCGAAGGTGGCGCAGGGGGCGGGTTATTTCAGCCACCAACCACTGCCGACCAAAGTGGCTGCGAAAGAGGTGGAGCGCAGGAGGTGGGTTATTTCAGCCACCAGTCACTGCCGTCCAAAGTGGCTGTCCTGGACAGCGGGAGAGCGGGGCCCGGGGGGGTGTCTGCATACGACCCCAGAGCCCTCGCTAGCAGTGGCCTCCGTCGTGGGCGGCTGCGGCCGTGGCCCCGCGCGGCAGACGAAGACGCCCCAGTCGGCCGCATGGGGGGGGAAGCCTGGCAAGGTCCACGAATCCAGCGCGGGCTGTCTATCTGAGCAGCGACATGGCATTGGCGCCCCACCGCCCCAGCGGAGGCAGCACAGGGCATTGCGGCCAAGGCCGGGCGCTGCAGGTGAAACTGCCCTAGAGGGGGGGGGGGGGGGCGGCGAATGCCGGGCGGAGTGGGGCCGAGGGGGGGTGGGAGATGGCGCGGGCTGCACACAGCAGGCTGCGCGATGGGTGATACAGGAGGGGGGCCGTGGCGATCGCCGGTTCGCCGACTGCCACCGAGAGAGGCGCCACCACGGCTGGAGCCTTCGGGGAGATGGCCAGAGACAAAGTTGCGGGCAATCCTGAGGTGAGGGCGCCAACAACGGCGGAAGATGCTGCCGCGTTGGGGGGCGGGCCACCCCAGGGCGGGCCCCTCCTTGCGTCCCCGTCATCTAGATCAGGAGTCCCAACGTCGCGGGCGCTTGTCAGCGCATGGGTCATCTCCTCTGGGAGAGTAGCGCTTGCCCTTCGCCTTCCAGTCTGTCTCGGCCCATGACGCACCTTGGTGCCCCCACGAGCCCCATGACTGCCATCCACGCCACGAAGAGGCTCAGCTAGATGCACCAGTCCACTGATCTGGCGGGGCCGCATGTGCCGCCCCCTTGCCCGCTGCGGTCCAAGGGGATGGGCGGCCGCTGCTGTCGGTCCCGCGAGAGGTGTGGGGTCTGGCGTCGCGTTGCAGGAGCCCGCCGCATCGGTCCTTGACACTTGACCAGACGACGCGGAGCTTGAACTCTCTGTCCATCTTGTAGGCATCAAATTCTGCTCGGCTCCATGCCTGGGGGAACTCGTTGCACTGCTGTACGGAGTTTAGCTTGGGATCAAGCTTGGTACAGTAGCTCCCTGGCCTCGCGGCTGCCCTCCTGGCCCAGGCGCCCCAAACTCCGTTAAACGCACCCCCCAGCGTCTTCCGTAGACGTGAGATCTGGTCTCGTGCCGGCTCGTCCCTTGAGACGTCCGCTTCGTCAACCAGGCACATATACATGGGGATGCCTCCCATGGGGTCGTCAGGGTGTTCTGCGGGTGGCTGCGCTCCCCGCGTGTCATTCCAGGAGGCCTGGGTGGCGCGCGGCTGCGGAGGGGCGTCGCCTGGGGGCGGGGTGGCCGGGGGTTCCCTGACCCTGTCGTTATCTTTCGCGGGTGGTCGCCGGCCACCATCGCCATCCGCATGTCTCAGATGCCTGTTGTCCCAGGCGTCGCTGAGGCTCCGGATCCGGTCATCCCTGCTACGAAGGTCGCCTGGGGCGTTCCTATCTCGGGCTGCTTCCCTGGAAACGGCCTGTACATATGGGGGCCAGGCTTCTGAGTGGGCCCTGTCGGGCGGTGTCTCCCAGAGCTGGAGAGGGTCAGGGATCCCTTTGTCATCCTCGGGGAGAGCCGCGCCACTTAGGTCATCGCCGGGGTGAGTGGGGCTGACTTGCGAGCTTGAGTCCACGGAGATGTCATGCGGACTTGAGTGCGCGTAGACGTCGGACTCGGACCCCCTGCCCCCCTCGTCTCCCCAGTCAACCCCTTCCACGTCGCCCTCGCCCTTGCAAGGCCCCAGTGGGGTTTATCCCCCTGCCTGGGGTACGGGAATCCTGTCAGCCTCAACAAGCTGTGGGGGTGTCCCGACGGTGCGGGTCGGGGATACTCCTTGCGCTTCCACTCGGCGGTCCACCGCGGGGGGGTCCTTGCTGCTGGTGGTCCTGTTGAGCCAGTTGGCTGCTGGTGACTCGTCCCCGCCTGGGCTGCTAGCTGCCGTCTCGCGGGGCAGGGCGGCGAGGTGGGTGATGGTGCCCCTGGCCAGTGCGGTGCCTTCCAACCTTGTCAGGAAGGCCAGGAGGATGTGGAACGGCTGTCGGAAGGGGCACTGCCCCTTCTGGTCAGTACGGTTGTCT
>CAUYUJ010005399.1:20000-35000 GCA_963575745.1 Prorocentrum cordatum
AAATGGCTACGATGATGATGATGATGATGATGATGATGATGATGATGATGATGATGATGATGATGATGATGATGATGATGATGATGATGATGATGATGATGATGATGATGATGATGATGATGATGATGATGATGATGATGATGATGATGACGAGGATGATGACGAGGATGCTGATGATCATGATGGTGATGACGATGATGCTGATGATGGTGATGCTGGTTGTGATGCTGATGCTGCTGAGTATGCGAATGGTTATGACGACCGTGATGATGATGGTGATGATGAGTGTGATGACGATCGTGGTGATGCTGATAATTGTGATGGTGATGGTGATGCTGATGCTGATGCTGATGCTGATGCTGCAAATGCTGATGATGATGCTGATAATGATGCTGCTGATGATGATGATTATGATGATGCTGATGATGATGATATGATGATGATGATGCTGATGCTGATGCTGATGCTGATGCTGATGATGATGATGATGATGATGATGATGATGATGATGATGATGATGATGATGATGATGATGATGATGATGGTGGAGATGATGATGATGATGATGATGACTATGATGATGATACCAGGATGCCAGGATGCGAGGATGCCAGGATGCCTGGATGCCAGGATGCCAGGATGCCGGGATATCAGGATGCGACCTGTGGGACCTTTGAGACCTGTGGAGCCCGTGGGAGCTGCGCGACCTGTGGTGCGTGTTAGACCTGTGTGGCCTGTGGGACCTCAGGGACGTGCGGGCCGCCCCCTCGGGCCCTGACCCCCACGCCGTGGAATGGCCCTCAGGCGGAGCGAGGAGGAAAGAGGGAGAAGGAAGAGAGGGAGGAGGAGGAGGAGGAGGAGGGCACAGGAAGAGGAGGAGGAGGAGGAGGAGGGCACTCGATAGCCATGTGTCTGTAAGTCTACTCTTCTTCGAGAGGAGGCGCCTCTCCCAGCGGGTTGCGCAGCGGAACCACGGCCGCCGCCGCAAGGGAGAAGGCTCCATGGCTTCATAAGTGATAGAATGGGGACTCCCTCCACAGCGGTCGTTCGACCTCGCCGACTTGGGCGGGAGGGTGCACGCAAAGCTGAGCAGCATCACAGGACGATCAGTCAGGGCTTAACGACGTCTGCTGTCCCTCGACTCGCGATGGGGGTTCAACGATTTGCACCAGACTTCTCTGAATATCCCTGGATTTACCTGGAGCTAACCGGACTGGCATTGATATAAAACAGATTACGTACATCGGTGTATCTAGCTTGATCCCCGCAAGTCGATTGAAGAAGAGTCGCCAGGCCCTCTTTTTAGTTTGCCTTCGACCACCCCTTCAAATGGCCGCCGCGGGTGGGAGAATATCAACTCGGTCGCCCAAGACGCCAGCTGACTCGTCCTCGCTCCTCCTCGCTCTTCCTCCTGCTCCTCCTCGCTCCTCGTCTCCGCCTCCTCCTCGCTCCTCCGCCTCACCCTCCATCACATTCCTTATAGATGACTCCTCATTGTCGCAGCCAAGACGTGTCCGTAGGGCGGGCTGGGCGTTTCGCCTGAGACTTTCTCACCACTGACGGTCCTGAAGCTTGACATTTGCGAAAGGTACACGGATTGAGGGGGGCGGCTTTCAAAGTAGGGATCTCGCCGAAGCGCCGCGCACACTCTTCACTGTAACAGGCACAAGGATGGAAGGGGGGATGGAGTGGGGCTCTCGTTCAGCGTCACGCACATTCGTTTTGCAGTTGCAGCAGCTACAAGGATAGACGGGGATCGTTTTGAGAATAGACGTCTCGCCAGAGCGCCGCGCAGAGTCGTCTTAACAGCTTGCGGCAGCTACGAGGATGGAGGGGGTCGGTTTCATAATGGGACTCTTGGCTCAGCGCCGAACACGTTCGTCTTAAAACCGTGCAACATCTACAAGGTGTTGAGGGCAATTCCTTTATAGACTGGGGCTCTCACTGAGCGCCACGCATACTCGCCTTAAAGTTTGTAAGACATGAGCGTTCAACAAGTGATTATCGCCGTAGCGCGGCGCACATTCGTCACAAAAGCTTGCAACCGTTACAACGATAGATGACGGGTCATTTTCAAAAGGATGCTCTCGCTGGGGAGCCCTTTAAATTCAATGACCACAAGTTCGAACGTGTGTCACAACTGCACTGATGGAGGCTATGTTCACCTTCAATTCCTTCAGCTTCAGCGGAAGTTTACCTGTGCGCAACAAATGCACGGAGTGGGGCGGCCCCATTTCACGATTGAGCTCCCGCTGGACACGTCGTTCAACTTTACAGGCCTACCTCTTCGTGGCCCCTTATGACTCACTGTAAAAGAGGCAACGTAGCTCCGTTTCAGAACGGAGAACTCGCCTGAATGGCAGGCCCACGGGGTGCAAGGGAGGCCTGTAGGGACTTGGGATGGTAGGGGGGACCTGGGATGGGAGGGTGTTGCAGCACGGTTGATGCATCCTGGGGTCAGGACTTCTCCTCCAGGGGGGGAAATTTCTAAGCGACACGAACGATTCGCGGCGCACACCAGGGGGTGGCGCCAGTGGGGCCTTCTTAGGAGGCAGGGGCCTCTTCAGAAGTGTCTGGAGGCTTCTGAGAAGAGCCCATGCCTTCTTTCAAGACCTCATGGCTTCTGGAAAACTCGCGCCCGTTGTGAGCGCCGTCAGAGGGAACTCCCGCCTGTCTGGACTGATTAGGGCTCCCTGCCCCCTATTTTTCTGCGCGCCGCCGAACACCCGACGACGACGACGACGACGAAAGACTCTGAGGCCCTAGTCAACGGAGGCGAACAGAAAGGAGGACCGAGGTGGAGGATCCTACATCCTCCTCCTCACCCTCCTCCACCTCCCCCCTCGTCCTCTTCCTCCTCGTGGTGCCACAAAACCAAAAAATGTCTGGTGTCACCAAGGACTCCAGCTCGGGCTGATTTCGCAGCGTACTCATTCTCGGTCGGCACCCACTCGAGCTTTTGTACTATTCGGAGGTGGAGCTGATCATACAACGGTTGCCAGCCTTCCCGCAGTCTCTGCTCTCGAGTTCAACCTTTTCGTGCCAACAACGAGCTAGGCTTGATTATGATGCAAAGATCCCTTGCACCTAATTCTCGTCTGCAGCTATCCCTGGTCGTTGGTTACCCTGGCCGCCTGCTGCTTCCGACGCGTTGCACACTTGCACCCTGGCAGTACTGGTATCCAGCCTACCGCCAGCCTTTTCCACTCGCCGGCCCGCCGCCGAGGTGCTGCGTGAGGCCCCGGCCCACCGCTTTAGGTTAATTCGTCTTTGCGCGCCCCGCTCTGACTGGACTCGCCGCTGGCGCGCTCGCCTGCGGCCGCTGAGCTGACTAAAAATTATGATGCAAAGATGGTACAACTTGCTAAATCAGTCTCCAATGCACGGTGTGAGAGGCACTGCAAATGCGGCGTTACGCTCACTAGGCGCAGCCGGCACGAAACACCAACAGGTAACATCTCTTCCTGAATTCGGTTGAGCAGTTTGAATAAACCCTGCGCATGACTCGGGCCTGATGGGTTCTCGGGAGCCTTCGTGAGATCCTTTGCACCGCTTATCATCAAGGTGTTCTACCCTCTCGTGGTAAAAACGTCGTTATTAGTGTATGAACCGAGTCAGTAAAAAGGAGCTGTCTCTACTGCACACCCCGAGCGGTCGAGAAGGGCCCTTTCTTCCAACGTCCTCGCGTTCGATGTTAGTCGCATCTCAGATAGGCAAACACTACCACTCCTGTCTCCGTGGCCTACCTACTGTTTCCTTTCATCAAGGAGATTGCGGGCAACCATCAATTCGCGGGGGGCCTCAGGGCGAGGGGCACCCACGGCTACACTATCTGAATCACACTGCCACATGTCGCACAGCTCAAGCACTTCTGTCTGTCGTTCCTCTTCGCTGACGTGATGAACGCCTACTACTCCGCCATCAGGGAGGTAGCTTTCTACTACACGGGCACTTCTGTGGAGGAGCTAGCTGGCCTGCTACAAGTTGCGGGCTTACTCCCTATGTTACTGCCTACCCTAGAGCAGAGGCTTCAAGAACTACCGACACTATGGCGCGCCGGCCTCCTTCATCATTCCCGAGCATGCATCCAGGAGTTGTTCCAGTTAGGATGGATGGTTATTGATCCCTGGGGCCGAGAACATTGCGATTACGCACCGAGGGAATCGCCCAGGCACACCGCTCGTGGACGCCATGTGTATCGTCATCATCGCCAAAATCACGAATGCTATTACCGAGGAGTTTGCCGAGCATGGCATGAATATTGTGTTTCGTGCTGCAGAAACAGATTTGTTTGTTACCGAAGAAGGTCCACAATCGCTTCTACAGGGGCTGAGACTTGTCTATACTGACGAATTTGGCTTCGTCCTGCTTGCCACCGCAGACGGATTTCAACAGGTACTGCAACATGCCTGCCGTGTCTGTATAAACAGTTTCCTTATGTTCGGACGTACTTCAAACATGAAGTAAGGTAAGACCGAGATGTTGTCATCTATTCGTGGGCAGTGCGCTGCAGAGCTTAAGCACCAGGTGTTCACGGTTATGCAGTCCAAAGTTCCCGCACGTGGGCGTGTGGGCGAGGCGGAACACGTGCATCTGGTCAGGCGGTCACTCTAACTCGGCAACGTCGTCGACGATCGAGCCGTGCTGGGCTCTGGAAGATGTGGAGGCAAACCGTTTGTGCTTGGATGCGCTGACTCTTAACTCCTCTATGTTTGCTGTTGGGGCGTGGTTCCGCTTGCACAATCAGGATCAAATACGGTGTCGTTCCCTGTCGGTCAAAACGTACCCGAGGATCCTGAAGATGCACCGCTGTGAATCTGGTGGGCCTACTGACGCCCAAGTTCTTGCGAAGGCCAAGCGTCCCTCCCCCGATGCGATGATCACAGCCACGAGGCTAAGATTTCTTGGCCAAGCTGTTGATACAGAGCCCAATTCTCTGATATGCATGTTGCCATCAGAACTTATCGTGGCACGTGCTACCGCGTTGAATGCCTCGTGCCTGCGCCACAATCTGGATGATCTGTCTTGGTTGAGGGTTCATCATCATGCTGTCGCACCTATGCCGCTTCCCAGTTGCCGACACCGCTCAGTGGCTGCAGTTGGTCTGGAAGCCAGCTTCGTCTTGGAAAAGCCTCTCGTGGGACCCTAGATGTTTCCGTCCAGAAAGCATTCGGGGTGAGCAGGGAGCTGGCTGGAAAAAAGGTTATCGGGCTGCTTACTCAACATGGGTTTCTGCCTCCCCGATATCTGCACGAGGCTGCCGGCGAGCCACCCCTGCATACTGATAGGAGCTAGAGCTCCAGCGGTCCCACCGTGTTGCTGTTGAGCTTTTACGGGGGGCTTGGTCATCGCAGACCCTTTTTTCCCCCTCCTCTCACCACCCCTCTGCCGCCTCCCCCACCTCTCCCCGCCCCTCCTCACCGCCGTCCTGGGGCGCATTGCGGCCAACCGGGCCGAGGCGCCGCGCAAGAGGCGCGTTCGGGTAGCCACCGAAGGACGCCAGAGGCCCCTCGTCACTGGAGGCGCACGCCTTGCCTCTGGAGCTCCTCCTCCGGGGCTGGCGCCGAAGAGGAAGGGAGCCTAAGAAGAAGGGGGGACCAGGAAGAAGAGGATCGAGGAGGCAAATCGATGAGAATCGAAGGGGGGCGAGAATCGAGGAGGTGGACAGAGTGTGTTTGGCAATGGATCAGCGTCAAGCCCTAACCACGTTGGAAAGACGAGCCGCGAGCGCGACGAAAGGTAGAGGAAAGGCAAGGCCAGCTCAGTGGAATCGCCCATCCTCCTCGCACCTCCTCGATCCTCATCCTCGATCCTCGATCCTCCACGTCGGCCCTCCCAGAAGAGGGGGGTTTGGCGCACCATGGCCCAGGACATGTGAACGGACGAGGGCAGGAGCGGTCAGCATCAAAGCGACAAATCGGGTCGCATCGGATCGCCAGAATATCAGAATCGGATTGGATCGAGCTGGCCAGAATCGACACCGAATCGGGTCGATTGGGTCGAAATGCACTCCGGGGGGGCCAGGGGGGACACCGAAGCAAGAAGGAGCACACACCTGCAATGCAGTCAGGCTGTAAACGAAAGACGCATCAGCGATGCTGCAACCCGTCCCAAGTCCCCTCGTCACACGTCCCTACAAGCTGTCCTTACACTACAAGAAGCGCCCCCTTTGAAAGACCAGCGCAGTTGTGCCTGCCATTTTGGCGAGTACCCCGCTTTGCAAATGAATTGCACTGAATTCTGGTGCGTAAGCAGGAACCCGAAAAACTATGATCCTAAGGTTGAACGAAATCTCCAGCGAGATTCCCCTTTCGAAGGACTGCCCCCCTCCCCATCCGTGACAAGCTTACAATTGGGGCCATGAACTTCGAGGAAGTCCCATGCGGCAGTTCCATTTTGGAAAAGAGCCGCCCTGGACCAGTGCAGCGCTACATGTGTTTAAGTTTCGGGCCAGTCAAGGTGACGACGTCTACAGCGAGAACCCATTTTGAAAAAAAGCTGTCCTCCGTCCTTCTCCACGTTGCAGTGAAAGGAATGTTTGCGGCGCTGTGGCGAGAGCCCCATGTTCAAAACGACCAGCGCTCGATATGTCGCGGCGCCCGGGCGATTGCTCCACTTCGAAAAGAACAGCCCACATCGATCCCCAAGCGGCCCCCTGTGACTGCGTTCGTGTCACACCCCTCTTCGGCGCCCCCTGCTCCTGCACCCTCGCGATGTCCACCTGGGCCGTGGTCGTCCCGTCGCGGGCGGCCATGGCAGCGGCCACGCCGGCTCCCTGGCCAGTGACGGTGCAGCACATCATGTTGCGGGTCGCCGCGTGGGAGACCTCTCGGCATCACGAAACTGGGTAGTCGAAGCCAATCTGGCGTCAATCTGGCAGGCCCAATCTGGCAAACGGGGGCAATCTGGCGAGGGAGCCAACGCGATTCCAGTCTGGCGAATCACCCAAATCGTCCAGCTTGGCCAGGCCAGATTGGCCCTTGGGGCCCAATCCAATCTGACAGTCTGGCCTTTGACTACCCAGCGAAAGCCAAATACCCAAAACCAGGATCAGGCGGCAAGGAATCGGATCGAATCGGATCGGCATGGATCCTGATGACCTCCTCGCACTGGGAAGGAAAATACCCTGCCACATACCCAACCCATCTGCACTAAGTGGTAAGAGGAGCTGGCCCAGAATAATTTGGCAGATGACAGCACTGGGGAGCGCGCACGCTGTGCGAAACACAGGGCAGCAAAAGAGGACGAGTACTGAGGCCCCAGCCTCGAAGAGCAAGTGGTGGCAGGGGCCAGAAAAGGACAGAAGAGGGCCCGAAAAGTTAACGCGAGAGCAGCAGTGAGACGGCGAAGCAGGAAGAGGACGACAACAGAAGAAGCAGGACGAGGAAAGAGGGTGGCGCTAATTTCCCAGGGGCGCGTTGGATAAGCAGCGCGGTCCGCGCCATGTCGCTCTGGCGTTCTAGGGGATCAGCTGTTCATAGCTAGTGCAAGAAGCGAGCCGTGCCGACCACACCCACCAGGTTCTCCGCTTTCTTCCTGCTCCGTGCAACGCGGAAGCTCAACGCCCGCAGGCGACCCGCGGGACAGGAAATCAAGGAGCCCCCCAGCAGCCCTCGAGAAAGTGGCGACAGTTTCGCAGATCGACGCCCCCCAGGGATGGCGAGGTCTAATTTAGATCTGCGTGGGACGTCACTCCGCTGGACTCCCCAGCAGCCCTCGAAAGTGGCGACAATTTCGCAGATCGCAGCCCCCCAGGAATGGCGAGGTCATCTAGGACGACGACGTAGGAGGCACGATGGCAGGCAGGACAGAGGGCACGATGGCAGGCAGGACAGAGGGCACGATGGCAGGCAGGATGACAGACAGGCAAGAAGAAAGGGGGTGGGAAGGCGAAGGTGTGCAACCGCAGTGCTCTAGTCAGAGCCAAGACCCAACACAGGGAGGTTGGTAAAAACAAGCCGAAGGTGTTCGGTCATGCTCGGCCTCTGGGGCACTCAACGGGCCGTCAGAAGACGGCTCGGGATGAAGAGCCAGTTCCCAGGAAGGATCCAGACCTCCGAGGGTCCAAGTTGTGAAGAGAACACTGCGTAAGCGTAAACGTTTGGAGATGGCGCAGATTGCTTCGGTCGGTGCTGGACCCCGCTCCCCTGACGTCAGGGGGATCCAACGTGCACCCAAGAGAGCCGCCCGGACGTCCGAAAGTAATGTCTATGTTGATACATCAGTTGCACTCTTAAGATCGCCATCCCCTCTGGCAAAGCCTCGGCCCCAACGTTCGGCCTAACCCCCCTTGTTGGGGGGCGGTGCCCTCCCCGTCGGGTTTCCCGGCGTCCATCCCCGCCTCGGGGGGGCGGCTGGTGGCGCGGAGGAACCCTCCCAGACCTCCGACGCCGCGTCTTTTCACAACGTGGTTTCCCCGAGGTCTTGACCTTCTCCCTGAGACCGGCTTCTCATCCCGAGTCATTGCTAGACGGTCCCAGGACCCGGTGAGGGCCCCCAGAGGCCGAACATGTCAGCAGACCCTCTGTCGTGATGTTTGCGCAACGCGAGGAGACCCGGGCTGGCCCCCTGGGGATGTGGACACGTCTGACGATGCTGAACCTTGTCGCCAGCCACGCAGCGCCCCGCCACCAGCAGGTTGTCCACGCCGACGGGCACCATGCAGCCGTAGGGCACCTGGAAGTAGCGCCCCGTCGTGGGTAGGATGAGCACGTTGTAGCCGTCCACGAACTCTGGGAAGATCCCGATGGCAGAAGAAGAAAGATCGGCATGAAAATGAACATTCGGAGGTGCGCGCGGGTCTCTTGGGTGGGCGATGGACTCCCCCTCCCTGCATGCAACGCCTCGTAGCCCTCGCCCCCCACCCCAACCCGCCTCGCCTGCCTCGCCTGCCACGCTCGCCGCTCTTCTTGGCGAGCAGAGCCCCAGGGGAGGCGCAGGAAGCGCCGCCCCGGGGGTCAGCGAAGATCCAAGAGATCCGCGCGGACCTCCGAAAGTTCATGTCGGTGCCGATTAATTTTCTTCCAGATGGAGTCCTTGAAGCGACCCTGGCCCCTGACGTCGTCTGCGGTCAGGTTGCAGCGGCCGACGATCTTCCTAGAGTCCCTCGTGCCGAGCGTCATGCCGAAGTTGCGCAGCTTGGCCTGCTCGAAGCCAGGCACGCATGTCTTCAGGGCCTGGAGGGCGTACAGGGTCTGCTGGCGCCCCTCCATCTCGGCGCGGGTCAAGTCCTCGGCGTCCGTCGGGTCGACGCCCTTGAGGTGGACCAGGTTCAGGTTTGTGGCCTCGCCGGCCTCGCTCAGCGCGCTCCAGGAGCCGCCAAAGTTCTGCGTGAACTCGTTGTCAGGGATGGTCGGGTCGGACGAAAGGGAGTGAATAGCGAGGAGGGGTAGCGAACTAGCTGCATACAGCTGGTTTGCCTGGCGCCTCGTGGCGCCTCCTGGCGCCACGAGCAACCATGCATCGAGAAACGTGCTGGGCGGCGGAAGAAGCAGCTGTCGCACCCCCCCCTCCTCGTTAGCGCTGACCCATTCCTTAGCTTTCGGAGAATACCTCGGGCATCCGGCGGACGTTCAGGACGATTCTGGTATCCCCGGCATTCCCTCGACGAGGGGCAGCTGACGGAAAGCGCCTGGGGTCCCGAAAACCGCTGGAAACTTCAGAAATTCAAAATTCGCCCCTTGTGGTCTGGCTTTCGGGTCATACTCCAGGACTCCGGCGGCCGATCGGGACGATCCAGGCACCCCCGAAACGCTCTCGGCGAGGCGCAACTGCTGGAGAGCATCCCGAGGCTGGAACACCGCCAAGGCTCGACGAACACGTCAGAGGATCTCGAACCTGGAGCCCCCGGTCGTCCACCCCCAGATGGCCCCGCTCTTGCGGGCCTCCTCGAACTCCGTGTCCAAGTACGGGCTCCGCAGGCTGTCCTGGCGCGCAGGCGCTCCACCGGCCCCCACAACGCTCAGGGGAAAGGCAGGAGCAGGGAGGGGACGGGGAAGAGGAGGGCAGGTACAGCGCGGGAACAGGGGAGAGCGACGAGGGCGGAAGGGCCACAAGCCAACGCGACGAGAGGAAGCCGTGGAGGGCGCAGGCCGTCCTCCTTGCCCGACCCGTCGCCCTCCTGCGCCCAGGTGCGGCTCCAGTCCCTGTACGTCCTGGGGTTGGCCTCGGTGTACTCCTGGGGAGGAAGAGCACCACGGCAGGTTCGGGTCGTGAAGACATCGGCGCTGGTCTCTGGCACCGCGTGGATCGCTCAACCTTGAGCGATCGCGGCCTTCCGGTCGCGCGGATCGTTCGAGATCGATCGATTTCAGGCCGCTGGCGGCGACCCGCCTTGAACGCCCGCGCCGGGGTCGCCGCCGCATCGGCACGGCACGAACCCACCCCGTGCACATGCACTGGTCCTGACCGGCCCATCCTGGGCCCAGGATCAGTGTCGACAACCTCCTGGCTTGGCCAGAGAAGCAGATGCACCGATCCTGGACCCAGGATTAGCGGGGACAAGATCGGCGCACAGTCGAAACCCAAGAGCACGACGACTACCTTCACCGAAGGCCCAGGGGAACCACGGAAATGACTCAAACGAGGAGCACTCCAAGGTGGAGAGTCCAAGCACGAAGAAAATCAAGGGGCCCCATCCGAAGCAGGGGGGTGCTCTTGACCCTCGCGCCAGCTGCACGTGCTTAGCTCTCTCAACCCGAGCTCCAGGAAGCGCTGCTTGTCCACGCCTGAAGCGTTGAAGACAGCGGTGACGCCAAGGGAGTCTTCCTTCAGAGGAAGGAAAAATGCACATGCATACGATGCAAATCCTGCAGTACGAAGTCGAGGGGGACGCTTGCACACGATCTCCAACCTGCGGGTCCCCAGGGCCATCGGGAGATAAGAGATTGCCGCGGTGGAGACGATGACAGGCTGGCTTCTTATGTGATGCGCCCGTAAACGTTCGGATGTCTGCGCAAATGGGCCCATCGCCAATCAAAGAAATCCGCGCGGACCTCCGAAAGAGTTGATGTTTGTGCCATTTTCTGTTTGGACTCCTTGGGGCAGACGGTGTACTGGGCCCCCGCCAGGTGGGCGATGTCGGCATCTCCCGTGCAGTCCACCACGCACTTCGCTAGTATCGCCTGGCGTCCCGACTTGCTCTCGGTGATGACCCCGCGGATGACACCGCCCTCCACGATCGCCTCGACCGCAACGGTGTGGAGGAGCGGGCGTATGCCTGAGGGGCGGCGAAGAAGGGAGGAGGGACTAGCTCAGGGGGCTGCTGCTGCTGCTGCTGCTGCTGCTGCTGCTGCTGCTGCTGCTGCTGCTGCTGCTGCTGCTGCTGCTGCTGCTGCTGCGGTCTCTGCGGTCTCTGCGAACAACAAAGCCTCCCACCTCCCAGTAGTGGCTCGGGGGGGGGAGGGGGGGGAAGGGGGAAACATCGACCTGGAGCGGGCAATACACTGCCGACAGATCGGCGACAGGCCCCCCGATGGCGACACCGCACGTCCCTGGGCGGGGCGGGGCACCCAAGCCTGGCGGTGGAGGGGCGATGGATCCTGAGGGTCGATGCTTCCCTTCTCTGGGCCCCCCTCTGGGCGTGCCGCTCTGCATGATGAGCTTGTCGGCCACGACCTCAGAGGACCAGAGAGAGCAGCACGAAGCACGGAGGCTTCGGGCGTCCGCGGGCGACCTCTCCGCCAGCGAAGGGACACCCTGCCCCCGAGGCCCTGCACGGCGCGCCAGGCGGGCAGGGGGGGGGGGGGCCGCCAGAGGCGCACCGCCCAGGGATGCTGACGGAGAGAGGCCGCCCGCGGAGGTACATGAAGGTGGTGCGTGCGCGCTCGGCTCTCTGGCCCTCCGGGCGGCCTTGAAGAAGTCCGCGTCCAGACAGGGGCTGTCGTTGTAGGGCCACTTGGTGGTCCCGCCCATTCGCCCCGCCAGCCTCTCCATCTCGAGGCCGATGCCCTCGCCCTCGACAGTGCCCTCGTAGCGGTACCTGGCAGGCCGAACCCGTCCTATTTTCCTCCTCCCCCCCCTCCCTCCAAAGCCGATCCCCGGACCCCTCCTGTGGCGCATCCCGACCCAAATTCCGATACGGAGCCAGCCGCGACGATGAGGGCCCTCCAGCCCAAGAAGCCACACACACACACACACACACAGACACTTTGTGTTTAGGATCCCACGGCCTGGAGAGGGCACAGGGAATCCGAAAAAGAAGAAAATCATCCACGGCCGCTCTGCTCTAGGACCCAGCCCCTTCGTGCAAGCACTCAAATTTGTACCCCAAGGCATCTGCTGTTGTTGGGGTGTGGTCTCGACAAAATGTCTAAAACCAAGACCCGACGATGATAAGCCACCCAAAGGTTCAAAAATTCGCCCGCTCAACGAGGCAAAGGCGTGTTAAGATCTCCGGTGACAAGTTAACAATATTCTAGTTCGCGCGCGCGTGGCGGCCCACAGCCGAGACACCAGGTGGAGGAAGGAACAGTATAAGGCTGACTTCTGCTGTCAAGGGTGCCTGCGCGGCCCCTTCAAGCACGATAAGGGCGCATACGTCAGCAAACGAATTCGCCAAACCATCAGCAGCAACAGGCTGACGGAGTACTACCAGGGGAAGGACCTGACCTGGCTTTGCAGATGCTGCTGGACTACGAAGGCAATGGCCGAGCGGCAACCCATTCCAGACGACGTGGACTTCAAGAGCTGGATCAACGACCGCCCCGACGACATGCCTGTCCGGGCAACGCGTGCCCTTCCAGGGCTGTGTCCGACGTCCGTACCCACGGCCCTGACGCCCCTGGACCAGCTACTGGTCCCACTTGAAGGCGACCTGAACCCCCTCAATGTGGGAACCACCCTCCCAGCCAGCATCACGAACGACGACTGCCTGATCATCCAATTCCACAAGGAGAATGTCGGCATCTGGAGATGCGATGGCTGCCCCTCCGGCACAGAGGAACACAGGCGGGGACCAGGGCAGGCCTACCCTGGCATGCACGGGACTCCCGCGGATCCAGAAGGACTCCGCGACGGCTTCAACCTGGTCCACGGGCTCCCTCCCGCACACCTGATGGGGGAGATGTTCCTGGCCAAGCGCTATCGGGCACCCCCGCGCCATCGGCAGAGGGCGCAGCACGCCCCAGCCAAGAGGAGGTGCTGCGACGCGCGGCCGCCTGGGATGAGGCAGAGCGCAGCTACCACGACCGCCACGCCACTGTACTGCCACCCCCCGTCCGGGACCCCGACGCTGCGGCTTCCGCCCAGCCACCCACAGGAAGCGCAACCGCCAGCGGGGCCCAGCAGCACACCACCCCCCGGGCGGGCGCGCGCCCCGAGCAGACACCCAGCCCGGCCCAGTCAAAAAGGCCCACCAAGGAAAGGCGCGTGACACCCTGCCCAACACCCACCAAACCGCCCACTGACGGAGGCGCTTCGTCCCTTCCCCCTTCACTCCCACCCACTCCGCGCGGCGACGAACCGACCCCAGCCCAGCCGGCCACGCGACCCACGGCTACCAAGTCTGGCCGGGCGCCGCCATCCGTCGGCCCGACACCAGAATCCCTCGGAAGGTGCGCAGAACACGGCAGCCGTGAAGTGCAGCAAGGGCAGGTCCCGGACACGCCCATCGTGGGCTCCCTGTGCCCAACTGCCACGGACAACCCAGGCATCCAGCGCGGCGACTACGCGGTCATCAGGGGCGACACCCTTCCCCGCGCCAGATAGTTCAGCACTGCGGACTGCACCGAGCCCCTAACGACACAGCCCCTGGACGGAGCAGTCTTTGGACCCACCCTCCGCATCCTGGCCCGCGAACAGGACGCGCGGACGCTACTCGTCCAGATCGGCAGCGAGCGGCTGGAAATACGAGGCGTCGGCGACAAGACGCTACGCGCAAACGTCCCCCGTGGAGGCGCAGCGCTCCGGGCAGCTACTTCTCTGGACAATGCCCAAGGCACGGTGCACAGAAAGCAAGCACCAGCGCTCCTCGACAGCCCCACGCGGGGCATCGACACCGGGGGGGGGGCAAAGCGGCGTCCTCAGGGGGAATGCAGGACAGGCCCAAGCTCGAGCCCTACCCGCCGCAATCCGACACACAGGACACCACCTACGAACCTGCACCCCTCATGCCCCCTAAGGAGGAGGACCCCGACTGGGGCAACGACGACCAGGCACAAGAGCAGAAACCGCGCCTCGCCGAGGCCCAAAGCGAGGTCCACCCCGTCTCCTCGTCCTCAGACTCGGTCACAGTCGAAGAGCACCAAGCCAAGACGAGCCCTCGAAGCGAGCGGCACACCAGTCCCGAGATCGACCCGCGCAGCACCGACCAGGTGGCTGCCCACGCACCCGCTGAGCCAATCTTGCGCCTAGAGGCCGCGGCCGACGACCGGAACCAGCACGCGCGGAACCGTTCCAAGGGCCCGGAGGACCCACGACCTGCACTCACCCCTCTCCCTGCGCACCTCCTAGAGCGCTCGCGCGGCAGGGTGCGGGAGCCAGTCGCCTGGGAGTCGCACGCGACGGCGGTGAGGCGCGAGTCCAGAGAGGGCGACCGGACCCGCACAGGAGAGCGAGACCGCGACCGCGACCGCGACTGCGACCAGGGCGCGACGGGGGCACCTTGGCGCAGACACGACGCCAAGGACTGGGACAGAACTAAGGAGCGCTACTGGGACCAGAGCCACGACACTGGCAGGGGCGCAGGTAGCGCACCCTGGCGCCAGCCAGAATCGCGCAACTTTTACTACAAAGACGATCGCAGCTACACCGACACCAGCCGGACGCGAACCACCTTCCGCGTTGGATGGCAGCGCCTCCCAAACGAGACAGCGGTAACACACCTGAAGAGGCTGCAAACAGAAGGGGGATACCACTTCAACGCAGCCTGGCATTCGCGGTGCAGGCACACGTGCAAGGAAGAGGGCAAGGGCAAATCCAAAGACCAGGCGCCTTTCGACCCAGGCCGCTGGCAACAGTGGATAATCGACAAAATCCTGGATGACATGAGCACCAACAACT
>CAUYUJ010005399.1:36799-61751 GCA_963575745.1 Prorocentrum cordatum
CGCGTGCGCGCGCGCGTGCGCGTGCGTGCGCGTGCGTGACCGCCCGCGCCCTGTCTCCCCGATGAGTGCTTTGCGCGCCCCGCCTAGCTCTTCACCGGAAGAGGCCCGCTCTCGACCCGCAGACCAAAAAGTGCGCGCGTGCGTGCGTGGGTGCGTGCGTGCGTGCGCGCGTGCGTGCGCGAGTGGGCGCGGGCGCGCGGGCGCGCGGGCGCGCGCGCGCGCGCGCGCGCGAGCGTGCGCGCGCGCCCAGGGAAAGGGCATGATGGACCAACGACGCCACGGCTGCCGCGCGGGGCAGATGCTTCGCGCAATCCGGGCAGGCACACGGACTACGCCCACCGAGTGAGCACGAGCGAGCCCGGGCCATCGGACTGGAGGCATACCTGGCTGCCGTCGGGCTGGAGGGGCGGCCGCTGCACGACGCCGTCGGCACACACTTCGAACCCCCGATGCCTGCAACACCAGCAAACTACCTTATTGAAGGAATGGCTCCGCACAGGCCAGGCACCCAGAAGGACCTACCCCAACCCGCAACAGCTCGCGGAAATCTTCGTCCGACTGCACGCAGAGGCACGCAGGAAGAAGCCCTTTGCCATCCTGATGAGACACCCATTCAGGGACGACGTCGAGATACAAATGATTCGAAGCGGCGACCTGCGAGGGCCGGTCTGCGACATGCTAGGAAGCCCCTAGAATCCCAGTGGGGGGCCCGCCTGGTTCACACAGCGGTGGACCCCCCGCCGCTCGGCTCACCCACTCCCGGGCAGCGTAGCGGCGCGTGGCGCGTAGCGAGCGCCACGCTCAGAGTATCCCTAGCAGAAGCTGACCTCCCCGGCGCACGTTGCCCGAGCACCCTGTGGTCTCTCCTGAACAACAGCCCCATCCCAAGGCGGGCCACATGTGGTGATCTTTGCCAGCGGCACCGCCTCGACGACCTCCGCCGTGCCCTGGCCGCCGCCCGCAACTCAATTTCTGCCCTCCTTCCCCATGTGGAACGTTCGATATTTACGCAGCACCTTAGCCCACAAGAACCAAGCCAAACTGGCCACCATCACCAAGGTGTCCGCCCACAGGCGCATAGCCCTACTGCAGGAAACACACTGGTCCGACCACGACGCGAGAGCATGGGCGACCATGTTTCCCGCAAGACGAACGATTGCATCCCCGGCCCACCGAGGGCCAGGCGGCGGATGGGCCGAGGGGGAAGCCAATATTTTATCGCAAGAGTACGAGCGCATCAGCTCTACCGCACTTGTCCCCGGGCGTGCCACTGCCGCCACCGTACCCAAGCGAGACCACACACTACGCGTAGTGTCCGTTAATCTCCCGCCAGACCGGCGATCCGAGGCCCTGGCCGCCCTCGCGGACGCCCTCGCCGCCCCCGACGGCGTTCACACGCACTGGGGGGGAGACATCAACATGGCATGGCAAGGCCCGCGAGACGGTGAGATCGAGGACGCTGCCACACGGGCTTCCATGCTGAACAGACACGCGCCCCACCCTGCCCCACCCGCATAGGGGCTAGTGGCGAGTCGCACATCGACACCTTCGCCTGTCCAGCATCGGTGGCAGGATCATACCGCATTTCCAAGGCCTGGAAAACGTCACTTTCCGACCATGCACTGATGCATGCCGACCCGTCCTCGCTCCCTGCGGTCAAGATGATATGCGACGTGCTCACACCCTGGGCCTACAAAGCGCTCCCGGGAGAAGCGCGTGACGACCTACGACGACGCTACAACATCCTGGAGATGATGTTCCAGATCTGTACCGCAAGTGGACCGACCGGGCCCTTGGCACCATGGATGACAAGCGCAGGCTGGAGCGGCATCGACTTGTCACCCAGCGAGGCAGCTGCCTGGGAGACCAGATGGCGCGCGGACCAGACCCAACGGCGGGCGGCCCAGCTGACCCCGCGGCAACGTGGCGCGAACGTGGAAAAGGGCCCAGCTCGCCCCGCACTACCGGATTGGTCGGGGGATATTCAAAAAGACGCACTCCTTAAGAGGGGTACGAGGACCCGACGACTGCTGAAACGACACCGCCCCCAGAATGGAGAAGGCCCTTTGGAGAAGCCGAGCAGGCATCTGGCAGTCGGTGCCACCCTTACCGCCCGCCCACACACGCCTCCTGGACTCCTACGTTGCGGGTGGACGCACGACTCACCTACCGGACCTCCCTGCAGCACGGTGGGGCAGCCTAGCCGCCCTCGTCTTGAACCCTGCAGGAAGCGCACCTGGCATCGACGGCGAACCGTACGAAGCATACCACCCGGGCTCCAGGTTCGTCGCCTGCCTCCTGGCCCAGGCATGGCACATCGCCCACGCAGACCCAAGACGCCTCGAGCAAGTCCTCGGCCCGTCCGTTGACCTCCAGTGTGGACATTGAAGATCCCTGACGCCGAGCGCCCCAACGACCTGCGCCCCCTGCAGCTGCCCACATGCATGCCTCGCCTATTCGGCGCTTCCCTTGCGGACATGCTGGGGCCACTAATCGAACCGCAGCTCTCAGGGGATCAAGCAGCCAAGCCAGGCGGACAATGCGGGCCCAACATCACTGCGGCTACTGACCACCTCGGCAAAACACCCGCCCTCAACCCCCCTCCTGGCCCTGCCTGGCATCACTTCTTGGGAGACTACGGCCCTCTGGTAGACACCTACATCAGGGAAGCAGTGGCAGATGCCTCACCTTCCACTGCCACGGCGACGTAATTCGCCGACCAGAGCAAAGCGTTCGAGAGACTGCCCCTGCAGTGGGTAGAGAAGCTACTACGGCGCTGGAGGCTCCCAACCATGGCCCTCATCGAGCATAGGCACGCGCAGACGTGCAAAGGCACCTACGCTGGACCAAAGAGACGACTACTGCGATCCATCGGCATGGGAGGAACCGCCTCCCCCCTCATATGGTGCATGGCATACGACCCCGTCATCGAGGCAGCGGCGGCGGCCACCGGCGACAGATGCCCCACCTACGTGAACGACCTCGCAGCACTTCTTACCACCGCCGAGCATGCCCTGCGCACTGCAATCCTGCTTCCGTGGGCCTCGCACATGGCTGGGCTTTGCGTCGACGTCCACGTGCCAGGGGCTCGTGATTCCTACGTCACCGGACAATATACGGCGTGCCTGCGCATCCCTCCCTGTGCAGGTTAAGCGGCACTCTAGCGGAGCGACAGTGGTGATTGGGCCTCACTCCAGAGCTGACAAAGAGGATCCTCACCTACGAACTCGGCCCAAGCGGTACCCAGAACGCCTGCATCTGGCAAGGAGAATGCACGCGCACGTTCAAGACTGCCCTTGCCCCCGCCGCCAATCACGACCGGCGCAGGCGAAACATGGCGCACTCTCCATTTGGCGCGCCATGCGTCAGGTCACAGTGGCCCTACCTACCTGGGCGCAGCAGTGGTCTCACGCACACTGGCTAACGTGGGACCACCACGGGGGGCCATGACGCCTGCGCAAGTGGACGCCATGATCACTGGCACCTGGGGGAAGGCCATGGGTAAGATGCGGACCAGGACCCTAACGCTTTATGACGCACGCGCCTCGCCCGGGCGAAGAGCAGCAGCATGGAACGCGTACATCGCCTCCCTGATCCCCTATCCCGCCCACTACGTGCCCCCGTCCCCAACATTGGAGAGGTCCATGACATCCCAACTGCGACTGGCCACGGGACTGGCTGGCACCCACTGGGCGACCGGCCATATCCTCACGGGCCTCGGCTTCATGTTTCAGATACCAGGTTGCCCTAAGTGCCCCGTCGCCCTGGCTCGCAGCATCTCAGTACTAGCACGCGCACGGGGCGACGTGCGGGGACCCACACCGGCAAGACGAAGGGCACTGACAAGGTGGAACAAGCTCGTCAGATGGGCCAACAGCAACCCGGCACCACCCGCCCGGCCCAGAAGAGGGGCCAAGGCCCTCACCCTACCTAAGGCCGCCAGCATCATCATGGCACACACAGCCCAACCCGACTTGCCAAGGGGGCGACTCATCGGCCGCGCCCTCTACGCGGCCGCACGGGCCCAACACCACGGGACCACGGCCAACGACTGGTATGCAAGGGTCAGCCAACGACGGAGGTGGGCCCCAGGACGAGCGAGGGAATGGGACATCCTCGCTCAGGCCGCCGACTTCACCGCTGCGTTCCACATTCTCAAGTTTATTTCCAACGGCCCCCCGGACATGCGAGATGGCGTAGCGCTCAGGATCGTTTCCCCCACCAGTGTAACGAGTACCAATGCGAGGCCGATCACGCATGGCATACCGCCTCGGCCCAGTATCGAGGCGTCGCCTGGTTCAACCGATGCCTGGGACACTGGGCAGGTCCTCAAGCGAAGTGGCCGCTGCTGCCACAGCACGCCCTCCCTGAACGACTCCATACCCTCGCCGCCAACACCCGCAGCGCGCGCGGCCCAACCTGCGCCACGCCCAGCCCGGCGCCCAGCCCGCACGGCGCTTGGCATGGGAGAGGCCGGCAGCGAGCACCTGCAGGGATGGTGTCCCGCTGTCGCGCTTGCCTGGACATTAAGTGTCCTGGAGATGCACCGGACCTCCTTCCGCAAGCCATCCTTACCCCAAGCGACCACGCGCGGACACTTGCCGTCTTCATGCACCAAGTCTCCTATAGATACCACGTTGCGCTTGGCAGGGAACCCCTGGAAGCAGACAACGCAGCGCAACTTATTCGAACCGGAATGGTGGTTGACCGATCCGGCGACGCCCCCAAGGACGAGGACATAACCGCAAATATGCCTGGCAACGACTCTGACAGCGCCTGGACGCGCCCAGACACTTCCTGCCGAGAATGCATGCCGCACGGCGCCCATCCCTGCGCCATACATGGGCCCACCACCCTGCACGGCACACGGCTGGCCAACAGGGCCGGCGGCGATTGCAGGAGGTTGGCCGCCGCCACGGGCGCTAGCCTGCCCGGCCAGCACCTCGAGTCCTGCATCTCCGGTCCACCCGCGCAGTCGCCGGTTGGCTACTAGCGGGGCCAGGGTGGCTACCCTGCCCCCGCGTCACGGACGACTGCCCTACCGCATACTGGTCAGGCACCTTCTGCAGGACATGCGCCAGGCACTGCCTGATACTCGTCGCCTCCCAATCCATGGAACACGGGCAAGACGCGACTGTCAGCGACTCAATGGCCGCGCGAGATCACCTTCGACGGCGGGGCCCGCTCCATCGTCGGAAGGGCGAAAGTGGCTGGGGCCGGCGCCACACTATGGCACCACCCCACCACCGGTGGACAACACCCAACAGGATCGCCTCGCGCGTGATCGCCCTTCCTGGCTCCGACAGCGCCCAGGTGGGCGAAACCACCGGATGCTGGGCAGGGCTAGGCCTACTGGACGCCATAGACGCGGCCACCGGCGGTGCGATGGCCGCTAGAATCGTCGGCGACAACCTCGCTGCCGTCCGCTACGGCGCAGGCACTGGAAGGTACAGAAGACTGCACCTGCGCGCGCAAATGAACCAAGGCCTCCGCCCCTTGGCGGCCAAGGGGCGGCGGCTCACGTGGCAGGCCGTACGGGGGCGGCTCAACAAGGCCGCTGACACCCTGGCAACACTCGGGGTGTTTTGGGCCGATAATTCGAGGCAGGAAGGGCGCACCGCCGTCTCAACATGGATCGCATGGCACGCCAACCCCCCTCAAGACGCACCATGCGCCTTTCCCGAGCAACCTCGCGGGGCTCCCCGTCTCCGACCCCCCCGCCGCCGTCGAGGTGCTCGAGGCCCGGGCCAGCAGGAGTTGCAATAGTAGGAGATGCGCCTAACCCCCCCTCTCTGCGCGCGTTCTGGGGGCGCTGTACCTGGGGCCCGCGCCTTTGTCTCGCCCCGACTCTCCTCTCGCCCTCTCGCCGCCGCAGCTGCTAAGGCTCAGGGCTCCGCCCGCCGGATCGGCAACTAGCTGAAGCAGGGCTTCTCTTGCCCCCCTGCACCCCATGGCGAACCAGGCCAAGATCTTGGCCAGGCGGCCGCGCGCTGACCCCTGCCGCCCGTGCCCGCCCACGGACAATGATGGAAGGGCCATCTTCAGGTGTCGCGAGGCCCCGGGCGTCAGGTGGGCACACATCGACGACAACAACGGCGGAGGGCAGTGGTGCTGGCTCTGTGGCGAGTGCGGCAAAACGGTCAACGAACCTGGGCACTCCACGTCAACCGAGCACATGAGACAGCGATAGCAGACGCAGATCGACAAGCTCATGGACGGCTACAAACCCCACGGACTACCGGAACCCCAGCGCTTCACAATGGGAGGCGACCTGTGGAACATGACAAGGGGCATGGACACATCGGAGATCAAGAGGACACAATACCCAGGCCGGTGTTGGGACTGGGAGTGCGACGCAAAGAATTCCCCCATTGACCCATGCGTCTACGAGGACGACTGGGACGCGATACCGATCGGATTTCCTATGCAGTACGACGGGCCAGGGTACTCACCCCCGCTCGGGATGGTGATCAGCAATGACAATGCACAGCAGCCCTGGGCCAAGAATAACCGCCCCCAGCAAACACAGGAGCAACTACTCCACAGCGCCGGACAAGCACTGGCCGGCTCCTTGGCCACGAGGGGCAAGTCCAACCCGACCTCAGGACAACTCGGCAACGCACCGCCCACGCCGTTTAGGCGCCCGCCGCTGGCTCAGCCTGTCTTCCCTGGACCCCCAGCATGGACACCCACCACTGGCCGCCCTGACCAGCACGGGGGACGCATCAGCAACACCGCAGCACCCTACGCGACCGGACTACCGGCCCCTGCGCCCCCAGGGGCGCCCGCCATCGAAGGACGTCACATACAGCTCGCCAGGAACGCCGAGGAGCTCTACAGCACTCCATGGTACATGGCCCCATACGGATCGGCAGCGCGGCGCTGCCTTGGGCCGGCCCCTGGGGCTGTCTCACTACCCCACGACTTGACTCGGCGCATGCAGCTACACGGACAACAGCTGAGGAGAGTCTTCTTTACCAAATTATACGCGGACGTGGAGCCACCTGACGATGGCACCACCCTGGCTCGGCAGGCCATCGCTAGTAGGACTACCTGCGCCCTAGACGCGCGGATCATCACCTGTTCCCAGCCCGAGGAGCAGTGCCAGGATATCTTAGCTAGGTACCACCTACAGGACAGGCTCAAAGGGCAACAGCAGGGACTCAGCCAGTACTACCTAATGGTTTGGGACACCAAGTGGGCCATGGAATGGACGGAGCGCAACATGGCAGCAGGCACCCCGAACACTTTTCTCTTCTCCGAATCCTCGCCAACTGTGGATTTCTTAGAGGAAATGACGCACGTCTGGCCCCCAGCCCCCGGCGCCAGGGTCTCAGGCACTGACCGGAACTGCCCTGCTGGAATCGCGCTGGCCCACTGCGACGCCAAGAGAAACGGCCCCGTCCACGACACCGACGACACAGTCACGAGGCCCTACCCAAGTCAGGCATACTACAGGGTCGATCGCACCACGAGGAAGACCCAGTTTAACAAGGTCAACGCGGCGATGCGGTAGTTCTTTTCAATCGGATGCGAACAGGCGGTTCTCTGGGGCACCGCCCTCCCACCCATCGCATGGACGCTCGTCTTCCGACACGAGGACTACGACAACAAGGCCAGAGCCCTGGCCGTGTCAGCCCCGGGAGAAGCGACAGATCTCCTGCTGGCGCAGGCCTCGGTGACCCTGGAGCGCATTATCGGCGACCCCGACCAACCCCGCACCAACCGACGTACCGGCACACCTGCACTGACGCCGCAACTGGCGGAGGAGTCCCCAGGCAGCGTTTTCCAGCGACTATTGCCAGCCCCTAAGGAGGAACAACTTACGCGCATCTGTGACCTGCACCGCGCCAGCGACGCGCAGCGACGCTGCGTGCTAGCGACACAGAACGCCCAACTCATCCTCTGCCACGAACCTCCCGGGACTGGGAAGACCAAAATCGCGGCATCCGTGGCGGACGCGTGCATGTCCTGTCCCCCCCCCGGGCGGGGAGTCGGCTGCTTTGGCGGCGCCAACGGGCCCATGGGCAACCTGGCAGAACAGATCGGGAAGAACCTGAACCAAGACAAGAAGGACCGGTTCCCGCGCATGGCAGCGCGCCTCGCGCGCGAGGACAAGGCAAAGGGCAGCGTGGCCAATCGATCACCCCTGCGGCAAAGTACGCCAAGATGCACAACGTATCTGAAGACGACGCCACCACGGGGCATGCGAACTGGCTCCGCAAGTTTCGCGCCGAAGCCGCCATCGAGGCGAAACTCATCGTGGCCGCGCACGAAGCGGGGGCCGACCTCCGGGAGAAGAAGCTCCTCATATGCACCCTCGACAAGGCAGGACAAACGTCCGAGCCCATGGCCATCATGTCCCTGAACCACGCCGTCAGGTGCGAAGCCAAGACGGTTCTCTTCGGAGACGAGCGGCAGCTGTGCCCAACGGTCAAATCCAAGCAGGCACTCCAGCGGGGGCTAAGCGTTTCCAACCTCGCCAAGAACGTAGCAGCCATAGGGGGCATCCCCGAGTGCAACGTCACGCTGGAGGAGTGCTATCGGATCCATCCGCCCCTGCTCGCGTAGCCATCGCTCACGTTCTACGGGGGCCGTCTGATCTCCGCCATCCCTTGCAGCAGCGGCCATGCGCCGAAGGACTGGAGTGGCCACTCACGCGACCGCTGTCCGACCAGGAATACGAAGCAGCGGAAAGTGAGGACGCCAGCTACGAGCCGGAAGACTCCCTGATCGACACCACAGGCGGATTCAGGAGTAGGCAGCTTGCGTGGCCCCGAAAGGGAGCAGCGTCTCCGGCCACGACCGGCATCGCTTCATGCTCGCCCACATGCCCCCGCAAGAGGTGCAGTCCAAGTTCCAGGACGGCTACGCGAACATCCACGAAGCGCGCACGGCGGTGGCATTGATGAGCGCTCTCGAACCATGGAGACGGACCAAGAGCACCATCCTCATCCTGTCGCCCTACAAGCTCCAACTGACCCCCGTACTTGCTGGCAACCCGCGCTCACTCCACGACATCAGACGTTGCTCGCGGGCGGCGCAAGGGGACGGCACCGACAGGACCAATGGCCCCAGCTCCCTACGAGAACAAGGACGGGACACCTCCACCTCTTCTCACGCCACCAGGGGGCCTACGGGAGGGGTGCGGATCAATCACGCCGCGCCGGCAAACGGCCTGAGCGAGCGCTTCAGCGGGATCGCAGAGCTCTTTCCCGGACCTGGAGAGCGAGGCGACCCGGGTCACCACCATCGACGCCGCACAAGACCAAGAAGCCTCCCTCGTCATCCTCATGACCACTCGGGCTCACTCCATGCTCAACTGGGGCCACGTCGACGACCAGCACCGCATCAACGCGGGGCTGACACGTCCGCAGTGCAACCTCATTATGACGGCCGACGCAAGGATGTTCCACACTGCCACAGACGCTGCACCCCATCATCTGAGCACCTGGGCCCGGAGGGCGGACCTTGCCTTCGAATTCCACATTCATCGAGATGGAAGCCTGAGTCAGACCAAGGCCGACCCAAAGGTTTTCATGGACGAGCTACCCGAATCAACCAACCCCGAGGAAAAGGCCAGGCTCGCGGCGGAGGCCGAGCGCAGACGGAAGGAGAAGGAAGTAATCAAAGCACGGCAGGCTCAGCAGGCCGGCTTCGCAGCACGCGCCGATCTACCGCCCCCTGCCGACCACAGCTGGAAGTACCTGATGGGCGACGTCAACGTGGCAACGACCAGGCGACTGGGCTGCGCGGCACTTGGTCCGCGCCTGCCACGGTGCCTCGGGCTACGCCCGCACCAGTACGGCGTCGCGGAGCAGCCTACTGATCCCAGCCTTCAGGACAGAACGGGATGGAGCATGAACGGGCATCTCTTCTACTGCTCAGCGCTGGTAGGACTGGGCGCTGGCAACCTGGTCTACACTGCGGCCTTCGCGACCATCACGCGGGCGATAGGACTCGGAGTCACCGACAAAGACATCGCGCACGCACTCGACCCCAACCTGATCCCACCCCGAAGGAACCGACCGAACATGCCAGCAGCGCGGCATATCGAGGAGACCTGCACCCCCACCGACGCCCCCAGGCGCAGACCCAAATGCTGGCACCCATCTACCTGCAAGTGCCAGAAGCACAAAGAGCCACCCACAACGGCCGCGTTCCACGCCTGCTGCAACATGAGTCCAAAAGAAAGCCCAGCTGCTGTTGTCAACAGCCTACGGGACGGCACCGGCGCGACCCTGGATGGCATCCAGGCCAGGATCCTCCTCGCCCTGTCCCTGCTCATACAGCGCGAACCACGTACCTGTCTGTACCCACACGGGGGCGCCGAGGGCATCGAGGACGTGCTCGAGGCCATCCTCGGCTTGTGCGAGCCGCACCGCCCACGCGACAAGACTGCCCGTGACCAGCTGGGCGCCTTGTTCGGGCCCCAGGGGAAGCACTTCAAGCAGCTGCACTCTGCACTGGACCTCCTGATCACAGCGGCGCCCCGCTTAGTCACGGTCGCCCACCACCATCCCGCGGCCAGGAGTGCGAACTGCCCCGCGACCTGGGAGGGCCTACTGGCTAAGAAATTCCCGCCCCAGGCCACCCTCGCAGTCATCGAGGGCATCGTGTCCACAGCCAACCTGTCAGCCTTGGAAGTCCACGAGCGCGCGGCATGCGCGCTCTACGTCGACGCGATCGGATCCGACATCGGCCACGCCCACGACCCGACCAAGCAGGCGAGCAGCGTCACCTGGATAGGTGGAGGATACTCCTACACGCGCCTGCACCTGGACGCACCCGCCACTCTTGGGCCACGCCCTGGAGTGACACTAAGGCCCCCGTGGTTAGACAGCCGAGACACCAGGTGGAGGAAGGACCAGTACAAGGCCGACTTCTACTGTCAAGGATGCCTGCGCGGCCCCTTCAAGCACGATACAAGGGCATGCGTCAGCAAACGAATCCGCCAAACCATCAGCAGCAACAGGCTGACGGAGCACTACCAGGGGAAGGACCTGACCTGGCTTTGCATATGCTGCTGGACTACGAATGCAATGGCCAAGCGGCAGCCATTCCAAACGACGTGGACTTCAAGAGCTGGATCTACGACCGCCCCGACGACATGCCTGTCCGCGCAACGTGTGCCCTTCCAGGGCTGCGTCCGACGCCCTTACCCACGGCCCTGACGCCCCTGGACCAGCTACTGGCCACACTGGAAGGCGACTTGAACCCCCTCAATGTGGGAACCACCCTCCCAGCCAGCATCACGAACGACGACCGCCTGACCAGCCAATTCTACAAGGGGAATGCCGGCATCTGGAGATGCGACGGATGCCCCTCGGGCACAGAGGGGCACAGGCGGGGGCCAGGACAGGCCTACCCGGGCATGCACGGGCGAGCCGCGGATCCAGAAAGACTCCGCGACGGCTTCAACCTGGTCCACGGCCCCCCCCCCGCACAGCTGATGAGGGAGATGTTTCCGGCCAAGCGCTGGCACGCGGGCTGGTACTGCAAGGAATGCCTTATCCACCAATGGGACATGTCCCCATCAGCCGTGAGCGAGGCACTCAGCAGATACGGCCCTGACGCATACCCAAGAGCAGGGGACAACCCCCCCCCCGCGCTACCAGGCATCCCCGCCTCAACGGCAGAGGGCGCAGCACGCCAGCCCAGAGGAGACGCGGCGACGCGCAGCCGCCTGGGACGAGGCTGAGCGCAGCTACTACGACCGCCACGCCTCTGCAATGCCACCCCCCTTCCGGGACCCCGACGCCGCTGCCTCCGCCCAGCCACCCACTGGAAGCGCAACAGCCAGCGGGGCTCAGCAGCACACCAACCCACGGGCGGGCGCGCGCTCCGAGCAGACACCCAACCCAGTCCAGTCAGCAAGGCCCACCAAGGAAACGCGCGCGACACCAGTCCAGTCAACCAGCCCCTGCCCAACACCCACCAAACCGCCCACGAACGGAAGCGATTCACCCATCACCCCTTCGCTTCCACCCACACCGCGTGGCGACGAACCGACCCCAGCCCAGCCGGCCACACGACCCACGGCCACCAAGTCCGGCGGGGCGCCGCCACCCGTCGGCCCGACACCTGAACCCCTCGGGAGGTGCGCAAAACACACCGCCACGAAGTGCAGCAAGGGCAGGTCCTGGACAGGCCCATCTTGGGCTCCCTGTGCCCAACTGCCACGGACAACCAATGCATCCAGTGCGGCGACTACGCGGTCATCAGGGGTGACTCCCTTCCCCGCGCCAGGTGATTCAGCACTGCGGACTGCACCGAGCCCCTCACGACACAGTCCCTGGATGGAGCCGTTTTCGGACCCGTCCTCCGCAGCATGACCCGCGAGCAAGACGCGCGGACGCTGCTCGTCCAGATCGGCAGCGAGTGGCTGGAAGTACGAGGTGTCGGCGACAGGACGCTACGCGTAAACGTCCTCCGTGGAGACGCAGCGCTCCGCGCAGCTACCTTTCTGGACAGTGTCCAAGGCAAGGTGCACAGAAAGCAAGCAAGAGCGGTCCTCGACAACCTCTCGAGAGGCATCGACACCACGGGAGACAAAGCGGCGTCCGCAGGACACATGCGGAACAGGCCCCAGCCTGAGCCCTACCTGCCGAAATCCAGCACACAGGACCCCACCTACGAACCTGCACCCCTCATGCCCCCTAAGGAGGAGGACCCTGACTGGGGCAACGGAGACCAAGCAAAACTGTAGAAACTGCGCCTCGCCGAGGCCCTGAGCGAGGTCCACCCCGTCTCCTCGCCCTCTGACTCGGGCACAGATGAAGAGCACCAAGCCAAGACGAGTCCTCAGAGCGAGCGGCACGCCAGCCCCGAGATCGACCCCCGCAGTACCGACCAAAGGGCTGCCCGCGCACCCGCCGAGCCAATCCTGCGTCCAGAGGCCGTGGCCGACGATCGGAACCTGCACATGCGGGACCGCTCCAGGGGCCCGGAGGACCCACGACCTGCGCTCACCCCTCTCTCTGCGCACCTCCCAGAGCGCCCGCGCGGCAGGGTGCGGGAACCAGTCGCCTGGGAGCTGCACGCGACGGCGGCGAGGCGCGAGTCCAGAGAGGACGACGGGCCACGCGCAGGAGAGCGAGACCGCGACCGCGACCGCAACCTGAGCGCGTCGGGGGCACCTTGGCGCAGACATGACGCCAAGGTTTGGGACAGAACTAAGGAGCGCTACTGGGACCAGACCCACGACACTGGCTGGGGTTCAGGTGGCGCACCCTGGCGCCAGCCAGAATCGCGCAGCTCTCACTACAAGGACGATCGCAGCCACACCGACACCAGCCGGACGCACACCACCTTCCGCGTTGGATGGCAGCGCCTCCCAAACGAGACAGCAGTAACACACCTGAAGAGGTTGCAAACAAAAGGGGGATACCATTCTAACGTAGCCTGGCATTCGTGGTGCAGGCACACGTACAAGGAGCAGGGCAACGGCAAATCCAATGACCAGGCGCCCTTCGACCCACGCCGCTGGCAGCAGTGGATCATCGACAAATTCCTGGATGACATGAACGCCAACAACTACCACGTGGACCGATGGTCCAGCAGCGCAGGTGTCTACGTGGACTGGGAGCGGGAGCAAAAGCTCTCTACCAGGAGGTGCAGAGGAAAAGGGAAGTCGCTAAGGGCGACGGGCGCGACGGGGACCAGGCGCGCACTTCCGGGCACCACGACACCTGGACTGGAAAGCGACCGCGGCGCTGACTGTCGTCGGCCTTACCACACCTGCCCCACAGCACCACTGCATAACTTGCCAATCATTCCCACTATCTGCGCCCCCGTCCCCGATCCACACCCCCACCTGACACCCAGCTGGGGACCGCGTGTCCCTCTCTCCCCCTCTTACCTGCACCCCATCGCCCTTGTGGCGCCCGCCGTGCTGCCTACCCACCCTTCCACCTGGACCCCGCCCTCTCCTCCTTCTCCCCTCCTTCTCTCCCGTTTCCACAGGATGTGGGACTCTGTGTCCTACCTGTGCCCATCGGCTGATTGAGATTCAAGGATCTGGACTCTGTGTCCTACCTGTACCCAGCGGCTGATCGAGATTCGAGGATATGGGACTCTGTGTCCCCCCTTGTACCCATCGGCCGAATGTGATTCAAGGATCTGGGACTCTGTGCCCCCCCTGCACCCACCTGCGACGCATTGGTGCGACAGCGACGTGCGTGACACGCCCGCGCTGGGGCCTCGGGTCTTACCTGTACGCATTGGGGCGTGTCCCCACGTGAGCACCTCGGTGCATACTGGCGGGACTTCGGCTGGCGTGGGACGCCGGCCTCTCTCCTCCCTGTTCGCTTCTTCCCTCCCCGCTCGCTTTCCACCCCCCCCATGGCGGCGGCGCCCGGCACAGCGCGTGGGCAGCGCGGCTCAGGCCCGGCCCGCGGCAGGCGGACACAGACGGCCCTTCTGGCCGAACCTCTTGGCTGCTACCTGGGCGTGGATTGGACTACCACCCCAGGCCGCTACCGACCACCCGGTGGCACAACGTTGCACATCGTCTTCGTGGTCCTCCTCATCTCCTGGGCCTCTCCTTACCAGTTGGTGGCACCTGTTGCACTTCGCCTACCTGGTCTTCCTCTACCTCTCGGGCGTCGACCAGGTCACGTCCTCCCCACGCAGCACTCGAGGATGGTGATTCTTGTCAGCGCAGTTGTTTTCGCTCGGACCGCGCGGCGGTCAAACTGCGGGCGCAGTCCCAGGGCCCTAGGACTAGGGCCAAAACAGCGGCGGGCAGCGTGCATGCCACAAACATGAAAAGCATGTACATCATGCGCACACGGTGGCACGGGCGGCAGAGGGGCAGGGGAGTGCACTCTTCACACTGGGTGAGTACAATGCTGCCCCGATGCCGCCCCCTACGAACGGGAAACGCTGCGCGCAGTTATCGCCTATACCGGCCCACAGGCCGATACACCTCAAGCAAAGTGCGGCCTGAGGCTCAAAATATAAAATATAAATATGAATGTCTAGACTCACTAGTCCAGACTGTCAACTCAATGTATGTGCATACATCACCGTAGCTCTCACTAGGTCCATCAGCGGCTGCAATCAGGACCTCACGGGCTCGCAGGCCCTGGAACGGCGGCCCGACGCTGGGCCTTCCGCTCCTTGGCTCTCTCACGCTGTCCGCGGCGCAGCCGCAGACGGTGTGCCTCCTCATCCTCTTGCTCAGCAGTAGGCACCATGCTGAACAGTCCGTGGCGGAGGAACTGCGATAGCACCTCGTTAGGCTGCACGGCCTTTGTCAGCACGTCCGCCAGCATGTGGCTATTGGGCAGCCACTTGAACTTGATGGCCTCCTGCTCGATCGAATCCTTGGCCACCAACAAGTCGATGAGGGTCTGCCGAGACACCGGCATCGAGCCGATCTTGGACGTGTGGTCGTAGAGCGACTTCGCGTCCGTCACCAGTGCCCCCGGAACCTTCAGCGCCAGCCTCCAGTCCCCTCGCAAGGGCGGCTCCCCGTGCAAGACTGCCTCAATCAGCAGCCTGAGGTAAAGCTGCCGATCCAAAGCCACGGACATAGCCGCAGACTCTGCGGCCATCGTAGATCCAACAACTCGTGTAATAGTACTGCTCTGGAACTCCACTAGACAACATACAGCTAGCTCCTTCAACACTCGGGTATCCGTAATCATACTCATGAACCCCATCTGGCTCTCACAGCCGGGTTCCTTCGCAAACGAAGCGCCCATAAGCGTGAGCACCTGCAAGCGCTCGATGTCCACACGGCGGATCCGGAGAGTCGCAAGGCCTCTCTTGTCGTAGTCCTGAAGCCGGTCGATGATGTCATTGAGCACTCGCAGGTGCAGTAACCTCCGACCTTTCGGATCCTTCTGTGCGAGCGCCGACACACTGTACGCGAGCTGCGGCACCACGCGTGCGACAGGCCATCGCACCTTCTGGAGCAAGCTCCGGAAGTCGTGGTGCTCTTCGGGAGTCATCTCCCGCTCCTCGTCGCCACCCCTTGCAAGGGGGTGCTTTGTCAGCTCGCCGATGTATTCGTGCATGCTAATCTCGATGTGATCGGGGTGGCGCCACCACTCCTCACCGAGATAGGCGACTGCCTCCTTGTCGTTGCCCTCCTTCCAGTGCTTGATGTTGAAACGCCTGTTGATATTCGCCTTCACCTCCTGGTACTGGGGGTCGCGCGGGTCCCCAAACAGCATGCCGTCGTCGACGTGCAAGGTCAACATAGCAATCAACTTGCCGCTCGCCCGATAAACGAAAACAGCTCGAGCACAGCGCAGCTCCACAAAGCCGACCTCGTCCGCCAGCACCTGGCGGGCTCGGAGATACCACAATCGGGGCGCCTCCGTCAAACCGCGCGCCCCTTTCAGCAGACGAAGCAACGCAAAAGGCCGCACAGCTGGCCATCCAGCACCGTCGACGGCTGGAAGCCCGTCCTTAGGAGCCCTCACATACAGCTCCCGCTCCAGTTTCAGCCCGGACAGGAACGCAGTCGCTACGTCGAAGCACTCGAATGTCCTATCCATCGCCATTGTGATAGACGCACACACCAGCACGGCCAAAGGGGAAGTAGTAGGCGAATCCGTCCTGAATAGACCAAGCTGCGGGTCGAGATGGCCAGGGATGATCAAGCGCGACTTCGCCTCCAACTCCAGCCCTCGCCCCCGGTTCGTGCGAACCGAACGCATGGGCACCGAGATGATCTTGTCCTTTGGAATGCCCTTCTCCTCCTCCTCGGTGACCAGCTCGACCGTGTTCTTGGCGATCCATTGCCGCCACTCGGCGGCATCGGCCTCGTCGAACTTAGCCTTCTCGTGCTGGTCGAAGTGACGTGGGTCTAGCTCCTTCGCGTTCTGCTTCATCACGAGTGCGAACACGTCGTGCTCGTACCGCGCCTCCTGCAGCCATGCGTCATACACAGAGGACACGTTGATCCACTCCTCGCAAGTCATCGGCTGCCGTACGAGACCCTCCGGAGTGTCCAAATAGTACACCCCCTGTGCCTGAGCGTCCGGCTTGTCGTGGTAGAAGAGCGTGAGACCAACCCAGCTGTCCTCTGTGCGCTCGTTGGTACGGCTCGCGCCGTCGCCCTTGTAGGCACACTGGCCCGTGGCGGAGAGCATCACCGACAGGCGATTGCACTCCCGGTGGCGGTCGTGATCATAGAGTCTCCGCCGTGGCTCTCGATGCACACGTACTCCTCGCACGACCTTCTGAACGAGCGTGGAGACACCATCCAAGGCATTCTGGTCGAACCACTCCTGGGGTCCCGAGTGCACAACAGCGTTCATGGCCACCTCGCGGAGGGCCGGCAAGCCACTCGTAGGGGCAGCCTGCAGACGCGATTTCTTAATGCAACTCGGCACGTCATCTACCAGGAACTTCCGCTTCCGCTCGAGCTCGAAATCGTCTCTGGGAATCGGCGGCACCGAAGGGCCGCCAGAGCCCGATGCTCCCGGAGAAGCTTCCGGGTACGTCCCAGAAGACATCCGGCCTGGAGGGGAACGAGACCGCGCCCTCCTCGGAGGCGGAAGCTGCGGCAACTGCTCCTGCTCAGGTGGCTCTTCCTCCTTAGCCTGCGCCTCAATGGCGCCCAGGGCCCTCAGATCCACACGAGGCTGCCTGGACCCCTCGAGCTCACTATGTCGGTCACGCTCCTTCTTCAGGAATGTCTTCTTCACCTTCTGAACCTTCACCTTGGGCGTGACGTCCACGATGTCGTGGTAGGCGCGATCATCTCGCTGCTGCGTCAGCCGCACGCCCCTCTGGATGGACTCCGCAGCCGCGGCCTCCTGGGAGGAGGCGTGCCGGAGCTGCTCACGAGCAACAAGTAGCACGTGACCACGCCATGATACGTAATACCGGCTGTTGGATTCCTTCGCGATCATAGTCGCAGGACCCCGCCATCTTTCAGGATCTTGCCGACGACGTCCCTTGCACGGATTCGGTGCCCAGAAATACACCCGCGATCCTGGGCACAGATCGCCGACGACCGTCGGCGCCTGTCGCAGCAGCGCCCTCCGCACCTTGTCCGTCGCGTCGCGCTCCAGCAACATCATCTTGGCTGCGGTGCGGATTTGAGACGAACGCCAAGCTATGCCCTTAGCGCCGAGAACCGACATGAGAACCTCATCGTCGTCCCTGTTAGTCACCTCCGTAAAATTCAAGATCCGCCCGAAGACAGCCTGCTCCGGGGTCAACCCATTGCGGCTGATCGTCGAATTCTTCGCATTGATGATGGCAGCCAGGGCCACAGTAGACATCGACTTGCCCTGGACGTGGAACTCGTGCACCACCTTGCCCCAGATACTGCCGAGCAATCCTCCGTGGCGCTCTGCCAGGCCATGCTGCCATGCTGCATGAGCTCCCGTCGCCTTCGTATTAATACCGAACTGCTCCATCAGCGCGTTGAAGTAGCCCTCGAACTCGCCGCCCTGGTCGATCACGATGTTCTCTGGCACGCCGTAATGCTTGAACCACTCGTTCATGATCTGGCGCGCTACGTGCTTGGCCGTCCTATTCTTGAGAAGGCATGCGCAGTGCCATCCCGTACCAGCGTCCACCATGCTGAGGACCACCAGCTGCTCCTTGGCCGCGTCCCGTAGGTACTTCACGTCGATCACAACCGTCACATTGAAGCCGAATGGTCGCACGTCCGCCGTCCCTTGCACTGGACGGGGCGGCGCCTCCGACTCAGCACAAGTCGGACACTGCCAATGCTTCGCGTATGCCAACGCGTTGGGCGTTGCACCGCCGAGACGCAGCATCTTGATGAACGTCGGTCGGCTGGGGCGTCCAAGACCACGATGGGCCTTCCGCACAGCACGTCGCGTACTCCGGGGAATCTTCGTCATGATGTCCTGTCGCACCACCTCCGGAAGCTCCATCTCTGACCGGGAGGCTGCAACCTCCTCCTCCTCCGCAGGGTGCTGCATGGACTCCTCCTTCACCGTCTTCTGCAATGCTTCGCGAATCTCGGCTCGAATCTCCTGCGGGGTTTTGCCCCACTCAGGTCTCTCCGAAACGTTTCCGGGAGCCTCCCCAGGACCATGCTCCGCGGGCTCGGGTCCATAACTCCAGGGCTCCTCCGCGGGGTCCGGGAGTTGCGCCGCAGGGAAACTCGAGTTCTCGAACTGCCGAACCAGAGGGTCCGTGGCACCGATCATCACAGCCTTGGCGAACTCCTCTGCGCAGCTCCCGCGCGCAGCCGTGCAAACCTCAGGGTTCGCCAACACCCTCGTGGTGTCCTGGAGGCAGATCGCGTCCTCGAATGCTGGGTTCGACTTCGTTGCATTCACGGGTGGCTGGCTCCAGATTGTCGATTGCGCGTGGTCCATTACCATGGCTGCGCGTCCCCTTGCAGCTTGCCACTGCATCACCTCGTCCGTGAACGAGAGCAACATGCGGTACTCGGTCCGCTCTCGGCGTTGCCGGCGCACTCGCATAGGCCATCGCTGGTCGACACTCTGCAGTCGACTCCATGCCGTAGGAGGCGGGGACAAAGCCACGAAGTCTGGGTCAACTGCAACCAGGTACGCCCGTGCCTCGTTCCTGCCCTGGACCGTCAGGAGGTCGAACTCTGGCACTGTGATAGGCTGGTGGGCGCCCCATCCCATGTTTGCCGCCAGGATCGTGAGTTGGCAAGCCCATGCGAAGATCTCCACGATCCTCCAGGGCCCCGGTCGCCGCCGGGTCTCCCTCTGAAAGGGTAGTACACGTTCCTCCTGGTAGTGCTCGAGGGCGTCCTGCTCCTGCCGATCAGCCCGAAGCTTCCTGTTCGCCATTTCCTCGGTCATCAGAACCTCCAGCTCCTTCAGGTTGCTCCGGACATGCCTGCGAGCACCTTTCGTCATGCAAACCTCGTTGTCCGCGTTCTCCATTGAAACCTCCTCGTCACTCGATGCCGTCTCCGCGGACTCTGGGTCGCTGGTGTGATAGTGGGATGTACTCAGCTCTGAATCGCCTGCGTCCTGGCCATCGTTGCTATCAGAATCGTGCGTGTCCTCCTCCTCGGTGGTCTCAGCGACGCTGCGCTCATCCTTCTCCTCGTGGCTCGCAGTTCCGCTGAACATCTCGTCGGCGAGCTCGTCCTGCTCCTCTGACTGTCCGACGGGGAAGGCACTCGCGACCGGTTCCGGGAAATCCAGCAATGACACGCACGGATGCCCGGACGCAGCCGGGACCAACGGCTTGGTCACCCCGTTCGCCGTGAAAGTACCGCTCCTGAAGCTGATTGCTGCGTCCCACTCTGCCATCTCATCAGGACCGATGAGACCTGGCACCTCGGCATCGACCTCGGAGATCACAACCTCGCCCTGCGTACCATTGATGCCAACTGTGTAGCACCACGCACGCTCTGACAAGAGCGGCACGCCTGGGCCGAACTTGAAGTGCTCGCGCTGGTTGATGCTGTGGCACGGCACGCGCCCATGGCATCCAAAGTCTTCTGCAGCTCGGCGCGCCACGGACGTCCACCGACAGCCCGCTTGCAGCCCGCGTCAATTATAGCCAGCCCCGCGGGCAAGACAACAAGCATGACGGACTGCTCGTCTACCACCTTGCGGGGGCACTCCTCTCGGGCAGTGACCATGCGGGCCGCAGATCCCCCTTTTGCTGCCCAAGGGTCCGCGCCCTTTGCTGCCCAGGGGTCCGCGCCCTTTGCTGCTCCAGGGTCCGCGCCCTTTGCTGCTCCAGGGTCCGCGCGCTGCAGTGAGTCCTCCTCATCCGCCTTGGGCTTCTCCAGCGTGTAATGGATCACCGACTTCAACGAACACTTCTTGCACTTCGCGAAGATCACGGTGCCGTTCGACTGCCACTTCAGCTCGTCCGCCGGATGAGAACACGCAGCCTGCTGCTGCATGAGCTCTGGGTCGAACTTCGCCTTCGGACCTGGGACCAGCCTCTCGCCGTCGAACTGCGAGTCGTACATGGCTCGGTGCATCTGCTGCTTCTCCAGGTCGCTCTGCGTGGCACCGGCACTCATGACGCAGCTCCGTCCAGAGGCAGTGACTACGCGCGGGGCTCCAGATGCGGCTGGAGATGTCGTCGCAGCGGCAGGCGCACCTGAGCTCGCGGCTCCTGGAGGCGCTGGAAGATGAGCACGTCGTCGAACTCCCTCCATGTTCTTCCACACGCTTCCGACCCCCTGCTGCTCAGGAGATGTAGGCAGTACACGCTCTGGCAGAGGTGCCTGCTCACGTCGCTTCTGCAGGCCGTCGTAGACCTCGCCCGGGTTCAATCGGGCATGCATCTCCGACTCCTGCTTCTCTATCAGCGCGAGGCGGTCCAGCAACTCAGCTTTGTCGCGCTGCAAGACCTCCAGTCGTTTCGTCTCCTCGCTCTTTCTCACGTCCTCGGAGGCTCCTGCCATGACCCAGTCCTCGTCCTCAGGAGCGGCGGCGGCCTCCCCAGTCGGAGCGGCAGACGTTAGTCCTGGCGCAGCTCCGTCTGGGGTGTTCCTGGGAGGCCCCCCCGGAACATTCGATCCTTTAGTCTTCGATGCCCCCTTCGCCGACGCCGCCGCTGCGGCATCCACCACGAATACAGGATAGGCCCTCGCAGGGCCACTCGCTGGAGAGAAGTCCGGCTTCTCGCAGCGGCGCGTGTAGAGGTTGAGGCGCACGATGCGGTCGTTCTTCGTGATGAAGTGGATGGTTGCCGGCGGCGTCAGGTAATCCCTAAAGATGTCCTGACGCGGATACCAGCTGCAGAAGATCTCATCCATCTCCTCCGGCGTGAACGGCAGCTCCTTATCCTCACGCCGCTGATCGTTATCGCCCTCGCTGGCCTCATCCTCCTCGCTGGCCTCATCCTCCTTCTTCACCTCGGGCCTCCTTCTTCACTTCCCTGCTGCTTCTTGCCTTATTCCTCTCTTTCTTCTCTTCTTTACTGCTCCTCGCCTTCTTCTTATTATCTTTCTTCTCTTCCTTCTCTTCCTTCTCACCGCGGCCTTCCGGTGTACTCCGCTTCTCTTCCTTCTCACCGCGGCCTTCCGGTGTACTCCGCGACCTCGAACGCGATGAGGCCCCCGCCTCGGGCGGAGGAGGGGCGCGATGCTCACGGAGAACAGCTCCCCGATCGCGGCGGCGGTCGTCACGACGATCTCGATGACGATGATCTTCACGATGCTTGGTGTCACGATTCCCGCCTTCACCCCGCCGATCGCCACGGGGCTTGGTATCACGATTTCCGCCCATCACGATCTTGAACATAGTTGCCGTGATCTCGTCGAGATCCACCTCAGCCGCCGTACAAGGCTTCGACGTGGTCAGCTGCAGCCGCAGGAGCCGACCCTGGACGAAGTCGAGAGCCTCGAAGCGGCCTTGCTTGAAGAAGATGGGCTTCTTGTTCGCCACACGCTCCACGATGTGATGGACCGTGGCAAGGTCAGGAAACTCCAACTCCACGCTGTGCCCCTTTGGGTGAGTGTTGGCCAGAATGCGATGGCAACGCACGCATGCATCCTCGTCCTCCTGATCCCCCCCGCGCCTGGCAAGGGCGCGCGCACGTTCATCACTGCCCTGTGCGGGCCCGGGGCCATCGTCGGCGTCCCGGCGTAGACTTGGCGCAGGCATGCTCTTGGGCCGAGGATTCATGACGATCCGCCCTGGAGCATCGGCTCGGCCCTCCACCGGATGCCTCTGGGCAGGCACCGACTGGGGAGCGCGGCGCCATGGGGCGCGGCCACGACGCTCCTCGGCACTGCCTGCCATGCCAACCCAGTGGATGACCGGTCCATGCACCTGCCTTGGAGCCGGCGGCTTCGCAGAGCTCCGCTGGTTGGGCGACGCTGGCTGGCCACTCTTAGGCCCGGTCTTGTTGCACGGCTCGCGCTCGCCACTCTTCACCTTGGGGCGCTCTGGGTCGCCACGCCAGTGGCCGGGCTGATCGCAGTCAGCACACCGGCTGTTAGCCTTGCGCTGGTCCGTCGGCTTGCGACCAGCCTGGAAGGAGCCGCTGACGTCGATCTTCCTGGGGTCCCGCTGCCGAGGGGCAACGAACCCGCGCTTCTGACGCTGTACTGCCGTCTTCTGCTTGGCCCTCCAACCGGCCAAGAACGCCTCTTGGAGATTCTCCGTCGCCTCGTACTCCTCGTCATCAGGCCCGTCGTTGTCCGACGCCAGCTCCTCTTCGACCTCGGCGCCGTCCTCGAAGATGATCCCCTCGCCAACTCCGGGGTCTCCATCGTCCTGTTCATCTGCTTCATCTTCGTCATGCTGCGCCTCCTCCAGGTCGCCGTCGTGTTCATCGTAGTCTTCACCATTCTCCACCTCGTGCACATGCTGGCCAGGGCGCCCTCGAAGCACGCATGGCCTACGAGCCATGGGAGGGTGTGGATAGCGACCGCCCGAGCTCCCGGAGGAGCGCCCGTGCTCACGCTGCGCCGCCACAAACGGCGAGCGGCGAGGGAGCACCGAGCGCATCTCGGTGTCGTGCACCTTCGAGTAGGCTGCCTTCAGCACGACCTCCATCCGCTTCGAGTCGTAGATGCCGCCGCAATTGAAGAGCACCTGCGCTCGCTCCTTTTGCGACAGCCCAGCGCCACGGAGCATCTTGGTCGCCAGCGCGCGATCACTGATCGCTGACGCGGGGTCCTCGAGCTGCAACTCCATGCGCTTCTTCCGAAGGTACGTCGTCCAATCCATGATGGGCTGCCCTGCTCGACGGTGTGCTCGCTCCCACTCCTGATGCACCTGGCCCAGGCGCTCGTGGTCCATCTTCTCGAAGGCGCCATCGTAGATAGCGAAGATAGTCTCGAGCGTATCTTCGCGTCGAAGGTCCGACGCGTCAAGCACCTCGACGAGCTACTTGGCCCGACCTGTCACCTGGCTGTAGATGATCAGGCCCAGTTCCACGTCAGACCGCTGGTTGAGATTGCGGATGACCTCAACTGCCTTGCGCCACTCCCGGTACTTCTCGGTACTCGCACCGACGGCACCGTCGAACTCCGGGAGCTTCACCTGCGACAGCAGTAGACGTGTGCGTCTGGGACCGCTGGCGCCGCCGCGATCCCGATGCAAGGCCAAGAGCTCCCTCTGGGTCTCAGCCATCACGCGCAGGACCGCGTTCAGGTCTGGGGGATCTGCGCCGACGGAGGACGCAGCCTCCGCGTCTGAGCCGTCTTGGCTGGCAGCCATGGCGGCCCGCGCGGGTGGTCACAGCCACCGAAGCAGAGCACGCAGTGCGTCCGCTGGAGCTTACAAGCTCCGCTACCAATGTCAGTGCAGTTGTTTTCGCTCGGACCGCGCGGCGGTCAAACTGCGGGCGCAGTCCCAGGGCCCTAGGACTAGGGCCAAAACAGCGGCGGGCAGCGTGCATGCCACAAACATGAAAAGCTTGTACATCATGCGCACACGGTGGCACGGGCGGCAGAGGGGCAGGGGAGTGCACTCTTCACAATTCTGACGCGCCATTGACGGCAACACCACTTCGCTCTCCCTCCGGGACTTCGCCTCCGGCTCCTGTCCAAGGCGTACCTTTTCCTGTACAAGCTCTGCGGCACCGCCTGCACCCCGCATCCCCCCGGCTGCCTGAGGCCCCACCCGCCCGCGCCCTGTCTCCCCAATTAGTGCTTCACGCGCCCCGCCTCGCTCTTAACCGGAAGAGGCCCGCACGCGACCCGCAGACCAAAAAAAGTGTGTGTGTGTGTGTGTGTGTGCGTGTGAGTGCGTGTGTGCGCGTGTGTGTGCGTATGTGCGCGTGTGTGCGCGTGTGCGCGTGTGCGCGTGTGCGTGTGTGCGTGTGTGCGTGTGTGCGTGTGTGCGTGCGTGCGTGTGTGCGTGCGTGCGTGTGCGTGTGTGCGTGTGTGCGTGTGTGCGTGTGTGCGTGTGTGCGTGTGTGCGTGCGTGCGCGTGTGCGCATGTGCGCGTGTGCGCGTGTGCGTGTGTGCGTGTGTGCGTGTGCGTGTGTGCGTGTGTGCGCGTGTGCGCGTGTGCGCGTGTGCGTGTGTGCGTGTGCGTGTGTGCGT
>CAUYUJ010005400.1:0-42677 GCA_963575745.1 Prorocentrum cordatum
AGGAGGGAGGAGGGAGGAGGGAGGAGGGAGGAGGAGGGTGCCGATGCCGTCGCCCGTCCTGGAGAGCCCTCGTGAGCCCCCGTCGCTATGGCTGGATGGTCATCGAGATCCTGGTCAGAAGTCTAGGCCTCCCAGATGGGGTCGGAGCAGGTGGGTTCAGAGGATCGCGCCGCATCGCCAGTGCATGGCGATGCTGCTCGATGCGGAGCTCGATTTTCTCTCCGCCGTCGTCGCGGATGCATCGGCGATGCATTGCAATCCTCCGAGCCCATCTACGCGGACCCCATCTGGGAGGCCTCCAGTTTCGGGGAGGGGTGAAATCATCGAGATTGAAAGAACCCCTAACCCTAATAACAGAGTTAAGAAGTGGCCTCACTCGCATCAGGGATAGTAGATCTAGGCGGTTTGGTCTGGTACATCTGCAGAAAGGATCCCCTATCCTAACTTAGGTCCCCGCCCAAAAGGGTCAGGGGGCCTTGCTCATCCACCCATACCGCTGCCCTTCCCTCGCTTTCCCCTTTTAGGAACTCCTGGGAGGGCCTCGTCGCCAACGCTGGCTTCGCTTCGCAATTCTGGTCAGAACGCACCCCAGGAGAGGTCCGGGGAGTAGCGGTATCGGTATCTCTGGGTGTCCCCAAGTTCTGGGGAGAGGAGGAGGGCGAAGGAGGACGAATGGGAGAAGAGGGTGGGGAGGAGGAGGGAGGAAGGAGGAGGGACGAGGGAGGAGGGATGTTTGTTTGATTGCACGCGTGTTGAACCATCTGGCTGTCACGTATGGGCGGCGCTGCAGCTAGCAGCGTGCTTGTAAAAGTCATTTGCACGGGCACCAAGTGAAGAAGTTCAGAGCATAAGTCCCACCGATGCTAACCCGTGCCAACTTTCTCTCATGTAACCCTCGAGTGGTAGTTGGCGGGCAGGTATCGCTGAAATGGGCTGCAGTGCGAGGTCCTTAGTGGTCTTGCATGACCGCAGGGGCCTATCATCCAACAGAGGCGCAGTATGTAAAATGCGCGTCTCCGACTCGCAGCCGTGGTCGGGAAAAAAGTGAAAAAGCGCGGGCGGTCCTGGACGGAGGATGGCGAAGCGTTCCTGAACGCCGCGCCAGTGCACAGATAGGCAAGGCGAAACGTCTGGGCGACAGGGCAAAGCTGGTTGGCCGACCCGGGAAGAACCGACAATGTGATGACTTGGGGTCGATTTTTCGAAGCTGACGAAACCTTTTACGGTTCGTTTTTTAATCCAGATTGTTTTAACTTGCTTGCATGTATGACGTTTCTTCCTGTGAGTGTTTCGGCCTCGTGGAGGAGGAGCGAGGAGGATGAGGAGGGCGAGGAGGGAGGAGGAGGAGGAGGGGGAGGAGGAGGAGGAGGAGGAGGAGGAGGAGGAGGAGGAGGAGGAGGAGGAGGAGGAGAAGAGGAGGAGGAGGAGGAGGGGAGGAGGAGGAGGAGGAGGAGGAGGATTTTTTTTGCACCGCAGGGTAAAACTCAAACTTGTTTATCCATGGAGGAAGCTGGCGGCCTCCTCCTCAGCCTCAAGGTCAAGCTCTGGAGCAAACGGCTCCTGGGCCTGTCCCTGAATCCCAGGGCGGGGCTCCAGAGCAGACCGCTGCTGCTCTGGGGCCCTCAAAACATGATCCTGAAAACCAGCCGCCTCCTCTCGTGCTTCTATCCGCTGCCTCAACCTCTCCAGTCCTGGGATTAAACTGCTGCCTGGAAGATCATCGAGTGGGCGCTGAAACCACACAGCACGCTGGGGGCGCTGTTGGGTATCCAGAAGCCTCTGTCGCTCCACATCACTTAAGATATGGAGCACAACACCTGGGGCAGCACGATTGGACTGGGGGTGCAGACCACGGAGCATACGATTGAGGCGGCACTTACTCGCAGAGGATACAACATATCCACGACACTGCTTTTCCAACTGGCGGCTGAGACGCTCTGTGCTGTAGGCGCCACACCGCCTGCACAATACAAGATTGGGACCAGACGAGAGCCGTGTATAGACCAGGTCATGTCCGAGCGTCGGGCGAGCGAGGCATGAGAAGTTCTGTCTCCTTCCAGGGCACCCCGAAATATCAAGAGAAGCCGCATTCGTACCTGTACGACGTGCATGACACTCATGACAAATGAACGACCCAGGTGCGCCAGGCACAGCCGTCCATGCATGCCAACGGTGCGCACCCGTACTTCTTGGCCGAGGAACCTTCTTACGCTCAGGGAACTGGGATGACGGGAAGAGGGGCAGAACCGAGCCCATCACCCGAGCCACAGCACGAACCTTGCCAATCATGGCGTTCAAGTCATCCCAGGAGGCTTGAGGTTCCTGGGCGTGCATCGCAAGAGCTTCCTTTGCGAATCGATCCGCTAAAAAGTTAGCTCTCGCGATCCTCCGCTCATCATGCGGAAGGTTATCAATTACCTCCATACTGCGGTGGGCAGGGGTGTGGGTGCAGGGGCCGACGTTTTTCGATCCCTCTATCTCCCCAAAACCCCTACGAAGCCCCGCATACTTATTTCTGGAGGAGACTTGCTGGGCAGCTGGCATGTTATGGTACCTCACAGGACCCAAACAATCGGACCACACGTTTATCTGATGAGCCAGCTGTCCAGTGTAAAATGGACGGTATCATGGACGCAGTCAACCACATGCGTGTGTCGTGTGATGACGGGGAGTGGCCAGAGAACATGAGGGAGGAGGAGGAGGAGGAGGAGGAGGAGGAGGAGGAGGAGGGTGCTCTGCTCTCTCTCTCTCTCTCTCTCTCTCCGAGGGTGGAGGTCTGAGCACTCCGCCTCTGCGCCTCTGCTCCTCACACACACAGAGAGACACACACACACACACACACACCATGAATCGCCGGTTCCCCAGAAGCTGTGCGAAACTGTGGGGCGTGGGGGGGGGGGGGCGTAAGACAGAAACCCAGAACGTGGCTCCTAGAGGCCCGAATCGAAGTCGTCGGCCGCTCGACTCGCCCCCCGAGGGCGCCCGCCGTCCACGCGGCGGGTGGGCGGCGGCCGCGCGCGGGGGCGCTCGCTGCTGCCCTGCCGCGCCGCGCGCCGCTCCCGACGCCCGTGCCGCAAGCCGTCCTCCCGCCCCGGCTGTGGCTCGCACTGGCGGGCCTGTTCTCCACCGCCACCACCACAAGTAGGAGGGGGAGGGGGTCCTCCTCCTCCTCCTCCTCCTCCTCCTCCTCCTCCTCCTCCACCACCTCCTCCTCCTCCACCTCCTTCCCCCCTCCAACTTCTGGCGGTGGTGGTGGGGAACAGGCCCATCACGCACGTCTCACGGGCTCGTGGCCGTGGCCACCGTCAAGAATCCAAGGTGGGTGCCACGAGTTCTACGCGTCTACCCCTGACAGAGGAGGGCGCGTGTAGGAGGGGAGGTGGAAGCGAGAAGGGGAGCAGTCTCTCACGAGTGCGTGACACGTGAGCAGATCTGACTGGCCCAACGGCCGGGTAAAGCTGGAAAGAGTAAGTTGGCAAGTCTTGCTGACATGTATGGGTAACGCTGGCGGACTGTGAACACCTGCTGCTACTCAGCACATCCACCCCGCTCCTGAACTGACTGACCTGCCCTCCCGCATATGTGTACCGAATTCGGGTTGCAACGTTCAAGGGGCTATTCTCTTGGCGAGACGCAGCCTGCGACGTTCCCTGCCTTGCGCTTGATTGGCTGCGATCCGTTGGCGCAATGCCTCGGTGAGCTCAACTGGCTGTGGGGGGGGGGAGGCGGCATGAGTGGGGAAGGAGGGCAGGGACCAGGGGGCTCTGTGTCCTCTGGCTGCGGTATGCCGGTGCCTTCGAGGGTGCCTTCGAGGAAGGCCGAAACTTGTGCATACTCTTGCTCATCGGCAGCTTCGACAGGGCCTGGATCCCGAGGTGAAGCCTCTGGGTCGAGAACGATCCCTGGATCTGGAGCATCGTCCAAACTCGTCGGCTCAGGTGGCAAAAACCTGTGCCGTTCGGGGTTCGCTCGTACCCGTCCTGCTCGGGGTGCAGCAAAATCTGGAGCCCAGGTCTTGTCAGTCCCGAGGTAACTGTTGGTCCCATTCTACATTTAAAAAAGCCCTAAGCGACCCACGGAGCTCCTCCTCCTCCTCCTCCTCCTCCTCCTCCTCCTCCTCCTCCTCCTCCTCCCTCATGTCCTCTGGCCACTCCCCGTCATCACACGACACACGCATGTGGTTGACTGCGTCCATGATACCGTCCGCTAGCACCTGCCACAACGCTGGTGGGCAGGTCTTCTTCTTGGCCGTACGCCACTCCCTTCGAGCCCTGTCGAACCCCATGAGCACCGCAACAGCCCCACGACCGTGTGAGCAGCGACGGAGGGAGGAGGGAGGGAGGGAGGGAGGGAGGGAGTGAGGAAGGAGGAGGGAGGGAGGGAGAGGAGGGAGGAGGGAGAGGAGAGAGGGAGGAGGGAGGAGGAAACAGGGAGGAGGGAGGAGGGAGGAAGGAAGGTCTTCCCGCATCCCTCCTCCCTCGAGGGAGGAGGAGGTGGAGGCGGAGGAGGAGGGATGGCTGGTCGGATAGACGCTGTGGCCAACAGCTGCCAGCTACTAGGAGGAGGAGAGGAGGAGGAGGAGGGAGGAGGAGGAGGAGGAGGAGGAGGAGGAGGAGGGAGGGGGGGGGAGGGAGGAGGAGGGAGGAGGGAGTGAGGAGGGAGGAGGAGGGAGGAGGAGGAGGAGGGAGGAGGAGGAGGAGGAGGGAGGAGGAGGAGGAGGAGGAGGAGGGAGGAGAGGAGGAGGAGGGAGGAGGAGGAGGAGGAGGAGGAGGAGGAGGAGGAGGAGGAGGGGGGCCATAAGATCTGCGCGTTGCTGTTGCCTCTCGCCGGGCGTTCTTGTCCGGCATCGGACCCCAGGGCCCTCACATAACGAGCCAGCTCGAAATGTGCCGCCGAAAGATGGGGTCTCGGGCTCTGGAGGCGATTCTACGCGATGCCATATTTTTTCGCAACGTCGGATCTCAGGGGAGGACGAAGAGGACGAGAGGGAGGGGAGGAGGAGGGATGCAAGAAGAGGGAGGAGGGAGGAGGGAGAAGGAGGAGGAGGGGGTGGAGGGAGGAGGGAGGAGGGAGGAGGGAGGAGGAGGAAGAGGGAGGAGGGAGGAGGGAGAAGGAGGGGGTGGAGGGAGGAGACGAGACCCCAGGACCAGAGTGAACGGCGAGACGAGGACCAGAGGGGGTTAGGGAAAGGAGTAGGGGAACAAGAAGTGGCATGAACATAAAAAACTCGGAGGTCCGCGCGGATTTCTCGGATCGGCGCTGGGGCCCCCTCCCTGGCGCGCGGAGCGCGCCAGGGGCGGCGCCGGAGGCGCCGCCGGAGGGCCCCAGCGCCGATCCGAGAAATCCGCTCGGACCTCTGAGTTTTTATGTTTATGCCACTTCTTGTTCCCCTAAGGAGGGGCGTACGAAAGTTGCTGCAGCTGGTTTCGGCCCCGATTCGGTCCCGCCGCTGCACGCTTTCCTCCTCTCGACGGCGAGCCTGGGGGGAAGCTGAGAAGGAGAAGGCCTTCTCAGAACGCTCGGAAGTCCCCCGGCCTTCGTGGGAAGTTTTCTGAGCCTTCCCCGAAGACACCCAGAAGACTTGAGTGCGTGCGTTGGGCAGAGATCGATCATCACTGCAGAACGGACATGGACCCTGGGCCCGACAGAGTTGAATGTAGGAGTTAAGTCCATGGTTCAATTCCAAAAACCTTAAACACATCAGTTCTTCAAATCAAACATTAGGCGTGCTTTTGAGGACGGACCCGCATGTATATTACCCTTTTTGCAATTCTGGTGGATCTTCATACTCCCCCTCCTCCTTCTGACTCTTGCGGCGGTATAGACGTCGGGAAACGCTCGGGCCCTCAAGGTTGCCGAGAACGAATATAAGTTATCTTCGCGTGCGCCTCGATCGAATAGTTACGCCCTGGGGTTGAATGGAGAGGGGGTGGGCGATGCAGATTAGGTTGCAGCAGACGGGCAGTGTTATGGCATGGGGGCGTTAGGGAAAAGTCCGATTAACGAGGGCCTTGTGAGGCCGGGCTTGGAAATCACAACACACAGAAACATAGGCCATCCCTGTAAACGCACATCGTAGGGAGCAGCGCATGTGAAGCGAGTGTTTGATGCCACTTGAGGCCCCTGGAGACAGCGCGTTGTGTAAGTCGTGAAGGAGCAACGAGAAAACACATATGAGCGCAGCTCAATAGGGTTCGTCGTTCATCCCTCGGAGCGGGCGCCCCGAGCTAAATTGCATTGTCAGTTGCGGCGAGCTCCCCATACAGTGGCTTGCACTTGCTCGCGCCATACACGCATACAACATAAAGATTGGGCCGACCTGCCGTTCCCATTGAGCTATGTTACTGCTTCCGTAGAGCGCACTAGATCACTTCTGTTTGGGGCCCAAGCTGCGATCGGCCTTTGCAGAGGCATCGTTGCCGCTCACGCCCGTCACTCCGCAGCCAATTTGGGTTAGAAAGCTTTCAGGTCATATTTTCCTCGTTGGTGAAGCTCACCTTTGCGACGGTCTCGGCTGTTGCCTTCCATATTCTGGCCTTGGGCCCTTCATATTCAGGCCGCTGGCCGTTCCATAACATCACGATGGAAGTTGATCTCGATCATTTGCTTGAGGAGCTCAGCCACATCTCACTCGGAGGAGGCCCGCAGGAGCCCGTTCAGCCACCAGCCGACCAGCAGCAGGAGCCCGTTCAGCCACCAGCGCCCCAGCAGGGAGCCGTTCAGCCACCAGCCGACCAGCAGCAGGACCCCGTTCAGCCACCAGAAGACCAGCGAGAACCCGCTCAGCCACATCAGATCGTTCCCGCCCCAGAACAACAGATCGAAGGCATCGGTGAAGTTGAGGATATAGTGATTTACCAGCCCCCCAGAGTCAAGTACGAGCAGAGATCAGCAGCACACATCGGCCACGCCAGAGAGGCCAAAGCGAAAAAGCACGCAGATAGGCTCAAACAGCAAGTCAAGATGCAGAAGGCCGACACTGACACCAAGATGAAGCAGATATCGTTGCTACCAGGCGCCGCCGAGTTGGTGGGCACATCGTCGACAACCCTCGGAAAGTTGAAGCGACCGCTGACGTCAACAGATTTTGCGATTGCGAGCAGAGCGTGTTTCATGCCATCAAAGAAGCAGTGCAAAGTTGGAGTGGACCATCGTCGGTTGATGACTACAGCGCGCAACATCACAATGGACAGGCAGCATATTGGTTTATCAGAGAGCCTCAAAAGAAGCCGCCACGCCATCTCTAACCCGAGTACGTCGTCCTCTCGACATGTGCACGCAGGCTTCATGCATATGTGGGATGAAGTTGAAGTGAAGCAAGCATGGAAACCTGGAAAGCGTTACCGAGTGATGAAGAAGTCAGTTGCGATGCCCACGCTCATACAGAGATCGACGGTCGAGTTCACGTGCACCAACCTAGATACCAAGATGGCAGGGCATTTTATCGAGTATCTCGTTTCGAAGCCGTACGAGCTGCAGGGGAAAAGGGCGAAGCACATCTTACCTGGTCTGGAGAGGGCGATACCCGAAGAGCTCAACATAATGCATTGGCTGGACCCCGACTCGTTCAATACCGTGTTGACGAAAGTATCGACATGCACTTTCATGCCAATGGCTGACAGGGCCTCCTCCAACATGGGCATCCTGAAGCCCTGGGGCAGCAAGGCCGCAGAGATCGTGGAGCAGAAGCAAGCGAACACCAACGCGTTCAACTGGCCAGATACGTGCGGCATCCACGCTCACCATCGGGGGAAGCTGAAGGTTCGAGGACTCAAACCTCATACGATGCGGCACTTCTCGATTGCTTCGGCCAATCGCTATCGGTCGCAACTCGCGCGTACCATCACGGGGGTTGAGCTTCTGGTTGAACGGAAGCTCGAGCGAGTATGTGGAGCACCGCCAGAGGTGCAGCACAGCTTCCAAGCGGTGGCTGACATCTTGTTCGACCTTAAGGCGGATTTTCATCTTCGGGATGGTGGCCGCAACGAGTCGCAGTTCATCAAGGACCTGAAGGCCGTGGCGCCCCTGGTGAATGGCAGCCTGAGCGGCGAGAAGCTCGCCCACTACTGCCGCGACCCCCGCACTGGCCGACCCTGCTGTAAGAACAGAGCAGACACGGTTGACAAGATGTGCACCGCATTGGTCCACGCATTCTTCGGTGCATCCGACCCGCGGCCGTGCGAAAGCCGTTGGACGAACACTCTCATAAACATGAAGCGCTCGCTGTTCAGAAAGCTGGTGCACGGCATCGGGATCGAGAGTTTCTTGGGGGATGGAGCGCCTGAGGACCAGCAAGATCAGGAGGATATACCGTTGCTGAGGGAAGTTGATGGCATGTCAGATAGTGATTATTGGGAGCACGTCTTCAACGTCAGGGCAAAAAAGATACGCGAATATTACAGCAACGATACAACGTTCTGGGAGCTTGTGGTCTACATGGGGATTCTAGAAGTATCGGGCTCCACGCTGCTATATCCTCTTTTGGGTGATCCAATTCCGAACCCGAGGAAACCTAAGCGTTCCAAGATGGACACTTTGCTCGACAAGCAGACGCCCGTCATTGGCAGCTTCACCCAGCAGATGCTTGAATTGGCCGACTCGTGGTGCGCCGAAGTCCCAAGGCGGAAGCCATGGTGCATTCTTGACATCCTGAAGGCGCCGCTCACGAGCCAACAATTCTCGCGATGGGCACGGTCGCAGATCCTCAAGCTCAATAGCGTGATGATCCGCAGATACGAAATCAGATTCGCCACGCACCCCTACTGCCTGTACCCGCTGACTGTCACTGATGCGACCCTGCCTGAGTTGGATGAGTTGGCCAGGAAGGTGTTGGAGGCGCCAGCGCACATGCTGGACTCTTACACCAAAGGCATCAGAGCGCGGTATCATACACGCGACCTGCTCATGTCTGACGAATGCCGTTCGACGCTCTTCGGCGATTTCTACCAGCACGCGTACGGGGCAGACTTCATAGAGTGGCTCAACAGCGAGTACACGTCGAAGCACCCTGTTCGAGCCCCAGGGCGCAGCAGCCTGAACGCTCAGCGAGAGCACCTCCTTCAGCAGATCTGCACTGTGCACAAGTGCCACGGCGGACTACACCCTTTGCGGGCTGGGGGCCTCAGCGGAGCGGAGAAGGAGGAGATCGTGATAGCACAGCCTCTCTTGCGGGATTTGGTCATGCGCAACACGTGTTCAGGTTTGGAGCTGGAGGCGGAGGAAGCTCGACGCCAACTTGCACTTGAAGATGGGGAGGCGCAGCCGTCGGGCGCACGGCCTCAATCCTCCGCCATCGTCTTGGAGACTGCATTCGATGACCCATTCGAGCAAGAGTTTGTAGCGCGAAGGAAGAACCCTGGGCACTGGGGAGCTACCGAGCCAGCCAGCGAGGGGGGCGAGGGCGAGCAGCACCGCAGGGGGCTGAGCACGTACATGTTGGATAAGAACAAGTACATGGAAACCGTCAAGTCAATGGCGGGGCGGAAGCTGACCAAAGACGAGCGCGATAAGGCCACGTTGGACTTCAAGGTGATGTTCGCAGAGTGCGACCAGGAGACCCTCAGGGAGGCGCGCGAGCTCTGGAGGCTCAAGCCCAAGGAAGACACTCCAGACACAATCCAGAAGTACAGGGCAATGTGGGGCGGGGGATGCAGCTCGTCGCCCATCACTTGCGATGAGTTCTGCAGGTGGGTTAGCGCTCACGGCTGGCCGTCGCGCGCAGAGGTATTCGACGACGACTTGGAGTACAGGCAGGCGATGGCCGACGACGCGACGGACTTTGAGCTCACGAAGGACTTCGACGTGTGGGGCGTCGGAAGGGGTGCCAGGAACGTCGACCGATCGAACTCCAGAGCGCCCGATGCGTTCGAACCGATCGAAAAGGGCATCATGAACTACATGGAGCACATTGGCGCCCAGAAGGCGGAGGAGGGCGACAACATGCTCATTGTGGAAGGCCCTGGCACTCGTGGTGGTTATTTTCGGTCCGTCGTCATCGTGAGCGACGTGACGTGGAGCCCCAAGATCTTCGACGTCACCAAGAACGAGTTCTTGACGGGCATCAACGAGACGACTGAGGACTGGGGCCTGAAACAACAAACATGTTTTCGTTTGGCCTTGATGGTGCGCTTTTGTTTTCTGATTTTTGAGGCCGGACTGTTCTGGCCAGGTTTCTGATTTGTGGTTTCATTTGGGGTCGCGGGTCCAGATCTTTTCTCGCGCGGCGAGGAGGGGGGAGGAGGGCGGCGGGGGAAGGGCGGAGGGATGAGCAGGAGGAGTGATGAGTTTGGCTTTGGCTCCCCAGGAGTTGAGGTTGCCCTGCCTCGTGAAGATCTCCGTTCGCGCCAACTTCGTGTCGGAACGTTTCGAGGCGATGGATTCGATGACGTCGGACCAGTGGATTGACCTATTAGTGGATAAGATGTCGAGCATGACCTTGTACGAGGCGGAGTACAAGGTCATGCACTTCGGGGGCAGCCTTCGCCGCTCCAAGATCCTCGGCCGCACCGAGCTGGGCGTTCTCTGGGAGCCAGGGCAGAAGAAGCCGCTCACCTTCAAGACCAACAAGCCGAAGGGCCACGAGATCTGGAAGAGGGACATCATTGACACTGACCCTCTCAGCGAAGAGGCGGCCAGGCAAGCCCGAGATCGTCGTCGGGGTCGCGGCGCGAGCAGTGGCAGCCGCGGTAGGGGCGCGTCCAGGGGGCGAGGGGCCGCGCTCCTGGGGGCGCCGTCGCTGAAGGTGCCGCTGCGCCTCCAGCGATCGCCGACGGCAGTCTCGCGCCCGAGTCCGCAGGGGCAGCAGGTGAGGATGCTGGCGGCGGCCCAGTGCAGAAGGAGCCCGAGTTCGACATGGCAGATGATATGGCATCGGTTTCGTCGGTGGAGGAGCTCGAGGATGCATGCAACGAGATGCCGCCCGAACTGGAGGAGCCCGTCTTGCCTCCTCCCGCAGTGGACCACCGAGAAGTCGAGCCCGCTCAGGGGGATGCCGACGACGGCGATGCCGACTTCCTCGGGATGGCGGCTATGCGCGTGAATGAGGCCGCGGGCGCAGCCGACGATGAGCCTCCGCATCCAGGCGACGGCGACCCTCCACCTCCAGGCGGAGGGGCAGGGGCGCCTTTGCAGCCGTGGCAGGAGGTCTCGGACGTCACGGGGAGCGGCTACTGCTACCGCGGTGGTCGGTCGGTGCTCCGCATCCTGCGGGGCAAGCCAGCCAATTCCATCACCATCAATTGCTACTTGCATCGCGGGTGCCACCTGTGCGTTACCGAGCGCCTCGGCCCCGCGACGGACGAGGAGGTGAAGCGGTGGCTGTTCGAGGTCCCTGCTACGCCTCCGACGGCAAGCAGTGCCGAGAACAAGGCACTCGCGACTGCCCACATGGACCTCGGCAAGTCCAAGCGGGGCGCGAGGCGGCCGCGGCCTGCCAGGTAGAAGAGCGGTGCAATCAACATCTAGATACACAGCTTGCCAAAACGAAGTCAACCACATAACAGAAACCACGTGACTGAAACCACACAGACAGCCACGACGACGTTGCATTGCACAGCTCGCTCACTTTGCGTGATTTGCGGCCAGGTGGTTCAGCTCTCTACTGCCCCTAACCCCGCCCTCCCCAAGTCGCAATGATAAGTATCCCTCCCGTTCCATCGCCCTCGTCCACTCCTCGCCACCCTGCATCCCTCGTCAGTCCTCATCTCTCCGCCCCTTTCTTGCAACCGGTGCCTCCTCGTGCCTCGCCCCGCCTCTTTGGGGCGAGCAGCCGCCCGCTGCGCGCGGCCCTGGTGCGTTTGGTGCCAGGGCCTCTGGAAAAGGCCACCCGCCCAGAGATGGGCGTCAGGATTGCCTGCATGGGGTTAGGGGCAGGGCGGCGAGGATACGGAGCAGCATGGCGAGGGGGATCGCGAGTGGGCGCATGATGAGGAGGATGGGGGGCACGACGAGGAGCAACGCGATGAGGGTGAGGGGCGGCATGAGGAGGATGATAATGAAGATGAGTCGGATGAGCATGATGAGGAGGGTGGCGACGATCAGGGTGGGGCGGGCGCCGATGGTGATAACGGTCATGATGATGACGATGGCCATGATAATGGAGGCGGCGATTGTGATCCCGACGATAATGATGGTGATGGCGATGCTGATGACGATTTCTTCGATGATGGTGTTGATGACGACGATGACGATGATGTGGTGACGACCGCGGTGTTTAAAAATGCCATCGATAATATTGACGATGATGATGATGGTCGTGGTGACGATGGTGATGACGATGATGGTGGTGATGGTGATGATGATGGTCACGATGATGATGATGATGATGATGATGATGATGATGATGATGGTCACGATGATGATGATGATGATGATGATGATGGTGGTCACGATGGTGATGATGACGGCGCTGATGATGAGGATGATGACGATGATGATGACTTTGATGATGGGGCCCTCGCGCACCCATTCGCCCCTCGTCATCATCCCGCAACTCCACCTCATCTTCCTATCCTGCTGCTCCCTCTTATCACCTTACCCTGCTGCTCCCCGCCTGCTTCGCCCCCCTCCCCCCTCGTCCCCCTTCGTCGCTATCCTGCTTCCCCTCGCCATCTCCGCGCCCGTCGCTCTCATTATATCTCCCTCCTCCCCTTTTTCTCCAGCACCGCCCCCCGCCTGCCTCCTCGTCGCCCCCCCCCCCCCCCCCGCCCCCACCCGCCACCTACCCTCGCCATATGATTGCTGTTCCCCCGCTTCTCCTGCCATCCCCCATCGAGCTCTCAACGCCCTCCGCCTCGCTTCTCTTCCTCTCCGCCTGCGCCCCGCCCCGCGCTCCACCCTCCCTTCTGCCCTCCCTTCTCCTCCTACATCCCCGTGGGCTCCTGCGCCCCCTCCCCCCTTGCTCTCCTCGCCCTCTGCTCCTTCCCCGCGCCGCCCCGCCGCCCGCCGCCCGCCCCCCCTCCGCGCCCGATCAAGAAGTACGAGGCGCCAGCGCGCGAGCTCGCGCGCGCGCGAGCTCGCGGGGGCGGCTGGGGAGGGGAGGGAACGCGGGGGGAAGGGGGAAGAGGGGGGCGGGGAGGAGGGGGGAAGAGGGGGGAGGGGGAAGGCGACGAGGCGGGGGGGGAGGGGAAACAGAGGAGAAAGGGGAGGAGGCGGGGGAGGAGGGAGGAGGGAGAAGGAGGGGGAGGGGAGCGGGGGGAGGGACACGCGCACGCACGCGCGCGCACGAGCCCCACAGCGCAAGGCAAGAGCCGCAGCCATAATGTATATAACCGAGCGTATGGTTAAACCTGTTCCATGCAATCGCTTAAACGTTTTTTTTATTAGAAACTGTTATGGTTGTTGTTTTATTTTTAAGCGTTAAATGGTTCGAGAACGGGTGTGTTCGTGCCGAGTGGGTTTCTGTTGTCTTGCTCTGGCGTGGCTCGGGGCGTTCTGCGGTGGGCGCCCGACCGCGGTGGCCTTGGCGGTGTTTGGAACGCTGTCTGAGCGTAGTGTGCGCGTGTGTCGGAGGGTGACGCGTCGGGGGCGCGAGGGTAAATCGCGCCCCCGAGCGCGGACGTCGGGGGTGGGGGGGGTGGGGGGCGGGGCGTCGGGGCGCAAATCCTCTCCGTTTCTTGACGAAACGGTGGTGCGAGATTAGACCGCGCGCGGGCGCGTGCCCGATTGCGCGCTCGACCCCATGGGCGTGGGCGGGCGCGGATCGGACTCGGACACAAGGGAGAGATTTCGTCGCCTGAGCCCACAGACGTCGGGGAACGCGGGGAACGCGCACAGGCGAGACGGGGCCAGATTCCAGGACCTCCTGCATGGGCCGCGGTGGTGATACATCGTACATCGGGAGTGGGGAGGGGTGCGCGTGCCCCCCTCTTACGCGCCCGCTTCCGCGGCCTCTGAGGATTTGAGATCTAATTGCAGGGCGGTTCGGATCGGGCGGCTCGACCGCCTCCGCAGGGCTTCTGGCGGGCCGTGGCCCCCAGTCTCCACCGAAGAGTTTCCGATAAGGTTTCGCGCGCACACTCGTGGACTTCGCAAGACTATGGGTCGGGCGTTGGGGTCGTGATGCGGCACCCAACTCCCCTGGCCTCAGGTGATGCGAAGCTCCGAGGGCCCTGGGGCCGGGCTTCGCGCCCAACGCCGTTGATTTTCCTGGCTTTCAAGCAGACATCCAATGGCGATGTCGGATCAGGTTTCGCGGCTATTCGCGTCGGCGTCGGGCGGGGCTAGACGCGGCGTCGCGAGGTTCAAAGTTCTAGATCGCGCGTCACGCGCAGCCCCTCGCTGACATCGCGGGACGTCGGCTCAATCCTTCTGGGGGCGTGGAATCAACACGCCGTCGGCCCACGCGGCATCGGGTATCTTCGGGTCGGTGCCCCCTGCGCCAGATTTCGGGCCGCGGTCGGGTGGGTTGGCGCGGCGCTTGCGTGCCTCATCGGCAGCGGCTCTGTAGCGCAAATATCGAGCGTCTCAATCGCGCGCCGCGCACCATCGCCCAGTCCATCCATCGCGCTCGCGTGCCCGCCCCAGGTGCAGCGCGCGCCCCATCGCCCCCCCGACGCGGCCGCCCCCTTCGCCAAACGCTTCGCAGAGCCGCTCCCCCCATGACCGATGCGCCCAAGGGCGTTTATTCGGGCCCGTTTCGCGTCGTCGTCGGGCGCACGCGCGGTCGGTCGGGCGCCCGCTCGGGTTGCCCGCTGCACTTCGGTGCGTTCGGGGCTCGAGGAGGCGGGCACAGAGCTCGCGCTCGCTAACGCAGGGGCGGCGTCGGCCCGCGCGCATGGGCGACGCAGCTGGGCGACGGATGGGCTGCGCGCGCGAATGTCAGCACCGCGCTCAGGCGGGAAGGGGGCGTTGCGGGCTCCCGTGCGCGAGGGGGCATGCCGCGTCGGCGTCGGCCGAGGCGAATATTCGGGCGCGCGCGTTGTTTGCGCAGGCAGCCTGCATCCCGCATGCCCAGGCATTGCTCACGCGTCGCAGCGACGCTTGTGTCTGGACGGGGCCACGCGCCCGATTTGACGACGCGCGGCGGTGGCGCGCGCTGGAGTTGGCCACCCGAGCTGGCCGCGCGTATTGGAGTTGACTACCCGAGTTGGCTACGTGAGTTGATGTTGACGAAACGAGTTGATTACGCGAGTTGTGCGTTGAATCCGACGGTTGAACCATGTGTGTTGAAGTTGGCTAAACGAGTTGGCTACGTGAGTTGAAGTTGACGAAACGAGTTGACGAACCGAGTTGGCTACGCTGGTGGAGTTGACTAAACGAGTCGACGAAACGAGTTGACTACGCGAGTGGAGTTGACTAAACGAGTTGACGAGGTGAGCGAAGTTGACTACGTGGCCCGCTCGCCGCCGCGGAGTCGACCCCCTGGAGTTGACTTGCCGCCGCGGCGTTGAACGAGTGAGTTGATTCGCCGTCGCGGAGTTGATTCTCAGAGTCGGTACGCGCCCGAGAAGTCGGCCGCAACCATTGGATTGCCCGCGCGCGGTTGGTTCTTCAGCGTTGATTTACCGCCCAGCTGATTACGGCCGCAAGCGAAGCGGGCGCGCGGACACCGCTGCGACGCCGAGCCAGCCGCGCGCGGCCGATCGCCCAGCAGGTGCTGTGGCAGCCAGGGCCATGCAAAGCGGCGCTGGTTGCGTTTCCAGGTGGCGGATTGTCAGCAACCGAAGGGTTGCGGTTGCGGTGATGGGTGCTCGGGACACGCATTCGCGCAGAGGCAGGGAAAGCGCTGGGCGACGACGATGCGGGCACCAACGGGACTTGCCGCCATTGGCCGCGAGCGCGGCGCGCGCAACCGCCGCGCGACAGGCGTCGCTGCACATCTGGCAAGGCGCGCGCGTGCTTGGATCGGTTAACCGCGGCTCAATAATTCCCATTCTTCCCCAGCCCCCCCCCCCCTCCCCGTCCTCGACACGCGCGCGCGCGAACCCTCTCCGTCGGCCCGGCCGCTTGCATCGCGGGTCGCGGGCCGCCTGGCGCGCAGGGCGCGCGGCGCGCGCGAGCGCGGCGCGCGAGGCTAGCGCGAGACGGGCTGGGCGCGCGCAGGCGGCGACGCGTCCGCGGATCGGCTGCCCGCTGCCAGCTGTCGGCGTCTGTTGGGGGCTCCTGCGCGGCAGGCACTGCGCGCAAATCGCGACTAGACTCGCGCGCGGGATCTGCCCGAACGGGCGCGGCTCGGGCGCGGCGCATGCCGCGGGGCGTCGGCGGCCCATGCGCGAGTGCGCGACCGTGCAGCCCGCGTTGTTGGCCACCCGCCGATTAGGGTACTAAAGGGCGGTGCGACATGTGCTGCCGCGATTGGGCTTCGGCCAGCGTCGCGCGAAGAATTCGCGTCGGCGCGCCTCAACCAATGCGGCGCGTGTGCTTGCAGACCTTAATGCAGCAATGCCGCGGGGCCTTCCCGCGCGAAGAGCTGCGGCACTGACGCGCGAGTGTCCAGAGATCGCCTTAGCCCTGACGCGCCAGGGCCCCAATGCCCCGCGTTCCCATCGGCCTTGCGAACTGCAAGCCAGCAGACTCCAGTGCCACAGGCTCTCAGGCTCTCGCGCTCCAGGGCCCGAACGCATTACCGCATTCATACGTAAGCAACTTCGGCCCATCGGTCATCATTGCCACGGGGCCCGATGGCATTTGCCCGAATATATTAACACCCGAACTGCTTAATGCCGTCATTCACGAGTGCGCAAATGCCAGACTACCGCTGTTATATTACTGATCACATGGCAACCTATCGCCCAACGCCAGAACAGCCCCGATACCTACATGGCGTGACACCCTATGACATTAAAGCGATAATGCCTTCCCACATGGGAAGCAATGTCACGCAGTCGCGCAAAGGCGATGAGGCCCGAATGTCCGCGGGCATGAAAACGCTGTGACCTCGGTCGCCAGCGTAAAGCTACCAGTGGGGTTATGGGACCGCCATGCCCGAACGCAATCGGGCACTTGGAGCATCAGACCCTGATGCGCTGGAACAAAATGCACGAATACCGCTCGTACGTTGATGCCAGCATACCCCAAGGCCTTATGCCCTGACGCACGTCGACTTTAATACCTCTGGAGCGCAATAACCAAACGTACGCATGCCCTACTCATCAAAGACCCTGGCTCGCAAGTCGTCAGTACTTATATATGCGGCATGAGACATTTCGGCCCCGACGCAGCAATGGTCTAGTTCACTTGTGCACTGATGTCATCATGCGACAGTGCCATCGTATCAGGCAGTCATTGTGCATGAATGCCTAGATGCAGTGGCGCCCAGAACTATGATGCCCGCATTCCCCGAGGCCATGGTGCCCTCTGACACTGAGACTCTGCGGTGCCAATGGCCCATGGCCCCAAGGCCGCGCTGCCCGAATGTCACGGGGCCAGGCGACCAGCGACCCGAGGGCCCTGAACTCAGATGCACTCAGACATTGACGCGCTAAGACGTTGGCGCTTTGGGAGCCGAAGGCCCGATGGCTCGAATACCTTCACGCACCGTTACCGCGGTGCACTGCCACATCGAACCCGCGACGTGCAAATGCCATATATCACTTTTACGCGGACGCCATAATGCCTTAGGGCAGGAATGCCTTGGAGCCCTTAGACGCTGAGACTCTGGAGCCACCAGGCGCGAATACTTTGAGGACTTCGAATGGTAGTGCAGTTCGGCCCGAAGACAATCATGCGCCATTACAATGATTCCTAAATACCTTGACATCCTAGAGACCTCAGGCCGCAGTGCAATGCCTCACTGAGATTGTCGCACTCCAACCGACTTAACTTCCTGGGCCTGGAGTTTCTGGACTTCCATGCGCCAAGTTCCAACATCGAGAGACTCTCGCACCTTCCCGCGCTATGTCCCTACAACCCATAGACCCCCCGACACCAGGCCCCCTCATTCGGGAGACAATCGGACCTTCGCGCGCCAAGGCCATGGTGCCCCAACCCCCAATTGTCTGTGGCTCGCAGTTAGACTTTAACCCGAATGCACCAACTAACGCAGAGCTGGCCGCTTGACCATGACACACGCGGAGAAGCGAACGCCATTAGAATCCAATTCCTTGAGGCTTGAAGCTCTTTGGATTGTCGCATCAGAAGTCTCGAAGAGGGCTTGATACCTCGGCCCCGTCGTCCCCTTGCAACGCTGGTGTACTATTGCATGTGCACACTCACGTATCATATGCACATGTGTCGGCGCACAACTACAAGCGACGCAATTCATTGGGTAGGATAATGTTAAGGAAATGCGTTGTAGTAGTCAAAACAGGGCGGGCTCGTGGAGTCCACTAGACTAACGTGTGAGCAGGGCGGTCTAGAGTATGTCTTCATTGAGGTAAAAGCCCACGGTGGACTGACGACATGGTTCGGCACGCCCCTGAGGCAACGCAACGCCTCTGGTGTCAAGACGTACCGACTCATTTGTCATGGGCGCCAGCGTCGCGCGTGCGTTCGGGTTCGGTTTGCGTGCTTTTGGTTCTACTAGACTGACTTAGGCGCGGCGCCAGCTTGTATTATTGCGTTTAAACGGTTCCCTTAAAACATAGTTTGCTTCTTCGCTTCGCATAAGCATTCTGTTTTAATCATATTAGTTGTTGTGCTCGCGTGCTCTACGGTTACATTGGGCCCGAAGTGCAAAGCACGCGCGCTCGGCCATAGTTTCAGGGGACTTCTTATTTGCGAGCGGCTTTTGTCTTGAACACATCGGGAGGGGATCGGGGCGGGGCATGGGTAGGGGGGGGGCGCCGCGGAGGAGGAGGAGAAGGACCATGACGAGAGGGGGTTGGTGTGTCACGGGGCGGTCAAGAAACAGCTACGTCCATGCCCTTTTTTGTAGGTTTCGTTCGAGGCGAGTTCGTTTTGCGTTTCGACAACTTCCCCTGGGACCGAAACCGTTCTCCGGCCCCGGACAGGATTTCTCCGCCCCGAGAATGTTTTCCTTGGTTGCTCAGGCCCCTGGTGGTAGCGCATGACTATCGCATTGCCCCATGCAAACCCTCATGCTGCCATCCTCCTCCTTGCAGCCCCACTCCACGTGGCGCTGACTTGCGCTCGATGCCCCGATTCCGCCGCTGGCCTTCCATCCGACATTGCATGTTCCACACTTGCGTCTCACTAGGCCCGTCAGCGCAGCCAGGTCGTTTGGATTGCCCCCTCTCGGTAATGCAGGATTGGCAAGCAGCAGTTGCTCCAGAGCTCGCGCGCGTGGCCGTGGAAGGCGACTTGTCAGGCATCCCAGGGGGCACCAGCGCAGCGCGAGACTTGGCCATCGCGCCGACTCCCCAGCACCCCCTGCACCATATCTTTTTTCCTTGTAGGTGTTTTGGCTCGAACCTGATTCGAGGTTGGCCCAATGCATTTCGCCCGTGCCAGGCCAGGGATCCTGATATATTTTAGTTTCTAAATCGCTGCGATGCTGCGCGTGAAGACCGAGGACGCGTTTGACACGGAGGCCCCGACCGTTATGCCGTACGACCCCGACGTGGAGCTGCTCAACAGCGAAGACGCCCTCGACCTACCCACCATGGACGGCCAGACGGAGAACAATCGCGAGGAGGGGGAGCAGAGGGATGAGCTGATGCCCAAATCGGAGGACGGCATCGGGGCAGCAGGCGACGCCGACGTCAAGCCGCAGGGGGTCACGAGAGGCTCTGCCAAGGGGAACCCCGACGAGGCATCGGCACGCGGTGCTCAGATCGACGATGAGACGCAGGTGATCGCGCGTGGCCTCAACGACCGCCTGATGCGCATGTTGCCCATCGCAGGCGTGGAGCCCCCGACGATGACCGAGAAGGCAAACCCAGTCGGCGAGGAGGCTGACGAGATGGCGTCCGACCCCGCGGCGGAGGGCATCGAGGAGCGGGAGGTCAGCACCCGCGGCTCTGCTGTGTCCGACTTGTCGCTCCATGGGGCGTTGCCGTCGGGCCCCACGATGGTCGCAGCCGGCCGCATTCGGAAGACGATCAATGGGTACGTGGAGGATCTGCGCCACAATGGTTGGTATGACAGTTTCAAGCTCGGCACGGTGAGCTCCGTGGTGAGGCGGCTCGAGAATCACCAGGACAAGATCATCGGCAAGGCTTCGTACGAAGTTCAATTGGCGTACAAACAGCTCTTGGAAAGGATCAGGGCAGTCGTCGGCCTTTTTACAAATCTATCAAAACCTGGCTGGAAGCCCAGGACGAGTCCCCCGTGGCCGACACCCTTGAACACTTTTCAGTTTTGCTTGGGTACTTGGCGACGGTTGACGTGCCGCTGTCCGAGACGCTCACATCGGTGTTTCAGTACGCGATCTTCCAGGCTGACTTTAAGAGGAGTGGCGCCGTATCTGGCCCCATCAAGCGCTTCGACATGGACGTCATCGGGTTAGCCAAGGCTCGCGCCACCGATGAGCCCGATCGCATGGAGGTCGTCGAGGTGCCTACCGAAGGTGGAGATGAGCGCGCGGCAGAGGAGAGCGATGCGCCTAAGGGGAGGAAGCCCATGAAGGCAGCCAAGAAGCCCGTCCTCATCAGCACCCAGGTGATACAGGGAGGCTCCGCCACCGACCACTTCGAGCGCGTCGTTGCCGAGGCGCTCAAGGGCTACATGGCGGGCCGCAATGCGAACGTCCTCGATTCGGTCCAGCCCAGGGAAGATCTGATGAATGAGGTCCACAACTGCATCATCGCGTGGGATGCCAGGTGCAGCGAGGCGGACGAGGGAGCCGACGGCGAAACCGACTTTACGAAGGTGTTCCACGCAATCGACGTCATCGTGAAGTGCCTCTGCACTGTGGAGCAGTGCCGACCCGCGTCGAAGGACGTCCGCGCTGCAAGGAGGACGGTGCTGGACAGCATCAGGGTCGGCCCCAGCACCCCGATGACGGAGCTGGCAAGGGTCATGAAGTCTTTCGGGCCCCCCCAGGGCGCGATGGAAGCTTCCAGAGTTCACGTCGAGAAAAAATCGAGGACGACAACGCTACGAAGTTCTTTCACCAGGCGGTCGCCAAGTTCGAGGACACCTTCGACCAGGCGTTCAAAGACATCCACGCGTGGAGGGACCTCTTGGCGCGCGAGTGCAACGAGCATGGCAGCTTGGACCATCTCACGAAGCAGTACGCTGGCATGACGACTTTGTTGAATGGTATTTCCCACTCCCTGGCGAAGTGGTCAACGTCTGCATTGCAGGAAAACTTAGCGGAGTTCGGGTCGTCCATGACCAACTGCAAGGTCCTCATCGACATTGTTCTATACATGCACGTCCATGTATTCTACGATAGCTTCGCAATCAACTTCGGCACGTGCGCCACCGACATTGCGACTTTGCTCAGGGCGAGCGAGAAGTTGGCTATCTGTGATTCTAACGGCAGCGTTGACCAGGAGGCGTCGGCTCTTTCGGCTGACGGCATGGACGATTTCAAAATTCACCTGCAGGAGTTTAAGCAGAATGCGAACATCTCCGCTGATAAGCTGGTCGAGCTCAACAGCCGCTGGGTCGCTGTCCTGAGGCAGCTCTTCGAGCGCGCTGGGAAGGCCGTCAGTGATTATTTCGAGGAGTCTGAGATGACGGCTGTCACGTTCGAGGGCTCGAAGACTTCGACGGTCTTCAACATCAGCGACATGACGACGTACATCTCCTACTGCATCGGCGTGGCTTCCGATAGGTTCAAGGGCAGCGAGGTCACGACCGACTCTGCGAAGTTCATCGAGTTTGCTGGCCTCGCAAAGCACCTGTCGGACATTGAGCGTTTCCCGTGGGATGTCAAGAGCGTGGCGACGGTCTCGGAGATCCCGAAGCAGACGATTACCGCGTTCAAGACCTTCGCGGACTGTATAGGCAGGACGGCTGTAATCTTAGGTTCCCCACTGCGATGGCGTAGGCAACCGGGGGAGATGTTAGGGCGCGGGGCGCGGGGGGGCGGGCAGCAGCGGCAACGCAATCGCAAGGAGGGGGGAGGGGGCAGCAACGCAAGGCGAATGGCAGGAGGGCAGGGGGGATAGCTAGCAACATCAACCGACATCAGCGCAACGAGGATGACGATGATGATGATGATGATGATGATGATGATGACGAGGGTTAGGTGCAGGAGGGACGGCGGTGGGGCGTGGGAGGAGCAACGATTCGGAAGGGAAAGGTCGCGAGGTGAGTCCTGGAAGACATGATGAGGGAGGAGGCCGAGAGGAATAGAAGAGGTAGGCGATGCTAAGACGAATGAGCGGAGGGGGAGTGGGCGAGGGAAGGCTGAGGTTCGTCGGATGGGGGAGGGAGGAGGTAGAGGTTGTTCGGCCCCCCGCGCCCCGCCCTCCACAGGCAAGCAGATATACGACGACTGCATGGCAGGATTTGTCTCGAAGCACCTGAATGATTTGGGGCAGAAGCTGGAGTTCACGATCGGCGAGGTCCACGACTCTGTGGTTCAGCAGGCGAATGGCCACGAGCTGTTCAAAATCCTCGTGCGCGGCGTGGCGGACGTGAAGGGCCTCATCCCAGAGTGCATGACGAAGAAGCTGGACAAGGGAGTGACAACGATGCTTTTCACTTCAACGAAGTACAACGCGGCCCTCACCGACCTGAAACTGTTTTTGGAGGCAAGCAGCACGGAGCACTTGAAGGTCGAGGGCATGGTCAAGGTGTCCAACCCTGAGGTGGTCGAGGTTCCAGTTCGTCACGCTACCGCCTACATGTCCATCATGAATGCGATGAGGGACCTCGTCGGGTGCGCTGCGGCCGCGAACAGCATGCTGTTCACAGAGGTTGGCTACGTTGAGGGCGTATCCCACGAGAGCGCTTGCTCTCCGGTAACAATCGTCTTAAAGCTTCTCGCAGATTGCCTCGTGAAGGTCGACGCCCTGCTCCATAACAAGGACGCCTACGCGATTGAGAAGGATGGGTGGACGACTGGCGTCAATCTGAATGCGGCGAGGCAATGGGTTCACTCGATGGGCACATTCAACAAGAACTGCCGTGGGAGGCTCCTCACCATCATGGGTGACTGCATGAAGGCATCTACGACGGCATGCAGCTCGGAGTACGTGGACTGGGCGGCCGCTTTCGACAAGACGGGGAAGCTCAACTTACCGCTGGCGACGAAGCTCTTCTTCAACAAGCTGGATAAGGTGGCGGCTGTCCACATCAAGCTGCGCCAGTACGTCGCCGACGTCAATGCGGCCGCTCACATCTTGGGCATCACGCCGAGGATCCAGGACCTTGAGATCACCGCGTCGACGATCTCTCTGGCCATGGCCTCGCTGGCCACCCGGGGCTCAAAGGGAGGCGTTGAGCACTGGTCGTGCGCGCCGCGTCGGGACCTCATGCAGACGGCATCGTCGATGCTGTTTGGATTGGGCCCCGATGCGTCGCGTCGCGCCTGTGCGACGCGCGCCTCTTTGATGCCGCATCCAGGCGAAGGCGTCCCAGCTGACGGCGGTCATTCGCGGGGTGTCGCTCCTCGGCAGCCTCGCGAACAAGCCGACGGGCCCGTCGGAGGCGCGCGCCTTCACTCTCAAGCACAAGGTGCCTAAGAACAAAGATATCCCTGAGGGTTTCTGGGACGAGCTCGCGGTGGCGGCGCCCCTCTCGGTCTCGGAGAGCGCGGGCGCGGAGGAGGCGCCGCGCGAGGGGATCGCCAAGAGCGCGTCGGGCAGCGGCCTCGGCATCCAGACGCCCGCGAAGAGGGGCGGCGCCGAGGGCTCGGCGGACGGCGGCAGCAGCGCTTCGAAGGCGCAGCTGACGGCGGCGAAGCGCGAGGCGAGCCCGCCGCCGAAGCAGGTCGGGCTCAAGCGCTGTAAGAAGAGTGAGTAGGCAGAGGAGGAGGAGGAGTACAGATAGGAGGATGAGCAACGCTTAGCTTTAACATCGAGTAGGATGAGCAGTGAGTAGGATGAGTAGGACGGGTAGGAGTAAGGACATGGAGTAGGATGAGTAAGAGGAGTTTGACCAGGAACAGGCTGGTTAGGAGGAGTACGGACACATGGGTATGAGTAGAATGACGTCGAGGAGTAGGGTGGTTATGATGATTGCGATGGGGGTGGGAGGGGGGGACTTGCTAGGATCAGTAGGGGAACATATGAATATGATGACCATGAGGGGTCGGCGAGCGAGTGGGGTGACTAGGGTGATCAAGAGTAGGCTTAGGAGTAAGGGGTAGGAGGAGTGGGGGAGGCGGAGTAAGGGGGAGGAGGATGAGGCCTGGCACTTTCTGGTTTCGAGTCGGCCGCGGCAACCGTGCAGGGCTCTGTGATTACGGCGTAATCAACAGGAGGAGCGAAGCGCCCGCGGCGAGAGTATAGTGAAAAATGAGAAAAGGGGCTGAGATGGGGGAGACAGAAGGGGAGGGGGTAAACGCTTTCACCCTTTCCTATGCCCCCCTCCTCGATTTGCCCCCCCCCCCCCCCCCACGCTTTCCCCCACTTCGTCTCCTCCCCCCGTTTACCTCCGCCCTTCATATCCCTCTCCTGTCTCCTTCTGTCCCGCTCTCCCCATCATTCCCTCCTTCTCCCCCTCTCCCTCTCTCCCTCTTTCCCGCTCTCCCCGCCATTCCCTCCTCACCCCCCGCTTCTCCCATCATTCCCTCTCTCCCGATATCCCTCCTTCCCGCGCCGAGATGATATATGATTCACAATGTTGGTCGATTGATGGTTCGATATAGTTTTAGATTGATGAGTCGGCGTGCGAATCGATGCATGTTTCGATCGATGATTCGATAGGTGACCCGATCAGTGATTTCATCGGTGTCAAGCCGATGTATGCTCCAACATTTACCAATGATATTGGATAGCAGATCAAAGTCATATGGGAAAAAACAAAGGAAGTTGAATGCATATGTTAACTCGAGCTGTTAACTCCACCAGTTGAGTGACCAAAGCGAGTTGAACCTACGAGTTGAAGTGATGAAAACGAGTGACCAAACAGAGTGCGAGGGCCGATCGGTGTTGATTTGGCCCCCCCCTACAGTTCTGAGGGAACTCACCGACTCAACAGAAGACCTCTTAGAAGGCGCGAGTGCTTCTGAGAAGTCCCGCCGCCTTCTGAGAAGGCCTTCTCCCTCTCCCACCTCCCCCCCTCGCTCGCCGCTGACGCTCACGCTGGCAGCAGGGGGAGGCAGAGGGGGCCGGCCTCCTCAGGAGGCGGCGGGGCTTCTCCGAGGCCCTCCCGCTTTCCAGGGTCCAGGGCCCGTTTCCCTCAGGGCCCGCTTCCCCCACGCCAAGAACCCAGACATGATCGCGTCGTTAAAAAATCAGGACGGGCGACATTTGGCTATTTTCGGCCCTGGGGGACCCTCGCCGGGTCTCGGGGCCGCCAAAAGACGACTCGGGACGAAAAACCAGTCCCGGTGAGAGGGTCGGGACTTACGGGGACGCCGTCAGGACGTCGCATGTCTGGGGAGACGGTCCGCTCCGGCGTGTCTGGTCCCCCATGCAAAGAAGCCACGGATGGCTTCTCAGAAGGCGTGGGGGGGGGGCTTCGGGAGGCGCCCGGGAAATCGGCTGCGTGAGCTGACCACCACCACCACCACAAGTTAAAGGGGGGAAGGAGGTGGAGGAGGAGGACGGCGAGGAGGAGAAGGAGGAGGAGGAGGTGGAGGAGGAGGACGACGAAGAGGAGGAGGATGAGGAGGATGTGGAGGAGGAGGACGAAGAGGAGGAGGAGGAGGCGGAGGAGGAGGAGGAGGGGGAGGAGGACACCCTCCCCCTCCTACTTCTGGTGGTGGTGTGGGAAAACAAACCCACCATGAGCTGATCCCTCCCCTTCGTCCGGCCCGAAACTAGCCCTGTTTGCCAAAGGGGTGTCGCAGGCCGACTGCGAGGTGGACTTCGGGAGGCGGGGCGTGTCCATATCTCGGGCGTGGCCGGAGGGGGCCCTTGCCCAAGGTGGCCCCCGGGGCTTTCCAGGGAGGCCCGGGTGGCCTCCAGAGCACCCCATCGCGAGGCCCAGGGCACACGGGGGGCTCCACCCTGGCTCCTGATCCGCCGTACTTTGGAGGATTTTCCGACCTAAAATTGTGTCGGAAATCGACGCCAAAGGAGCCTCAAGGGCGGAAATCGACGCTCAAAGGGGCCTCAAAAGTAGGGCGGAAATTTCCGCCCTACTCTCGAAATCGCCCAAAGTAGGGCGGATCAGGAGTCAGGGCGGAAGGCTGGGGACACCTTGGGCCAAGGACGCCTTGAGCGACCCCCGAACGTCGTTCCCCGTGCCGAGCTCCGCGGGCGACACGTACTCGGAGTGCCTGGAGCTGTTCGCGCCAATCGACCCGGCAGCCTGTTCTTACGAGGTCTCGGGCATGAAGGTCGAGGTGAAGCTCGCAAAGAAGGACGTCGGGCTGCACTGGAAGGACCTTGAGATACAGGAGGCGCCCGAGGAGCTGCCAGCCTGCCAGCCCGATCAGCCCGCCTACCCGACGTCCAACAGGGCGAGGCGCGACTGGAGCCAGATCGACCGCGACATCGACGCGGAGCTGAAGGCCGAGAAGCCGGAGGGCGACGAGGCTCTCAGAGGAGGGCGAAAGGAGGCGGCGGCGGAGAGGAGGCCGCTCGGTCGAGGCTCGAGGTCTGCGGGCGCTCGCGTCGGTTCTCGGCTGTCTCCCAGCCTCGGGATGCCTCCCGTCGGCTGCGCCCCCCCTGACTCCTGATCCGCCCTACTTTGGGCGATTTCGAGAGTAGGGCGGAAATTTCCGCCCTACTTTTGAGGCCCCTTTGAGCGTCGATTTCCGCCCTTGAGGCTCCTTTGGCGTCGATTTCCGACACAATTTTAGGTCGGAAAATCATCCAAAGTACGGCGGATCAGGAGCCAGGGCTGCCGGAGAGCCGAGTCATGAGCCGAACCTCGACGGCAGCGCTGGCCTGGCATCGCTCGGGCGTGTGCCTTTTTTCCCTGGCGAGGACCCTTGAGGACCATCCTGGACCATCGAGGAACAAAAACACGCGCGAAACCGAGAAATGCACGGGAGATGGACGTCCGAGCGACAGCAAGATGGCGGCGACGGCGACGATCCGAGGAGGGCGAGTCGAGGCAGCGGTAGTTGGCCTTCAGAGGGGGCCCCTCGTCGCCACGGCTGGGCGCAGCTCGGCAGAGTGGCGCGCCTGGGCCCCTCTCGGAGGGGTCCAGGCACCGGCTCGGAGCCGCCGCCGTCGCCGCTCGCCCTGCCCCGAGGCTCTGAACAGGCTGTTCAAGGAGATCTGCGATCGGGCCGACCCTCCTCCTCCTCCTCCTCCTCCTCCTCCTCCTCCTCCTCTCCTCCCTCCTCCTCCTCCTCGCCGTCCTCCTCGCCGTCCTCCTCCTCTTCCTCCTCCTCCGTCCTCCTCCGTCCTCCTCCTCCCTCCTCCTCCTCCTCCTCCTCCTCCTCCTCCTCCTCCTCCTCCTCCTCCTCGTAAGGAGATCTACGATCGGGCCGACCCCGAGACGCGCCGCGCCATGAACAAGTCCTACCAGACCTCGGGCGGCACGGTGCTCTCCACGAACTGGGGCGAGGCGGGCAGCGCAGGGGCACGGGGCCGCCTTCGCGGGCACTCGCGCGCAAGCGGCCCGCCGCAGGGTCGCGCGGGCCGGCGCCCTCGTTTCCCACGCGGCGCGCCGCGCTGGCGGCCCGCGTGCGGTCGGTTCGGGGAGGGTGCCCTGGTGTTTTCCGTGCTCGTTGGATGTTATTGTGCCTCCTGGGAAGGCGCACCCTTGGATGCTTCTGTCTCTTTTGGCCGACGGAGGGTCTCGTGTCCTTGAGGGGTGTTCCTCTGACCCAGGTCCGCCTAGAGGCCACCGTTTACAGGGAGGCTGGAAACATAAGAGGCGTCCAGGCTCGGTTGTGTTAGTTTTTCCGGGCCTCCCGTTCTATTTATTTTTCGGGCGGCTAGGGAAACCTTGAAAAAGGGTATTCTAGCCCTTCTGTGTTTCCAGCCGCTTATGTTTTTGCCGGTCATGATTCCAGCCTCTTCTGTTTCCAGCCTCCCTGTAGGGTCGCTGTGCCATCTCGCGCAAGGCCCGCCTCTGTCCTCCTCGTGGCCCAGGTCGCGCGCGCCGACTACGAGGGCAAGGACAGGCCGACGCCCCCCGAGGGCCAGGAGTGGGGGCGGTAGGTGCCGCCCCTGCCCCTCCCTCCCGCGGTAGGCGCCGCGGGCTGCGCGGGCTGCGCAGGGTCCGCAGTGATGGGCTTGTTTTCCACCACCACCATTAGTTGGAGGGGGGGGGAAGGAGGAGGAGGAGGAGGAGGAGGAGGAGGAGGAGGAGGAGGAGGAGGAGGAGGACGAGGACGAGGACGAGGAGGAGGAGGAGGAGGAGGAGGAGGAGGAGGAGGAGAAGGACCCCCTCCCCCTCCAACTTCTGGTGGTGGAAAACGGGCCCATCACGCAGAGCTGGCGCGCCGCCGGCGCGGCGCCGCAGGTCGCGGGGGAGAAGGCTGCACCTCGGCCACGCGCAGAGGGCGAGGGGGGGGGGGACGGGGGGGAGGGGGGAGGAGGAGGAGGAGGAGGAGGAGGAGGAGGAGGAGGAGGAGGAGGGGAGATGAGGAGGAGGAGGAGGAGGAGGAAGAAGAAGAGGAGGAGGAGGAGGAGGAGGAGGAGGAGGAGGAGGAGGAGGAGGGGAGGAGGAGAAGAGGAGGGGGAGGAGGAGGAGGAGGGCTTCTTGGCAGCACCCCCTGCCTTCCTGGAAGGCGCGGGCCTCCTCTGCAGATGTGAGGCCGGCGCCTTCCAAGCAGCGGCCTCCCTCCAAGAGGCCCTCCCCCCGTGCCCCTGCCCCCCCTGTGCGCGCCGCCAACAGCATCGGCATGAACTTTCGACGGTCCACGCGGCTCTCTTGGGTCTGCGCTGAACCTCCCCGACGGCGCCTGGGGCGAGGAGGGGGCCCGGCGCAGGTCCAAGTAGTCCGCGCGGACCACCGAGAGTTCACGTGCATGCAGCTTCTTCTTCTTCTCCCCCTCCTCCTCCTCTTCCTCCTCCTCCTCCTCCTCCTCCTCCTCCTCCTCCTCCTCCTCCTCCTCCTCTTGCCTGCCTGCCCCCTCCTCCTCCTCTTGCCTGACCCCCACCCCCGAGAGTCACCACCCACCAAATCAGTCCAACCCAACCTGAAGGCTTCAATCTGCCCTCCATTTCCAGTGGGGGGGGGTCGGGGCACATTGAACAAGCACATATGGATGGAACCCGTACCCCCCCCCCCAACCCGAAATTCGGGTCTTCGGGTTGGGTGGGGGTGGTCTGGTAGGTAGTCAGAGCAGTTGCAGCCAGACGGCCGGCTCCTCTCTGCGTGCGCCGCGCGAAAGAAAGCGCCTCGCCCGCGGCGGGCGACAAGGGGCGCGCCTCGATCTCGGTGCTGCCGAGCGTCGTCTCGGCTCCGGGCGGTCTGGGCTCCAGGCCTGCCCCCGGGGCCTACCCCCAGAGACCTGCCCGAGGGCCTACGTCTAGGCCTACCCTGGGGCCTGCCTACCCCAAGGCCTACCCCGAGGCCTACCCCAAGGCCTGCCCCAGAGCACCATCTCGAAGGTGGGGGTTCATGCAGGGCTGCGCGACCTGCCTCTCCGCGACCGGACGGGCAAGCCAAGGGAGGAAAAAACACCCGGACCGGACGCTTGGCGTTCACGAAACGGGCTTGGGCGTTACGGCCGTTACGGCCTTGGGCGTTTACTAGAAACAGCCCTGCCCTGTTCGATTCCTTCAGTGGGGGCGTCTTTAGTGAACGGCTTCGCGTGTCGGGGCGGCTATTATGGGGTTGGATTTTTTGCCCTCCCGAGGCCTACCCCAAGGCCTACCCCAGGGCACCATCTCCAGGTGGGCCTTCATGTAGGCCTGCCCAGACACGCGACGTCGTGATTTTTCCAGGACGGCGTCCCCGGAAGTCCGGACCCTTTCTCCGGGGCCGCTTTTTCGTCCCGGGCCGTTTTCCGACGGTCCCGAGGCCCGGCGAGGGCCCCCGGGGGCCGAAACTATCGAAAAACCTCCCACCCGGATTTTTGTCACGACGCCCTCCTGCTGTCAGGGTGCGCGGCTCCCTGACTCCGGATCCGCCCTACTTTGGGGAAATTCGTAAGTAGGGCTTGGAATTTCCGCCTTACTTTTCAAGCCCCGCTGATGCCAATTTCCGCCCTACTTTTCTGCTGCTGTTTCCGCCCTACTTCTGTGGATCTCCGCCCTACTTCATGCTGGGTGCAGGAAGTTCCGCCCTACTTTTTCGGCCTCTTATAGGTGGATTTCCGACGCAATTTTAAGCTGGAGAAAAAGCCAAAGTAGGGCGGATCTGGAGTCAGGGTCCAGACCTCTGGGGGTCGACGTAGTGCAGAAAGCACGACGTCGGGGGTCTGGGCCTCGCCCCAGGCCGGTCGCCTCACGCGTAGCCATCTCCCCGGAGGGGCGGAGCGCCGACGGGGGCACAGCAGGGTGCGCGTCCCGCGTCCGTGCACCGCGCGCGCAGGTGCCTCGGGCGTCTGGGCGAGGCGCCCTTGAGACGCGGATGGGCGCGGTCAAGGGTGGGAGGGGGGAGGAGGCAGGAAGTAAAGGGGGAGGAGGCAGGCAGCAAGAGGAGGCAGGAAGCAAGGAGTCAGGGCTGCCTCTCCGCGGCCGGGCGGGCAGGGGCAGAGCCGCGCCGCGCCGCGCGCAGGGCGCGCCGGGGGCGGGGCCCCTCGCCTTGCGCGCGGGGGGGGGCGGGCGGGCAAGGTCGAGCCGGCGGCGGGGCCGCCAGCGGGAGCCCGGCGGGCGGGGTGCAGAGGCGAGCAGCGTCGACGGCGAGGAGGACGAAGACCAAGACCAAGACCAAGACCAAGACCACGACCACGACCAAGACCACGACGAAGACCAAGACCAAGACCAAGACCACGACCACGACCACGACCACGACCACGACCACGGCCACGACCACGACCACGACCACGGCCACGACCACGACGGCTCGGCGCAGAAGAAGCCCAGACCCGAATCACACGGCGAGGACGTGGCCTCGCCGAGGTCCCCGTCTCTGCATCACGATGCAGGGATGACAGATCTGGGCGGTTAGGTTCGATGCATCTGCAGCAAAAGGACCCCCTGTCCCTAATGTACCTGGCCTTCCTAACTTAGATCCCCTCCCAAAATATTCGGGGCCATTTTTGGGTCAATCAACATCTGAAACGTCATCCTTGTTGGATCCAGGGGGTCCTGGGATCGACCGTGGATCACACGTGGGCAGGGCCACGCGCACGAGGTGCGTTGCCAGGCTACCTCTTGTGGGCGCCACCACGCTGCCAAGCACACAAGTAGTATGATGTGACGCTTGCAATTTACATGCGCGTAACAATGCCGATGGACACTTCTATATACAAGCATTTACACATATGCATACATTCGCATACACATATACCTACACGTTTAAACATACACATACGCATATATGTGTATCTACACGCGCAGTATTCATAGATAAACAAGACTGCATTGGCGCTTGGCGCCATGCGCCTTGGTCCTTGAGGCTTTGCTTATGCTGGTCGTTCGCGCCATCCCTAGTGGCCTTGGAATGGAATTGGCCCCTTCCCTGCGGTGATTTTCGGAAGTCTTCGAAAGTTCGGGCGGTCCGTGGCTCTTCCCGGGCCTCCGGGGGCTCCCGAAAGGCGCCAGGTGGAGGGCGAAGGATAGGAGGGAGGGAATCTCGGGGAGCGAGGCGAGGGAAGCGGATGTGGGGGAGAACGAGTGGTGGAGCGGCAGAGAGGAGGAGGAGGAGGAAGGGGAGGAGGAGGAGGAGGAGGAGGAGGAGGAGGAGGAGGAGGAGGAGGAGGACCTAGAGGAGGAGCAGGAGGAGGGAAAGAGATGGCTCCGTCGAGGGGCGGCGAAGAACTTTTGTTGCGCCGCACCGAGGAGCGCTGTCCAGAAGCCAACGGCTTCGGTTTCACGTGTGCGTACACGCTTGCAGATATGGTGTACGTACACGCTTGCAGACATGTTCGGCAGTGGATGATGACGAAAGACCTTCGTAGGCCCGCAGATTGCCCGCTCGTGGCTCAGGTGCCCCGGTGCGCAACGCGAAGGAATGGCAAGCCACGCGGATGAATGCCCAGCAAGTCGACGCAATGTCAAGCAATGCCGCAAAAGAAAAAACAATGCCAAGCCAAGGATGTCGTGCTACAGCGGGTCGCAAGGGGGCACGCGGAAGTAAGTATTTTTTGGGGAATGCACAGAATCTTGGGTTCGCAACAGATATTCGTGAAATGTGGTTGCGAACTTGGGATCGGCTCAGTTTGGTGGAAAACGCCGCGTGGGCCTTGTTTGAGCCCTGGTGGCCCTCTAGGTACCTTACGGAAGCTACGTGGGCCCTCCTGGTAGCCTTCCATGGCCTTTGCGAAAGACTCCCATGACCTTCTTGGAGCGTATTGGGCTTGTCCTTGGGGCTTTGTGAGGGCCTGTTGGGTTCTTTGTGGCTCATTTGGGGCTTCCCTGGGCAGTCTCGGGGCCATCTAGGCCGTCTAGAGGCTCTTTTGGGGGTCTCTTGGGTTGCGTTGGGGCGACACCGGAGGGTTTTTTGGTTGTTTTGGGCGCTGCTAAGACCCGAACAACGAACATGCTGAACATGTACGTTTTGTCGAAAAGGAATGTTTAGCGATTTTTGCGTTCCGGGGGTCCTGTTCAAGGCCTCCTGGGTCGTCTTGGGGGCCTCCGGAGGCCATCTGGGTCCTTCTTGAAGCGCTCTTGTGCTGTCTTGGGTCTTTCTTCGGCCTCTTGGATCACCGCTCTGATCGCCTGGCGGGGCCCCCCCCTCCCCCGGCTCGCAAACATGTAGGAAGAGGAACGTGTTTGTGTGTATATGTATGTATGTATATATATATATACATATATATATATATATATATATATATATATATATATTCTCGTACGCACCTCTCCGAGGGAGTAGAGCTCAGAGCCGATTGATTGAAGGCGGCGTTAGCGATTTTTCTGGCCGTTTCGCTAGGGACATCCTCGAAATTCTGAAAATCGGTGGCACCCCTCACGCAGATCGTGACGTCAGGGTCCAAAAACACATGGGAATGTCAACAGTCTAACATACAACCTTCAAAAACACATGGTAATTTCAATGATTCTGACCCCGATTCTCAGAGAATGGCGATTTCGCCTGAGACATCCTCCCAACATCGAGCCCCGACGTACCTTCTGGTACCCCAGACCCCGCCTCGGAGCCTCTTGGGAGCCTCCTGGAACCTCCTGGGGCCTCCTGGGGCTTTATGTACCTTCTGGTGCCCCAGACCCCGCCTCGGAGCCTCCTGTGGGTCTCCTGGAACCTCCTGGGGCCTCCTGCGGCCTCCTGAAGCCTCTTGGGGCCTCCTGGAGCCTCCTGGGGTCTTCTGGGGCCTCCTGAGGCCGCCTGGGGCCTCCTGGGGCCTCCTGGGGCCTCAGAACTACATGCACACACAGAGACACAAATCACACCCAGCACATCACACGCTAGACAAACGTAACACACACAACACCTACAACGCATAGAAAACACGCACAACACAGTGCACACATCACACACACACAACACTCACAATCCCGGGGCCTCCTGGAGCCTCTTCCGGTATCCAAGTCGGGCCTCCTGAGGTTTCCTGGGGGGGGCCCTGGTACACACATCGCAAGGTGTGGCAACCCCACTTGCGCTCGAGTGCGACCTCGACCTTAGATTCTTCTGCGTTCACCTCCTGCCTCTTCCCCTTCTCATAGGCACGCCCTGGCGGCGCCGCCCCAGCTTCCCCTTCTCCATCTCCGATCCTGCAGTCATGGTGTCTTCCTGCTTCAAACGCCCTTTCAGTTTTTTGTTGTATGAGCCTGGGTACACACGTGCCACTTGTATATGTGCGTGTGCATACATGACTACATAGATACATAGATCAACGCATGTATGTAAATACGTGTACGCGTACACAATACATACGTCTACCCATACAGAAGCATACACATATCTATACATGTATATGTCTATATAAATAGGTATTTATACACAAACATACATATATGCATACATACATATAGACATACACACATACATACCTACATACAAACATACATGCATACATATACATACATACATACATACATACATGCATACATACATGCATGCATGCATGCATGCATGCATCCATACATACATACAGACATACATACGTACACACATGCATACATACATACATACATACATACAGACAGACAGACAGACAGACAGACAGACAGACAGACAGACAGACAGACTGTCAGACATACGTACATACACACATACACACATACATGCATGCATGCATTCATGCATACATACATACATACATACATACCTATACACATGTATGCATGCATGCATGCATGCATGCATGCATACATACATACATACACATACATACATACATACATTATACATACAAGCGTATGTACATACATGTATACATATATACATACATACACATACACATATAGCTACATACTCGGGGGCCGATGGCCAGAACCTCGACCGCAAATGTGGGTCCCCGGGCCCGGGCCCGCCTCTGGGAGGCCTAAAATCGTCCCGGGGAGCCCTCAGACAGCAATCCCGGCGGCCCCAGACGGTTTCGAGACACCTCCAAGACGCCGTCCAGGGGTCTCAGGCGACGCACGATGCGTTTTCAATTGCCCTGGAGGCCCCCAAGACGCCCTAAGAGGCCTTTAAGATGCCGCCCAAGAGCGGCCCGAGAGGGCAAAATCGTTGATTTGTAGTGTTTGTTTGTTTCATACTGTTTTTTTGCATTCTCGCTGTTTCGTGTTTCCAGCGCTAAAGCACCGCCTAAACGGCTCCCAAAACCGTTCCAAGATGGCCCAAGAGGCCCCCAAGAGGGCCCCAAGATGGCCCAAGAGAGCCCCGAGACGGCCCCGCCCAAATCTCGCAAGAGGGTCCCAAGAAGGCCCCAAGAGGGGCCCAAGAGAGGGAACACGAACTGAAAAATCAAACTCTCCGCCCCAAGATGCCCCCAAGAGGCCCCAAGAACCCCCAAGAAGCCCCAAGAGGCCCCCAAGAGGCCCCAAGAGGCCCCAAGAGGCCCCCAAGAAACCCAAAAGAGGCCCAAGAGGCCCCTAGACGGCCGCCAAACGGCCCAAGAGGCTTCAAGAGGTCTCCCAACAGAGCACGAAGATGCCAAAACACATGTATGTTCAATAGGTTGTTGAACAATGTTGACGTTTCCGCCTGTTCCGCTTCCCGACGCCGCAAAATTCCGTGAGGCTCCGAGGATCGCCCCAAGACGGCCCAGTAGGCTTCAACAGCGCCCCAAGACGGTCCAATAGGCCTCAAAGGCGCCGAAGAGGCGTCCAAGGCGGCCCGAGAGGGCCCCGACCGCGGTCCAGGATCGGGAACGTGAACCGAGAACCCGAGATTCAGGACGGGAACAAAAAACACGCAGACACAATTAATCGTCGATTCCCCCGAAAATATGGGAACATATGGCAAGTGGAGGGGAAGGCAGAAACTCAGAAAATAGGGAAAAATATGGGAAATCTGGCTATTTGTGTCTATTTATGTATGTGTCCTCGTTCCCCCCCAGAGATCCACGCCCCAGGAGACCCCCAGGAGGCTTCAAGAGGTTCCCAAGAAGCCCCAAAGGGGTCCAAAAAAAAGACCCGAGAGAGGCCCCGAGGGCACTTGAGAAAAACGGGATGCCCAACATGTTATTCAAAGTTCGCCTGGCAGGTTCGCTACGCTTGTCCCAAGGGAAATATCCGATTCCATCCTCATCCTCATCTTTCTCCTCCTCCGGTTCCTCCTCCTCTGCGGCTTCTTCCACCCTCTCCAACTCCTCCTCATCCTCCTTCTCCTACTCCCCCAGGGAAACCCTTCCCCTCCCCTTCTCCTCCATCTTGGTCCGGCTTAAGTCCAGCCGCGGCGAATAATAGGGCCCCCGAAGTGCCTTTTGAACCTGTCGTAATCAAGACGTCGTGGGTGGACCGTAGGAAGCCTTGGAAGCCGCTTCGGCCGTCTTCCTGGTTTTTGGAAGCCCCGGAGAAGAAGTGTCATGGAATAGAGATTTTCAAACATTCGACCATCCAGCCTAGCTAGATCTTGAGCGCGCGCGAAGCGCGCGCGATGGTTCTATGTGTATGTGTGTGAACAGGCCCGAACGTGTACCTGTGTGTTCCCCGACGCTGCGTGAATGCATCCTGCACCGAGAGGTGGCGGCGGCCAGGAGTACGTCACTGCCCGATGCTCCCAGCCTGCGCGCGGGGTCCCAGAGCGCCGCACACCCCGACCCGACAAGCAGAGGCGAGCGGACGTCCCCAGACCTCCCGCGCGTTGCCAAAGTCGGGGCAGAGGCTTCTGGCCTCTTTCGGCCTCAGGGCGCCCCCTTCGAGAGGCGGTGGGGGAGGTGGCGCAAGCTTGGCAGAGCCGTCGCTCCCTGTGCGGACGGCGGTGCACCCGGCGAACGCCCGGGACAAGACTTCGCCGTTCTTTGTCGGAGGGCGGCGGATCCACGCCAGAGGAGCTGAAGGCCATCGCCACACTCAAAGAGGAGCTGCAGCAGGTCAAGAGCCACTTCGAGGGCAAGGAGAAGCAGATCAATGACTGGGTCGTGCGCACGAAGGCCCTCAAGACGAAGCTCAAGGAGCGCATGGCCAAGAAGCGCAAGACGGTCACGGGGGAGGCCAGCGAGGGCGGGTCAGGCGCGCCATCGACTGCCCAAGCCGCAGGTGGTGCGGGCACGGCCGAGGCGTCTTCTACTGCCACGGCATCCTCCACAGAGGCACAGACCTCACAGGCCGTCGACCAGCAGAAGGAGCAGGAGAAGGAGCGCCTGATGCAGGAGGTGGCCAACCGCATCTCACAGGTGAAGTTCGAGGCCGCCATCGCAAAGGCCAAGTCGAAGGGCAAGGGCGACGCGACCGCCCAGGCCGCTTGACGGTCTCCCCCGCCTCCTCGCTCGGAGAAGGAGCAGCCTCCTGCGGACGGCGAGGAGGCCGCCGTGACATCCATGTTCTACGCCAATGTCACGGCGCTCACGGAGAAGGCGTGGAAGTTTGTGCTTGCGAATTCAAAGAACTATCAGTTATGGGGGCTCGTGGAGACTCACTGCCATGATGAGTCGCAGCTGCGAGAATGGGACAAGTCGGCGAGGGCCGCCAAGCTACGATTGGTTCACAATCCAGCGAGAAGGGCGGGACGTGCGACGACAATCGAGGGAGAAGCGCGCTCCAATGAAGGAGGCGAGCTTTTCATGAGCCAGTTCCACATTCAAGCTCACAGGTTACATGAGACCACAGTGGCAGCAGGACACCTCTCGGAACCCAACCAGACGTCCCTGGACGGCTTCGTTGCGGCGGTGGTGCACCTGGCGGGCTACACAGTCATCATCGTCACGCTGTACGCCCTGCCGCCCATCGGGATGACGGGGGCCAACCGCCGCCGCTTTGCGAGGATCGGAGGCCTACTGGCAGCGGTGAGGCCCCCGTGGATTCTCATCGGGGACTTCAACATGACGCCCGATGTGTTCTCCGCCTCAAGCCTCGGCCAGAAGCTCGGGGGCATTGTCCGCGCCGCCGGGGGCAACACGGGCACTTGTGCGCAGAAAAAAGGAGAGAAAGACACGCTCATTGACTACCTTGTTTGCTGTCCAGTGGCCGCCTCGTTTGTTCGCAATGTGTCTATTGTTCGGGGCGTGCCCTGGAAGCCCCATGTGGGCCTCAAGGTTGATCTTAGAAGCTCTGGGCTCCAGCTGTGGACTAGGGTGCTAGAGGCCCCTGTTAGGCCCCCTCAGCTCCCGACTCCGCGTCAGGAGCCCAAAGCTGGCTCCAAAAGTAGTTTTGCAAAGGCTCGCCTGGAGGCCGAAAAGAAAGTGGCCGCCGAAGGCCGAGCTGCTAGGTTTCACGAAATGTTTGGGGACTGCGCACGGTCAAACAAGTTTCATCAGAACGAGGAAGGAGCCACACGGGCCCCATCCCCCAATATCGAACCAGATTTCGAATGCGAGATGGATGACTGGCCAGATGAGCCAGACCCATGGGCAGATGAAAGCTGCTACGCCCCTGCCAGCGTTCAAGGAGCTGCGACCGCTGGGCATTTGGCGGCCAGTGCCCCGCCCCCCCCCCCCCCCTCCCCTCGCGCAGCCTGTGCTTGACGAGAGTCGGGGCGTGCGTCTCGGGACGGCGGATGCTGACGCCCTGCCCCCCTTCCACTGGCGGTAGGACGTTGTCTGGCAGCCCCTCCCCGAATATGAGCCAGCCCCCCGTTGTTGATAGCAAGCAGTCGAGTGAGAATTCTAACTCCCAAGGCCACGGAGGCACCGCGCCCGAAGCCACGTTTGAAATCCCTGGGGGCCTCTGGGACCAATGTCGGCGGGAGGTCGGTTTCGCTCCTGGGGACCAGTGTAGAGAATCTGTCTACTCGTCCTTGCTGCATTCCGTGGCCATCTCTTTCAATCCAGCACGCGCGTCGTCTGTTTCGGGAATGTATGCAGCCCGGGTTCAGACTGGAGAATGTTGTTCACACTCACCACGGTGTTGCTATGTCAGGTCTCAGCCGAACCCATGGACCGAGGTTCGTGGTCAAGCAGGTTCGCGAGGCGTCACGCAGACGCCAGTTGCATTTACGCGATCAGAAGGCTCAGTGGTGGACACGAGTTCACACGGTCATTGCAGGTCTGGCACGACACGCCGTTCGGAGCAATGGCGCGCACCAGGTGCACCAGCACAGACAGGCCTGCCTCAAACTCGGCGGGGACCGACCTGAGGGCGTTCATCAGCCGCTCCGAGCAGGCCGAGACCCACCCTGGCACGAGTGGCCCCAGCTACTCAACGGCCAGGGATGCCAAACCAGATCGTTCCAATGTTACAGCCGTTCGAGGCGAGTGCCAAAAAGATCTCACAGCGAGTCCAGAGGCAAGCGTTGGCGTCCTCATTGCAGGAGTTTCGGAGCTGGGCCGCCGAAAAGGAAACGGTCGGTGTCCTACACAAGGCACTCCAACCCACGCCTCTTCCAGCCTTGGAAGTGGTGTCGGGGGAGGCAGCGCTGTTCCACCCACGGGGCATCATGGACAAGAAAGGCAAGGAGTTTCAGAAGCTGTGGGCACCAACCCCTCCTGACTTATCGGCGACCAGAGAGCTGCTGCGTCAAGTTCGCGCGGCCGCGGAATCTGATCCCCTTCCCCCTATCTCGACGGACATGGTGCTCAAGGCGGCAGGGCAGATGAAGGCAAAAGCTGGACTTGGCATAGACCGCCTCACCCCAGTTGATATCCAGAGGTTGCCCGCAGCTGGAGTTGCAGAACTGGTGCACATATTTGAAGCAGTGGAGGCAGTACTAGCGTGGCCCATTCAAACGGCTTTGGTAGTGGTCAAGCTCACTCCAAAGAAGTCGGGATCCGATCGTGGTATAGGTTTAGTTTCAATGCTAGGCCGACTGTGGTCTAAAATCAGAGAGAGTGAAGTCCAGGTTTGGTCGCGAGCTACGGCTCAACATTGGGATGCTGCGATAAAAGGAAACTCTTGCCTTCAGGAGGCACTTCTTCGTGCAATAGATGACGAGATCGCCCGCAACATGGGCATTCAATATGGACATGGAATGTTGGATATCGAAGCCTTCTATGATTCAATTCCATGGGCCCCTTTAGTTGCAGCAGTTCTACGTCTCAAGCTTCCACCGGTTATTCTTTTTCTGGAACTATTACAGTGTATCGCCCCACGGGCGGTGGAGCAGCTGGGGGCTGCCAGCGCGCCGTTCGACCCCAGCCAGAGCGCGGTCCAAGGCCTCCGCTCCGGTGCCAGGTTTGCGAAGATCCCCATGCACTATGCGACGCAGACGGTCGCGACGGCCAACGCCCGCATGGGGCGCAGGCTGCGGGTGGACGACCTCTCGCAGGTAGTGAAGGGCTCACGACGGGCAGTCCGACAGCTCATGATCAAATGCTTGCTAGACACCTGTCGGGAATTGGGCAAATGTAAACTGAGGGCGGCAGCAGAATCGACGGTGATGTGCACCGCTCATCAGGATGCGCAGACTATTGCGAAGGCGGTGAGGAAAGCTGGATACAACGTTCAAGCCGTGAGACAGGCCACGTACCTTGGCGTGGACTTCGGCTGCGGCCGCCACGCTAGGGGAACCCGTACTAAGCGGGAGGCCAAGCATCTCGTCATGAGCAAAAAAAAGGCGCTTCACCAAGGCGTCTAAGGCAGTACTCTGTCATGGCGAAGCTGCAGAAGAAGCAGGGTGGCATTCCCGCGGGGTTGTACGGCCACCAGGTGCACGGCGTGTTCGGGCACCAACTCACGGCGGCGAGGCGCAGGCTTGGGCAGGCGTGCTCCTCCTACAGCCGTGGGCGGCGCCTGACGACGGTCCTGGACCTGAGAGTCCACGGGGCCGACCCAGCCATCACGATGCCCACCAAATGCATCGATATGTGGCTCCAAGCTTGGCAGGCACACGCACATATCAGACCGTCAGTACATCGAGTCTGGCGCACGATAGTTGAGAAGATGACCTCGCTCCCGCCTGCAGATCAGGCGCGTCATGTGCGAGGCCCGATTGCTGCAGTTATTTTGAATGTGATACGCCTGGGCTGGACACCGACATCAGCCTCCACATGGACGTATCCGACTGGGGACAACACGTACGAAGAGTGGCAATTCCCAGACGACATCTGCACGGGCTGCAAGGTTCGCGACTCCCACCGAGGAATCCTCGCCGACGTGCAGCAGGCGGCGCACCCCAAGGTGTGGGAACAGGCGAGCAAACACTACTGTGGCAGCGGGCTCGAGCAGGGCGCCGACAACGAGTCATACCGCCGTCTCATCGGCCACCTGAGCCAAGTAGAGCACGGCAAGAGACTCGCAGAGACCATGCTCACGGTGGCGGCGGCGGGCTGCCGGCCCAAAACAAGGAAGCTGCAGATGGTGAAGAACTTTGTAGGAGGAGCTGAATGTGATCGATGCCGTGCTGGACCAGAGACCTTGGAGCATCGGTATTGGGCGTGCGAGGCCAACCGAGGCTCCAAGGCTTACCAGGATTCTGAGGACCTGGTCCACGAGGCGCGCACACAGATGAATCTATGTGAGGCTTGTTGGTTGAGAGGTATCATCCCTGAACCGTGGACACGTGTGCCACCACCAGTTTCTCGGGGGCAATGGAACGTCTCTGGCATTAACGGCATGACGAACGGATGCATGGGACACGGTACGGCCACACAGCCGATTTTGATTGCAGGCGATGCGTCGGGGGGCCCAGACTCCAACAATTCGAAGTTCAGGAAAGTGGGCTTTGCCATCGCCAAGTTCGAGGCCCTCGAACCCGATGTCCAAGTGTGTTCCACCATTGCGGGACCTCTCCCAGGACCGCGGCAGGTCGTGGCTCGAGGAGAGATTCAGGCGTTCATACTTGCTACATGGGCCACGACAGGCCATCTCACGTACATCACGGACTACGCACCACTGGTGCAAGCCTGGTATGAGAGGAGGTACGAGAGCCCCCATGGTGACGACGGGGACTTGTGGGTGAAGTTGGCGGACCTCCCCAGCACCAGGGACCCGAACAGCATATCACTGTTGTTCACACAGCCACCAGACGGCACAGGACATCGTGAATGGCAAGGCGATCCGAAGCCTAGTCCTGGCCAACACAGTTGCGGACGAGCTGGCCGACCATGCAGCGGAGGGCTGCAGACTCCCAGAAGCAGTCCGCCACAGAGTGCAGCGACACGAGGATCGAGCACGACGTGCTCGACTTCGACTACTGCGGGCCACGCTGGACAGCCTCGCGTCCGAGGCGGAGCTGGAGGCCTGCAGGAGGCAGGAGAGAAAAGTGAGCGGGGGGGACGTGGTCCCCCCTCCGCCTCCCTCCCCCTCCCCACCTCCTGCCGCTGCTCTCGCCCAGGTTATGTCTCAGCACAGCCTAGATGAAACCAGGCGTAGATGTTTAAAGTGTTATGGTTCGGCCTCAGTGGCCGCGGCGCGGGGTTGGGTACACACCCCGTGCCCGCGTCTCGTGAATGTTGACGGCACCATTCTGTCCCCGTCCGCCGGTGCCCGAATTCATGTTGCGGGGGGCTGGCTCCGCTCCTCTCATCTCCTGAATTATCACGTGGTTTTGAAGATTTGGTTATGTGGGCGGTGCCGGGGGGGGGGGGGGCTGACAAGCAGCTTCGGTCCCTTGGGAAGCCGTGTTCCACCGTCACCCCCACAGGCAAAGTGTATTTAGATCGCATCAAGAATGGGCTCAACCCCACGGTCCTGAGCAAAGCCGAACTTAACAGTCGGCTGCTAAGGTCCTCTCTTTAATGTGGTCGGCTAACTGGCATCGCCATGGGATCCACCCCGCTCCACTCCCTCCATCTCCCGCCCCCGGGGTTGGGTACACACCCCGTGCCCGCGTCTCGTGAATGTTGACGGCACCATTCTGTCCCCGTCCGCCGGTGCCCGAATTCATGTTGCGGGGGGCTGGCTCCGCTCCTCTCATCTCCTGAATTATCACGTGGTTTTGAAGATTTGGTTATGTGGGCGGTGCCGGGGGGGGGGGGGGCTGACAAGCAGCTTCGGTCCCTTGGGAAGCCGTGTTCCACCGTCACCCCCACAGGCAAAGTGTATTTAGATCGCATCAAGAATGGGCTCAACCCCACGGTCCTGAGCAAAGCCGAACTTAACAGTCGGCTGCTAAGGTCCTCTCTTTAATGTGGTCGGCTAACTGGCATCGCCATGGGATCCACCCCGCTCCACTCCCTCCATCTCCCGCCCCATTCCATCCCTCCTCCTCCTCCTCCTCCTCCGCCTCCGCCGCCTCCTCCTCCTCCTCCTCCTCCTCCT